>JAJBBP010000030.1:417500-836437 GCA_021464625.1 Proterorhinus semilunaris | reverse complement strand
GGTTGAGTGTCACCTGTATATTCTAGTGCAGTATATGAGGTTGAGTGTCACCTGTATATTCTAGTGCAGTATATGAGGTTGAGTGTCACCTGTATATTCTAGTGCAGTATATGAGGTTGAGATGTCACCTGTATATTCTAGTGCAGTATATGAGGTTGAGTGTCACCTGTATATTCTAGTGCAGTATATGAGGTTGAGTGTCACCTGTATATTCTAGTGCAGTATATGAGGTTGAGTGCCACCTGTATATTCTAGTGCAGTATATGAGGTTGAGATGTCACCTGTATATTCTAGTGCAGTATAAGAGGTTGAGATGTCACCTGTATATTCTAGTGCAGTATATGAGGTTGAGATGTCACCTGTATATTCTAGTGCAGTATATGAGGTTGAGTGTCACCTGTATATTCTAGTGCAGTATATGAGGTTGAGATGTCACCTGTATATTCTAGTGCAGTATATGAGGTTGAGTGTCACCTGTATATTCTAGTGCAGTATATGAGGTTGAGTGTCACCTGTATATTCTAGTGCAGTATATGAGGTTGAGATGTCACCTGTATATTCTAGTGCAGTATATGAGGTTGAGTGTCACCTGTATATTCTAGTGCAGTATATGAGGTTGAGATGTCACCTGTATATTCTAGTGCAGTATATGAGGTTGAGTGTCACCTGTATATTCTAGTGCAGTATATGAGGTTGAGTGTCACCTGTATATTCTAGTGCAGTATATGAGGTTGAGTGTCACCTGTATATTCTAGTGCAGTATATGAGGTTGAGTGTCACCTGTATATTCTAGTGCAGTATATGAGGTTGAGATGTCACCTGTATATTCTAGTGCAGTATATGAGGTTAAGTGTCACCTGTATATTCTAGTGCAGTATATGAGGTTGAGATGTCACCTGTATATTCTAGTGCAGTATATGAGGTTGAGTGTCACCTGTATATTCTAGTGCAGTATATGAGGTTGAGATGTCACCTGTATATTCTAGTGCAGTATATGAGGTTGAGTGTCACCTGTATATTCTAGTGCAGTATATGAGGTTGAGTGTCACCTGTATATTCTAGTGCAGTATATGAGGTTGAGATGTCACCTGTATATTCTAGTGCAGTATATGAGGTTGAGTGTCACCTGTATATTCTAGTGCACTATATGAGGTTGAGATGTCACCTGTATATTCTAGTGCAGTATATGAGGTTGAGAGTCACCTGTATATTCTAGTGCAGTATATGAGGTTGAGTGTCACCTGTATATTCTAGTGCAGTATATGAGGTTGAGTGTCACCTGTATATTCTAGTGCAGTATATGAGGTTGAGTGTCACCTGTATATTCTAGTGCAGTATATGAGGTTGAGTGTCACCTGTATATTCTAGTGCAGTATATGAGGTTGAGTGTCACCTGTATATTCTAGTGCAGTATATGAGGTTGAGATGTCACCTGTATATTCTAGTGCAGTATATGAGGTTGAGTGTCACCTGTATATTCTAGTGCACTATATGAGGTTGAGATGTCACCTGTATATTCTAGTGCAGTATATGAGGTTGAGAGTCACCTGTATATTCTAGTGCAGTATATGAGGTTGAGTGTCACCTGTATATTCTAGTGCAGTATATGAGGTTGAGTGTCACCTGTATATTCTAGTGCAGTATATGAGGTTGAGTGTCACCTGTATATTCTAGTGCAGTATATGAGGTTGAGTGTCACCTGTATATTCTAGTGCAGTATATGAGGTTGAGACGTCACCTGTATATTCTAGTGCAGTATATGAGGTTGAGTGTCACCTGTATATTCTAGTGCAGTATATGAGGTTGAGTGTCACCTGTATATTCTAGTGCAGTATATGAGGTTAAGTGTCACCTGTATATTCTAGTGCAGTATATGAGGTTGAGACGTCACCTGTATATTCTAGTGCAGTATATGAGGTTGAGTGTCACCTGTATATTCTAGTGCAGTATATGAGGTTGAGTGTCACCTGTATATTCTAGTGCAGTATATGAGGTTGAGATGTCACCTGTATATTCTAGTGCAGTATATGAGGTTGAGATGTCACCTGTATATTCTAGTGCAGTATATGAGGTTGAGTGTCACCTGTATATTCTAGTGCAGTATATGAGGTTGAGTGTCACCTGTATATTCTAGTGCAGTATATGAGGTTGAGTGTCACCTGTATATTCTAGTGCAGTATATGAGGTTGAGATGTCACCTGTATATTCTAGTGCAGTATATGAGGTTGAGATGTCACCTGTATATTCTAGTGCAGTATATGAGGTTGAGTGTCACCTGTATATTCTAGTGCAGTATATGAGGTTAAGTGTCACCTGTATATTCTAGTGCAGTATATGAGGTTGAGATGTCACCTGTATATTCTAGTGCAGTATATGAGGTTGAGTGTCACCTGTATATTCTAGTGCAGTATATGAGGTTGAGTGTCACCTGTATATTCTAGTGCAGTATATGAGGTTGAGTGTCACCTGTATATTCTAGTGCAGTATATGAGGTTAAGTGTCACCTGTATATTCTAGTGCAGTATATGAGGTTGAGATGTCACCTGTATATTCTAGTGCAGTATATGAGGTTGAGTGTCACCTGTATATTCTAGTGCAGTATATGAGGTTGAGACGTCACCTGTATATTCTAGTGCAGTATATGAGGTTGAGGTGTCACCTGTATATTCTAGTGCACTATATGAGGTTGAGTGTCACCTGTATATTCTAGTGCAGTATATGAGGTTGAGTGTCACCTGTATATTCTAGTGCAGTATATGAGGTTGAGATGTCACCTGTATATTCTAGTGCAGTATATGAGGTTGAGATGTCACCTGTATATTCTAGTGCAGTATATGAGGTTGAGAGTCACCTGTATATTCTAGTGCAGTATATGAGGTTGAGTGTCACCTGTATATTCTAGTGCAGTATATGAGGTTGAGTGTCACCTGTATATTCTAGTGCAGTATATGAGGTTGAGTGTCACCTGTATATTCTAGTGCAGTATATGAGGTTGAGTGTCACCTGTATATTCTAGTGCAGTATATGAGGTTGAGACGTCACCTGTATATTCTAGTGCAGTATATGAGGTTGAGTGTCACCTGTATATTCTAGTGCAGTATATGAGGTTGAGTGTCACCTGTATATTCTAGTGCAGTATATGAGGTTGAGTGTCACCTGTATATTCTAGTGCTGTATATGAGGTTGAGTGTCACCTGTATATTCTAGTGCAGTATATGAGGTTGAGATGTCACCTGTATATTCTAGTGCAGTATATGAGGTTGAGTGTCACCTGTATATTCTAGTGCAGTATATGAGGTTGAGTGTCACCTGTATATTCTAGTGCAGTATATGAGGTTGAGACGTCACCTGTATATTCTAGTGCAGTATATGAGGTTGAGGTGTCACCTGTATATTCTAGTGCAGTATATGAGGTTGAGATGTCACCTGTATATTCTAGTGCAGTATATGAGGTTGAGTGTCACCTGTATATTCTAGTGCAGTATATGAGGTTGAGTGTCACCTGTATATTCTAGTGCAGTATATGAGGTTGAGTGCCACCTGTATATTCTAGTGCAGTATATGAGGTTGAGACGTCACCTGTATATTCTAGTGCAGTATATGAGGTTGAGTGTCACCTGTATATTCTAGTGCAGTATATGAGGTTGAGTGTCACCTGTATATTCTAGTGCAGTATATGAGGTTGAGTGTCACCTGTATATTCTAGTGCAGTATATGAGGTTGAGTGTCACCTGTATATTCTAGTGCAGTATATGAGGTTGAGTGTCACCTGTATATTCTAGTGCAGTATATGAGGTTGAGTGCCACCTGTATATTCTAGTGCAGTATATGAGGTTGAGACGTCACCTGTATATTCTAGTGCAGTATATGAGGTTGAGACGTCACCTGTATATTCTAGTGCAGTATATGAGGTTGAGTGCCACCTGTATATTCTAGTGCAGTATATGAGGTTGAGACGTCACCTGTATATTCTAGTGCAGTATATGAGGTTGAGTGTCACCTGTATATTCTAGTGCAGTATATGAGGTTGAGTCACTGCCACAGCACAAATCTCCTGCATCCGGAAAGAGTTCAGACCTGAGACCAAACCATCCTCAGAAACTGACCCTGATCCAACATCTAATACGTGACCAGATAAAAGCACATTTAAACCTGGCTCTGAACATCACTGTCACTGTTATGCATAAACATGTATACATTTATACATTTAAACATTTATACATTTATACATTTATACATTTAAACATTTAAACATTTAAACATTTAAACATTTATACATTTATACATTTAAACATTTAAACATTTATACATTTATACATTTAAACATTTAAACATTTAAACATTTAAACATTTATACATTTGTCATGTTAACCTCTTCCGCCCGATTGCCCCCCATTTGGGGTCCGCACCCCCTTGTTTCAGCTTCTCCGGACCATAGCTGACAGATACAACTGCTGACAATCACAAGTTTCACATCCTCGTGTTCGGACAACTCTCAGCTACAACATTATCCACTCCAATTTCAGTTCAACAGACTCAGGTTTAAACAACAAACCACAATCTGATAAATCGTCATAAAGCACATTTCAAATCAAACATTTGCTTTGGCGTCACAAGCGCCCTCCAAACAATCATTAGCCCTGCACTCAGCACGCCGTTAGAAAGCCCTCCCCGCGCTGAACAGAACGCTATGAGGCTGACGTCTCTAGCTCTAAAACTCGCCGACCAAGCCGCAGACGAATGCCAGAAAACACAGCAGTAAAACCTCAGCGTGGAAGTCAAATTTGACTTACTTTTGCTGTTTTCTCATCACAAGTCATTTCCGTAGGAATAAAAGTTATTTTTTCTTATATTCCAAAGCATAGCGAGGCTTTGACACCGATCTGGCAGGAACCTGTTACTTCCTCCTTCTGTAAGAGGCTCTTTGTGATAGGATACACCCGTGCGTCATGTCACGTACTTTTGTGTATCTCCTCCTGTGATTGGCCACAGGTGCTGTCCGTCAAAACAACTGCAAGGGCTTTTGAGCCAAGGATGTGTTCTTTCCAAAATGGTATGACATGCCCTGATTGGCCAAAGTACCGCGGAGGCGTGAACGTGTGCGTATTTGGGACACACAAGGCGTGTTACGCACGGCAGGACTCGGCCTTTTGTTACTTTTTGCGATTGTTTGACGAAAAAAGATGTAAAGAAGTAAAAGATGTCAAAACAGCGATATACACGCGAGGAGGTTGCAGAACTTCTTGCTAAGGAACCTGGTGCCAAAGTTGATGTCGATGACTTTCCAGACCGCGAGTTTTCATCAGCCCGCTTTACAAAAGTTTTCAATAGAGGTGTGTTAAAAAAAATTAAAAAGTTATTTTTTTATTATTTTTTATTTTAAAAAATAGTTTTTTTGCCATACTTTACATAATAAATTGGGTGATATAATGAATGGAAATTAGTGTTTATTTTC
Organism: Proterorhinus semilunaris; assembly: GCA_021464625.1. Lineage (NCBI taxonomy): Eukaryota > Metazoa > Chordata > Actinopteri > Gobiiformes > Gobiidae > Proterorhinus > Proterorhinus semilunaris. Next base: position 830,982 of record JAJBBP010000030.1, on the reverse strand, counting down.
AGACAGATAATTCAGTTTTATGACCCAATATGTCCATACAACACATTTTTTTTATTTGCAGTACCATATTCCACAGTTACAAAATTGCTGGATTCCGTCTGGACCTTTTTTCATAAAACATGCAACTTTTACAATGGTTTGTTTATTTGGCATATTTTTTTGTTGCTGGAGTGATCCAAAGAATGTGGAACTGTCAATTTATATTCTTATTTGCTACACCACAGACAGGGAAAAAGGTTTTTTGGGTAAAAAAATTAGTTTTTTTTCCAGGCGGAAGTTAGATTTATCTGTTTCAACCTCATTTTATTGTCAACCAATACAATTTATCATCTTCAGTTCACTCCCACAGCAATCCCCAGGTCCACCAAGTAATTTGGTACCAAGATGTACCATATATCTGGCTAAATGCTATATAAAACCTTAGTAAATGTAGATTATAGCTTTGTCGGGAAAAAAGGCCTCTGGGCTTAATCTCCAGCAGAAGCTTCACACTGATCTCTACATGTTCCCGTATTCACTTGCAGAGTAGGAAAGTTCTTACCTTGTGTCTGCTCCAGGAGGCTGTGAGGCTGTGGACACATCCGTGGTTTATATACTGGAGAGAGAGAGAGGTCACATGACTTCCCAGAAACAGCTCCATTTCTTTTCAAAGGGAGTGTTTGTGAAAGCACTGAGGAGACCTTTGGTTTATGAGGTTTACATCGTTGTTCTGAAGTCACGACCTCTATGACCCCGACGAGCCAAAGAGGAATGACCTTTGTTCTTCTAGAAGACTGTGTTTCTCTACAGATGAGTGTTTAGAGTTTATACAGCAGCAGGTCAAACATCATGCCTTTGAACGTCACTCTAATGCACTGTCTCTGTAAATGCTTTAGGATCTAAAGACTTCTCTGTGTCAGCAGCATCTACACCGTGAGCTCCATCATGACTGAACTGGAGGAGTGACTGTGAGGGGCTGATTCTTAGGGCTATCACAGTGGGACACGATCGGTCAGAATGGTCCTCGAACACAAGCTCGATAGCCCAGAGCAACTGCCCTCTAGGCCACAGTCATGATGCAAAGCTTATAAGTGAAAAATGAAGATATAAAGGGTGATTTTGTTACAAACAAACGAGAGGCCCGCGGTTATAACAATGTGTGACAAAGTCCCACACACTTTGAATCCACATTCTCTGTCCAAGCCCATTATTCAATCTTTCGTTCCAAGTCCTTCTTTAAAAGTATTGCTGAGCTGGACTGACTGGAAAACTTTAATCAGTGGAGATAAACTTTATGCTCATTGAACTTTGAACTGATTCAACAGAATATCAAAGTTTCATTGTGACGTGGACAGACTTTGAGAGTGTCCTTGTTTCCTCCAGGCTGTAGAGCAGTGGTTCACAAAGTGAGGGTCGGGACCCCCAGAGGATGTGAGACATGAGGGTCCAAAGAGGATTTTAAGAACTGAAACTGGCAGAGTAAATATTATTATTAACAGAAAACAGCACAGATTAGTGAATTTACACCAAACAAACTAGTTAAATACAAGTTATTAAACTAGATGTTTTCATTTGTTTTGCTTAGAAGGATCTTTATCATGACTATGTTCTTACAGAGGGAGGGTCAGGTCGTTTGTTTTAGGGACGACTCAGGCTCATAATCTTAGAGAAATATAAATGCTCCTAAGAGAGAGATACACCTGCTCAAAGGAGATTTTATTTAATGGTTTATTTGAGCAGTTCACATTCTGCTTAAAAGGAGTGGACTGAAGCAAAAAGCCTATGAGCGCCCCCCCCCCCCCCCCCCCGAAATCATTACAATAAAAATGTCCTATCACGAGGGGCGCGGTTGGACACCATGGGGGGAAGACGTGTGAAGCTACTAACGTAGTTTACACCACCGAGTGTGGAGTGAATGTAAATGCTCTCATGTGAAGCGCTTTGTGGCCATGTCTGTGAAAGGCACTTTATAAATAAAGATCTTCTTCTTCTTCTTTAAGTATAAGTCGACAAGTTGTTTTCATGTCAGTAATTGTACTTTTGGAGAAGGTCCGCTATGATTTAGACGGTGTGTGAGTGGGCGGGACGAGGGGGCGTATGAAACAAATGCACTTCATGAACTGTGTAGTCGTCTGTATTGTCTGTATTTTACTGCTGTGTGTTTCGGCTTATGTGTTTTATCTTTTGTATGTTCTTGTCTTAGTTTTTACCTCATGGGACTGTGGATGAAATGAGCCTTGAGCTAAATATTTACAGCATAGTTCATTAATATGCACTGTCCCATTCAAATAAGTGAAAATTAAATATGACGAGCGCCTGTACTGGAGAGAGAGAGAGGTCACATGACTTCCCAGAAACAGCTCCATTTCTTTTCAAAGGGAGTGTTTGTGAAAGCACTGAGGAGACCTTTGGTTTATGAGGTTTACATCGTTGTTCTGAAGTCACGACCTCTATGACCCCGACGAGCCAAAGAGGAATGACCTTTGTTCTTCTAGAAGACTGTGTTTCTCTACAGATGAGTGTTTAGAGTTTATACAGCAGCAGGTCAAACATCATGCCTTTGAACGTCACTCTAATGCACTGTCTCTGTAAATGCTTTAGGATCTAAAGACTTCTCTGTGTCAGCAGCATCTACACCGTGAGCTCCATCATGACTGAACTGGAGGAGTGACTGTGAGGGGCTGATTCTTAGGGCTATCACAGTGGGACACGATCGGTCAGAATGGTCCTCGTGGAGCCTTCAGGACACGAGGAGGTCAGATCTGTCCTCGTGGAGCCTTCAGGACACGAGGAGGTCAGATCTGTCATTGTGGAGCCTTCAGGACACGAGGAGGTCAGATCTGTCCTCGTGGAGCCTTCAGGACACGAGGAGGTCAGATCTGTCATTGTGGAGCATTCAGGACACGAGGAGGTCAGATCTGTCCTCGTGGAGCCTTCAGGACACGAGGAGGTCAGATCTGTCATTGTGGAGCCTTCAGGACACGAGGAGGTCAGATCTGTCCTCGTGGAGCCTTCAGGACACGAGGAGGTCAGATCTGTCCTCGTGGAGCCTTCAGGACACGAGGAGGTCAGATCTGTCATTGTGGAGCCTTCAGGACACGAGGAGGTCAGATCTGTCCTCGTGGAGCCTTCAGGACACGAGGAGGTCAGATCTGTCATTGTGGAGCCTTCAGGACACGAGGAGGTCAGATCTGTCATTGTGGAGCCTTCAGGACACGAGGAGGTCAGATCTGTCATTGTGGAGCCTTCAGGACACGAGGAGGTCAGATCTGTCCTCGTGGAGCCTTCAGGACACGAGGAGGTCAGATCTGTCCTCGTGGAGCCTTCAGGACACGAGGAGGTCAGATCTGTCAGGATGAGTGAATGAAAACACGAGAGAAAGACGGCTTTGTGAAGCTCTTCCGGGTTATCTCCACCTTGCAGAAGAACGTCATAAATAAGCCTCGGGGAGAGTCTGGTCATTTCACACAGGGTTTCTGCTGAGCATTAAAGGCATTAGACGTCATTAAAATTAAAATTAAACACATTACATGGATTCAAACTGGCCTTAAGTCTAAAGTTATTAATGATGACATGTCTCAGCAGCTTTTACTGTACGGGGGAGTGGAGCCAGTGTTTAACCGCCCATTATATTTTAAAATATAACCAGAAACAAAAAACTGTCTGTGAATATCATATCATATAATTTTATTTTTTATTTGTTTTAGGTTTAAAAGCAGATTAATAGTTTTGGCAGATTTTCCTTAAATACACACAACTATCTTGGTGTTTTTAAGTAAAGTGTCCCACCTCAGCTCTGCAGATGACACTCAGATCTACAGTGGGGTGCATAAGTATGGGCCCCCTTTAGACATTTTGCCAAACTTTGGACCATAAAAAAAATAAAAAAATAAAAGAAAAGTTGATAACATCTGGTTTGGGCTATTGTTACTTTTTTGGCATCGGTGAGGTTCTAATTTGTAAAGTTTTTTTTTTTAGAATGGGGTAGGAGCTTATAAGATTTTTTAATCATCCTACTCCTGTTCTTCTTTTCATGAAGTGTATTATTGTTGTGTTTTTTGGATTATTGTACACATGTTATATTGCATTACCATGGAAAAAGAATAAATAAAATGAAATGAAATGAAATGTGACCTGTGTCTACGTGACTCTGCGTTGTGTAGTGCTCTGTACCACGAGAAGAGACCTTGTTGAATTTGGGACAAGGCAACGCCCGAAACCCATTTATTTCCTGGCGAAGGAAAATAAAATAAATGGCGTTAGCCCAACACATGTGTGCCCAACACGGCCTAAGAGCATAAAAAAAGAAGGAAACAGAAAACACTAAGCACTAAATAACAACAGGGATGACAGTAAAACAACATAATAACATAAAAGACAAGATGAAACTATATGGATGCTAATTATAACTAGAAACTTGCAATGGCTGAAGCCATTGCGATTGACTGCGGAACAGATCTAATGTGGAATTTACCGGAAAAATCCTTGAAATCCTTGAAACTGTTAAAATACTTGAAACATCTTATAAACTCATGAAGTATTTGAAGCTCCTGATATCCTTGAAACTGTTGAAACCTTGAAACTCTTAACATTGTGAAACTCTTAACATTGTAGAAACTCTTAACATTGTAGAAACTCTTAACATTGTAGAAACTCTTAACATTGTAGAAACTGTAGAAATGTCTGAAAGACCTGAAGTCCTATTAAATTGCATTATACTTGTTTACATGGAAAAATCCCTATTAAGTTGCATTATACTGGTTTACATGTAAAAATCCCTATTAGGTTGCATTATAGTGGTTTATACTGGTTTACATGTAAAAATCCCTATTAGGTTGCATTATACTGGTTTATACTGGTTTACATGTAAAAACCCCTATTAGGTTGCATTATACTGGTTTACATGTAAAAATCCCTATGAAGTTGCATTATACTGGTTTACATGTAAAAACCCCCATTAGGTTGCATTATACTGGTTTATACTGGTTTACATGTAAACATCCCTATTAAGTTGCATTATACTGGTTTACATGTAAAAATCCCTATGAAGTTGCATTATACTGGTTTACATGTAAAAACCCCCATTAGGTTGCATTATACTGGTTTATACTGGTTTACATGTAAAAAACCCCATTGGGTTCCATTATACTGGTTTATACTGGTTTACATGTAAAAAAAACCCTATTAGGTTGCATTATACTGGTTTACATGTAAAAATCCCTATGAAGTTGCATTATACTGGTTTACATGTAAAAACCCCTATTAGGTTGCATTATACTGGTTTATACTGGTTTACATGTAAACATCCGTATTAAGTTGCATTATACTGGTTTATACTGGTTTACATGTAAAAATCCCTATTAAGTTGCATTATACTGGTTTACATGTAAAAAACCCTATTAGGTTCCATTATACTGGTTTATACTGGTTTACATGTAAAAATCCCTATTAAGTTGCATTATACTGGTTTACATGTAAAAACCCCTATTAGGTTGCATTATACTGGTTTATACTGGTTTACATGTAAAAAAAAACCCTATTAGGTTCCATTATACTGGTTTATACTGGTTTACATGTAAAAATCCCTATTAAGTTGCATTATACTGGTTTACATGTAAAAAAAAACCTATTAGGTTGCATTATACTGGTTTATACTGGTTTACATGTAAAAAACCCTATTAGGTTCCATTATACTGGTTTGTACTGGTTTACATGTAAAAAACCCTATTAGGTTCCATTATACTGGTTTATACTGGTTTACATGTAAAACACCCCATTAGGTTCCATTATACTGGTTTACATTTAAAAAAAACCTATTAAGTTGCATTATACTGGTTTATACTGGTTTACATGTAAAAACCCCTATTAGGTTGCATTATTGCACTGAAGTCCTTGAAACTCCTGGAAACCTTGAAACTCCTGGAAAACTTGAAACTGTTGAAACCTTGAAACTGTATAAGTCCTTAAAACTGCTGAAGTCCATGAAACTCCTGAAAACCTTGAAACTGCTGAAGGTCAATCTCCATGGCTGACGCCATGGAGATTGACTGTCCTTGAAACTGTTGAATCCTTGAAACTGTTGAATCCTTGAAACTGTTGAATCCTTGAAACTGTTGAATCCTTGAAACTGCTGAATCCTTGAAACTGCTGAAGTCCTTGAAACTGTTGAAGTCCTTGAAACTGCTGAAGTCCTTGAAACTGCTGAATCCTTGAAACTGCTGAAGTCCTTGAAACTGTTGAAGTCCTTGAAACTGCTGAAATTGCATAAACTGTAGAAAGACCTGAATGTGCCTGAAGTCCTATTAAATTGCATGGGCCTATTAAAATGAATGGCAGAATTCTCAATGCAAATTAATGGCAGAATTCCCAAGCCCGTATAAAAAAAATGGAAAACTGCAGAACTTGAATTTTTTCTGAAAACTGACAAGTTGTGGAAGCTGAACATGCACAAACTGCAGAAATTGCAGAAAATGTGGAAAAAAATGCTGAAAACTATGAATTTGTGGAAGCCCCATTATAAGTCAATGGGAAAAATCGACCGATTTTTGGCCGATTGTGGAAAAACCGTGAATTGTAGAATTCCCAAAAGTAATAGCAATAATCTCCCAAACATGTGGAACGTTTTGATGTATAACTTGTGGAAATTGCTGAAACTCTGAAAGCTGTGAAACGTGTCAAAAATCAGGAAAAAGATGGAAGTTTAATAAAAGATAAAGAACATGAAAACCAATTATTGACTGCGGAAAGTTCCGCAGTCAATCAATAATACAATGTCTTTAGATGTAAAGCTAGCCAACCTTTCTCTACGATCATCGGCAACAGAGAAAGGAGGACCTATATACCGGCTAACCGGAAGTGCCAAAACAACCAAAGTAAAAGACATACATGGGCTAAACATACACTGCCAGGTACGCACTAACATATTTGCGTGTATTTCCACGCTGCACCACGCAGTGGCGCACCACCTATTATCAGGATTTAACCAACCCTTTACAACCTGTTACACATACACATACACGTATGTGTATGTGGTGACGCAGATGGTAGAGCGGGTCGTCTCCTGATCAGAAGGTCGGGGGTTTCGAATCCCGCCTCCTGAAGGTGCATGCTGTCGTTGTGTCCTTGGGCAAGACACTTCACCCACCTTGCCTCCAGTGTCTGCGTACATTGGTGTATGAATGGGTGAGAGGTTACTTGCTGTAAAGCGCTTTGAGCCTAATGTAGGTGGAAAAGCGCTTTATAAGTTGAGGCCATTTACCATAATATGTATGTCTATGGTCCAAAGTTTCCGAAAATATGAAGCGGATCTTTCTCAAATAAGAAGTGGCTGAAAGCTAGGGATGCGCTGACTACATTTATGGAGTAGTTTAAGTTGGGAGAGGTCTTGATTTTGTGTAAATAGCAGGTTCAGCTGCACGTTAGCTTAGCCGTTAGCTTACCGTTAGCACAATAGACTCACAGCAGCCACAAGCGATAAAAAAAAAAAAACTTTCACTCACCCGTCTGAAGTAAGTTGCCTTCTGCTCAGCAAACTCGTGGTAAATCCATTTTCAAGCCTTTTTTGCGTGGCATTTGTTTGCTAAAGCCTGTGTCGACTAAGCAAACCAAGCAGCTGTGTGGCTGTGCTGCCCCCCCCCTCCTCCTCAGCATGTAAATACACACAGCCCCCACAGCGGCTCCCAAATCATCCAAAACAAGCAGGTTGTAACCTAAAAGTTTACGCTTTTAAATATACCAATACTGGTAGCTTAAACATGGAGAGGCTTCTTCGTGACTTCAACTGAACGATTCTGCAAAAAAGTGAAAATCACCAATTTTCAAAAAAAAATTCTTTGTTTACGACTTGGCATTTTATGTGAAAGACACACACTAAGTGACACACAATCGTGAAATGAAATGTATAAATATTTTGATTTTTTTTTTTTATAAATTAAAATCTGAAATCTGGGATTTGCATAAGTCCCGCCCCCTTTCCTTTTAGTGCAACCAATTGCCTTCAGAAGTTTCCTGAAGATTTCTGAATGATCACGTGTTGATCCAATGACTGAATAGAGTCGACCAGTGTGTTTCTAATGTCAGTTCAAATACAGCTGCTCTGTGATGTCTCAGGTCTGTGCAGAGACTATTGTGGAGCAACAGCATCATGAAGTCCAAGAACTCACCAGACAGGTCCAGGATAAAGTTATGGAGAAGTATAAAGCTGGGTCAGGTTATAAAAACATTTAAATGTCTCTAAAAGTCCAGTTAAATACACCATCCAGGAATGGAAAGAGTATGACATCACTGCAAACCTACCAAGACCCGGCCGTCCTCCTAAACTTACTGACCGAACAAGACCAGCACTGACCACAGCTGTTACCAAGAAGCCTCTGATGACCCTGGATGACCTGCAGAGAGCTGCAGCTCAGGTGGGGAAACTGTCCACAGAACTATTAGTCGAACACTGCACAGATCTGGCCTTATGGAAGAGGGGCAAGTTTAAAAGAAAACCATAAGAAGTCCTGTGTGCTGTTTGCCATGAGCCTCATAGAGGCCACATGGAGAAAACGGGGCTTCTTATGGTTTCTTTAAACATGACGGATCACACGGCAGTGACCGACTTGGTTGACAAATGCTTCATCTGTTTTATTTTCAGCACTGATTCTCCTGCTTCGAGGGAGTTTGAAGAGCTGGGCTTTATCGAGATGGAGCCCCCCACCCACAGTCTCGCCCAGTTCACTCTTTGTTGTGGCCTGGTCCTTAGTGAAACAATCTGAATCTGAATCTGAACTCCATGAGGTGAAAGGACTGATGCCTTTGGATCAAATTAATGCTTTTCGTCGGAGTTTGGGTGCCCAGTAAGCAGCAGATCTGTAAAAACATCTGCAGTATTCAACAGATGTTTTGACCTGACCTTTCAGGTCGGTGGGGAGTCCTTGCCCCAAGTGGAGGAGTTCAAGTATCTCAGGGTCATGTTCTCAGTGAGGGACGGATGGAGCGTGAGATCGATAGACGGATCGGTGCGGCGTCAGCAGTGATGCGGTCGCTGTATCGGACTGTTGTGGTGAAGAGGGGCGGAGTCTGAGGCAAAGCTCTCGATTTACCGATCGATCTACGTTCCCACCCTCACCTATGGTCATCCCACCCTCACCTATGGTCATCCCACCCTCACCTATGGTCATCCCACCCTCACCTATGGTCATGAGATCTGGGTAATGACCGAAAGGACAAGATCACGAATACAAGCGGCCAAAATGAGTTTCCTTCGCAGGGGGGCTGGAGGTGAGGAGCTCAGTTACCTGAGAGGAGCTCGGACTCCACTGCTCCTTCACGTCGAAAGGAGCCAGCGCCTCCCTCGGGAGGTGTTCCAGGCATGTCCTATTGGGAGGAGGCCTCGTGGAAGGACACGCTGGTGGGACTATGTCTCCGAGCTGGCCTGGTGTGGCCTCGGCTCTCAGGCTCTTTGAATCACTGACATCAATCTCAGCCTGGGATGATTAGTCGTCAGGTTAAGTTGTTCAACATTATTAAGCAGACCAACATTTTCAAGCAATAAGGGAAAGAAAAAGGAACTCTCTGCTGATGAAAAGCGTGAAATAGTTGATGCCTTGGACTAGGAATGAAAACCAATATTTCATGAAAGATGAAGCGTGATCATCATCTGTTCAGAGATTTGTGTCTGATTCAGAGACACACGGGTTTGTGCTGGGTTCGATTCCCCCCTTAGATGGGCCCTTTCCGTGCAGTTTGCATGTTCTCCTTGTGTCTGCGTAGGTTTCCTTCGGGTACTCTGGTTTCCCCTACCACTAAAAACATGTACAATAGGCCAGGATGAAGGAGAGTGTGTTTGAGAGTGCACATTGGGGACAGATGGAAATTAGCCCAAGGCTACAATCCGGTGTGGCTCGTTTACTGTTATCTCCATCGCCAACTCATTATTAACCTGCTAAAAATAGCCACATTAAAACATGAAAATAATTGCTATTAAGTATTGATTTCAAACAAATAAACTGAAATTGGAGTGTTTAAGGCAAGGCAAGTTTATCTGTAGAGCACAATTCATACACAAGGCAACTCAAAGTGCTTCACAGTTGCATAAAGTTACAAGAAAACAGATCAAATCAATAAAACATCCTCATAAAGTTAATCCATCCATCCATTTTCTCCCACTTGTCCGTTGCCGGGTCGTGGGGGCAGATGTTGGAGCTGCCCAAGTCACATTGCACCAGTCCCCTATGGCTCCTCCTGCAGGTGGTGGGTCCACGGAAGGACGGCCTCATGATTAATCAATTAGAGTAAAAAGAGCTGTTTTCAGCCTAGATTTGAACATAGTCAGAGTTGAGTTTAATGCACCTGTAGTTCTTACTCATATTTGATGATTTAGACCAAATATTTTGCTGAAATATGTTCATTTATGACCTGACCCTCTGACCAGGCAGAGCTCTGGACCCCCTCTGCATTTCCTAGGGTTGGGAATAACTGCTTTACCACGTTCGCCCTCATGAACGGGCCCAGGGTCGCACCCCCCCCCCCCCCTCCCTCCTCCCCCCTCGCACACTGGTTGTAATAATTAACCAGACAAACCTATACTGACACTATTTATCTGCTTCCAAGTCTAACGTTGTGTCTCTCTGCAGCTGAATCTGTGACGGAGACATGGCTGAAGCTCCTGGTGAGTTCATCATGAACATACAGCCTATAAAACAATATTGTTTGATACAGAGATATCCGTTACCATGCCGACCCAGCTCCTCAGGGCGAAGGCCACGATAACAGTACAATTAAGTTGTATAAAGTTATGATTATTATGTCCTTTGATGCAAAGTCCACACATTTACAGTGCCTTGCGAAAGTATTCGGCCCCCTTGAACTTTGACCTTTTGCCACATTTCAGGCTCAAACATAAAGATATAAAACTGTAATTTTTTGTGAAGAACCAACAACAAGTGGGACACAATCATGAAGTGAAACAAAATTTATTGGATATTTCAAACATTTTTAACAAATAAACAAAATTATTCAGCCCTTAAGTGAAAACTCTGTAGCGCCACCTTGTGCTGGATTACTGCTGTCAGTCCTTGGGGTTTGTCTCTATCAGTTTTGCACATTGAGAGACTGAAATATTTGCCAAACAGCTGGAGCTCAGTGAAGTTGGATGGACAGCGTTTGTGAACAGCAGTTTTCAGTTCTTTCCACAGATTCTCCATTGGATTCAGGTCTGGACTTTGACTTGGCCATTCTATCACCTGGAGATGTTTATTTGTGAACCACTCTATTGTAGATGTTTATGTTTTGGATCATGGTCCCAGTCTCAGGTCTTCTGCAGACTCCATCAGGTTTTCTTCCAGAATGGTCCTGTATTTGGCTCCATCCATCTTCCCATCAGTTTGAACCATCTTCCCTGTCCCTGCTGAAGAAAAGCCCAAACCATGATGCTCCACCACCATGTCTGACAGTGGGGATGGTGTGTTCAGGGGGATGAGCTGTGTTGCTTTTGGTTTCATCTGACCAGAGCACCTTCTTTCACATGTTTGGTGTGTCTCCCAGGTGGCTTGTGGCAAACTTTAAACGACACTTTTTATGGATATCTTTAAGAAATGTCTTTCTTCTTGCCACTCTTCCATAAAGGCCAGAGTTGTGCAGTATACGACTGATTGTTGTCCTATGGACAGAGTCTCCACCTCAGCTGTACATTTCTGCAGTTCCTCCAGAGTGATCATGGGCCTCTTGGCAGCATCTCTGATCAGTTTTCTCCTTGTATGAGCTGAAAGTTTAGAGGGACGGCCGGGTCTTTGTAGATTTGCAGTGGTCTGATACTCCTTCCATTTCAATATTATCGCTTGCACAGTGCTCCTTGGGATGTTTAAAGCTTGGGAAATCTTTTTGTATCCAAATCCGGCTTTAAACTTCTCCACAACAGTATCTGGGACCTGCCTGGTGTGTTCCTTGTTCTTCATGATGCTCTCTGCGCTTTAAACTGACCTCTGAGACTATCACAGAGCAGGTGCATTTATACGGAGACTTGTTTACACACAGGTGGATTCTATTTATCATCATTAGTCATTTAGGTCAACATTGGATCATTCAGAGATCCTCACTGAACTTCTGGAGAGAGTTTGCTGCACGGAAAGTAAAGGGGCTGAATCATTTTGCACGCCCAATTTTTCAGTTTATTTGTTAAAAATGTTTGAAATATCCAATACATTTCGTTTCACTTCATGATTGTGTCCCACTTGTTGTTGGTTCTTCACAAAAAATAACAGTTTTATATCTTTGTTTGAGCCTGAAATGTGGCAAAAGGTCGAAAAGTTCAAGGGGGCCGAATACTTTCACAAGGCACTGAATATACAGTGAGGAAAATAAGTATTTGAACACCCTGCTATTTTGCAAGTTCTCCCACTTAGAAATCATGGAGGGTCTGAAATTGTCCTCGTAGGTGCATGTCCACTGTGAGAGACATAATCTAAAAAAAAAAATCCAGAAATCACAACGTATGATTTTTTAACTATTTATTTGTATGATTCACCTGCAAATAAGTATTAATAACTTTAGACTTAATGAGTTTGAATCCATGTGTTTCATTAACATTTAAGGCCTTGATTTAATGACGTCTAATGCCTTTAATGCTCAGCAGAAACCCTGTGTGAAATGACCAGACTCTCCCCGAGGCTTATTTATGACGTTCTTCTGCAAGGTGGAGATAACCCGGAAGAGCTTCACAAAGCCGTCTTTCTCTCGTGTTTTCATTCACTCATCCTGACAGATCTGACCTCCTCGTGTCCTGAAGGCTCCACAATGACAGATCTGACCTCCTCGTGTCCTGAAGGCTCCACGAGGACAGATCTGACCTCCTCGTGTCCTGAAGGCTCCACAATGACAGATCTGACCTCCTCGTGTCCTGAAGGCTCCACAATGACAGATCTGACCTCCTCGTGTCCTGAAGGCTCCACAATGACAGATCTGACCTCCTCGTGTCCTGAAGGCTCCACAATGACAGATCTGACCTCCTCGTGTCCTGAAGGCTCCACAATGACAGATCTGACCTCCTCGTGTCCTGAAGGCTCCACGAGGACAGATCTGACCTCCTCGTGTCCTGAAGGCTCCACGAGGACCATTCTGACCGATCGTGTCCCACTGTGATAGCCCTAAGAATCAGCCCCTCACAGTCACTCCTCCAGTTCAGTCATGATGGAGCTCACGGTGTAGATGCTGCTGACACAGAGAAGTCTTTAGATCCTAAAGCATTTACAGAGACAGTGCATTAGAGTGACGTTCAAAGGCATGATGTTTGACCTGCTGCTGTATAAACTCTAAACACTCATCTGTAGAGAAACACAGTCTTCTAGAAGAACAAAGGTCATTCCTCTTTGGCTCGTCGGGGTCATAGAGGTCGTGACTTCAGAACAACGATGTAAACCTCATAAACCAAAGGTCTCATCAGTGCTTTCACAAACACTCCCTTTGAAAAGAAATGGAGCTGTTTCTGGGAAGTCATGTGACCTCTCTCTCCAGTATATACAGTGAGGAAAATAAGTATTTGAACACCCTGCTATTTTTCAAGTTCTCCCACTTAAAAATCATGGAGGGTCTGAAATTGTCCTCGTAGGTGCATGTCCACTGTGAGAGACATGATCTAAAAAAAATATTCCAGAAATCACAATGTATGATTTTGTAACTATTTATTTGTATGATACAGCTGCAAATAAGTATTTGAACATCTGTCTATCAGCTAGAATTCTGACCCTCAAAGACCTGTTAGTCTGCCTTTAAAATGTCCACCTCCACTCCATTTATGATCCTAAATGTAGATGCACCTTTTTGAGGTGGTTAGCTGCATAAAGACACCTGTCCACCCCATACAATCAGTAAGAATCCAACTACTCACATGGCCCAGACCAAAGAGCTGTCCAAAGACACTAGAGACACTTGTCCACCTCCACAAGGTTGGAAAGGTCTACGGGGAAATGGCCGAGCAGCTTGGTGAACAAAGGTCCACTGTTGGAGCAATCATTAGAAAATGGAAGAAGCTAAACATGACTGTCAATCTCCCTCGGACTGGGGCTCCATGCAAGATCTCACCTCGTGGGGTCTCAATGATCCTAAGAAAGGTGAGAAATCAGCCCAGAACTACACGGGGGGAGCTGGTCAATGACCTGGAAGAGCTGGGACCACCGTTTCCAAGGTTACTGTTGGTAATACACTAAGACGTCATGGTTTGAAATCATGCATGGCACGGAAGGTTCCCCTGCTTAAACCAGCACATGTCAAGGCCCGTCTGAAGTTTGGACCATTTGGATGATCCAGAGGTGTCATGGGAGAAGGTCATGTGGTCAGATGATAATTCCACTAAACGTGTTTGGAGGAAGAAGAATGATGAGTACCCTCCCAAGAACATCATCCCTACTGTGAAGCATGGGGGTGGTAGCATCAGGCTTTGGGGGTGTTTTTCTGCACATGGGACAGGGCGACTGCACTGTATTAAGGAGAGGATGACCGGGGCCATGTATTGCGAGATCTTCCCTCAGTTAGAGCATTGAAGATGGGTCTAGGCTGGGTCTTCCAACATGACAATGACCCGAAGCACACAGCCAGGAGAACCAAGGAGAGGCTCTGTAAGAAGCAGATCAAGGTTCTGGCCTAGCCAGTCTCCAGACCTAAACCCAATAGAGGAATCTTTGGAGGGAGCTCAGACTCCAGCCCAGAAACCTGACTGATCTAGAGAAGATCTGTGTGGAGGAGTGGGCCTAAATCCCTCCTGCAGTGTGTGCAAACCTGGTAAAAAACTACAGGAAACGTTTGACCTCTGTAACTGCAAACAAAGGCGACTGTACCAAATATTAACATTGATTTTCTCAGGTGTTCAAATACTTATTTGCAGCTGTATCATACAAATAAATAGTTAAAAAATCATACATTGTGATTTCTGGATTTTATTTTTTAGATGATGTCTCTCACAGTGGACATGCACCTGCGATGACAATTTCAGACCCTCCATGATTTCTAAGTGGGAGAACTTGCAAAATAGCAGGGTGTTCAAATACTTATTTTCCTCACTGTATATTCAGTGCCTTTACTTTCAGTGCTGTAGTTAAATCATTGATTTGATTTAAATGGTGTAATTTCAGAAGTAGGCGGCTGCATAATGGAAATAAAAACACCTAACCCCGAAAAAATAGCTACAAAAGGTTTTTCAATGGTTTCCTGTAGTATCAGGTGTGCTTATTAACATACTGAAAGTCTACCAAAATCTGACCACTGGAAATTTTCAAGATGGCGTCCAAGAGGGGCGCCAAAGCCTTCAAATGCCCATTACTCCTTTATTATTCATCCTAGACCAGTCATTGTGGAGTCTAACCCCATGTTTGGGGTTTCTAGGGATCCAATAGGCTTGTTCAAATTGTAGTGACGTGATTGCATAATTGTGAAATAGAAATGGTGGATAGTGAAATCATTACAATTACACATTGATTACAAATCACAGGACGATTACTTCGTCCCGGTCGTGGAACACTGGACCAGCTCTATACCCTTCATCGGGTGCTCGAGGGTTTGTGGGAGTTCGCCCAACCAGTCCACATGTGCTTTGTGGATCTGGAGAAAGCGTTCGACCGTGTCCCTCGTGGTGCCCTGTGGGGGGTGCTCCTGTGGGGGGTGCTCCGGGAGTATGGGGTCCGGGGCCCTCGTGGTGCCCTGTGGGGGGTGCTCCGGGAGTATGGGGTCCGGGGCCCTCGTGGTGCCCTGTGGGGGGAGCTCCGGGAGTATGGGGTCCGGGGCCCTCGTTTTTCCCTGTGGGGGGAGCTCCGGGAGTATGGGGTCCGGGGCCCTCGTTATGCCCTGTGGGGGGGGGGCTCTGGGAGTATGGGGTCTGGGGCCCTCGTTATGCCCTGTGGGGGGGGGCTCTGGGAGTATGGGGTCCGGGGCCCTCGTGGTGCCCTGTGGGGGGAGGCTCCGGGAGTATGGGGCCCGGGGCCCTCGTGGTGCCCTGTGGCGGGTGCTCCGGGAGTATGGGGTCCAGGGCCCTCGTGGTGCCCTGTGGGGGGTGCTCCGGGAGTATGGGGTCAGGGGCCCTCTACTAAGGGCTGTCCATTCCCTGTATGACCGCAGCAGGAGCTTGGTTCGCATTGCCGGCAGTAAGTCAGACCTGTTCCCGGTGCGTGTTGGTGTCCCACAGGGCTGCCCTTTGTCACCGGTTCTGTTCATTACCTTTATGGACAGAATTTCTAGGCGCAGCCAGGGGCCGGAGGGTGTCCGGTTTGGGAACCTCAGGATCTCATCTCTGCTGTTTGCAGACGATGTTGTTCTGTTGGCTTCATCAGATCAGGACCTCCAGCGCGCACTGGGGCGGTTTGCAGCCGAGTGTGAAGCGGGCGGGATGAGGATCAGCACCTCCAAATCTGAGGCCATGGTTCTCCACCAGAAAAAGGTGGTTTCCCCGCTTCAGGTCGGTGGGGAGTCCTTGCCTCAAGTGGAGGAGTTCAAGTATCTCGGGGTCGTGTTCTCAGTGAGGGACGGATGGAGCGTGAGATCGGTAGACGGATCGGTGCGGCGTCAGCAGTGATGCGGTCGCTGTATCGGACCGTTGTGGTGAAGAGGGAGCTAAGTCAGGGGGCGAAGCTCTCGATTTACCGATCGATCTACGTTCCCACCCTCACCTATGGTCATCCCACCCTCACCTATGGTCATCCCACCCTCACCTATGGTCATCCCACCCTCACCTATGGTCATCCCACCCTCACCTATGGTCATGAGATTTGGGTAATCACGAATACAAGCGGCCGAAATGAGTTTCCTCCGCGATCGGGTGAGGAGCTCAGTTACCCGGGAGGAGCTCGGAGTAGAGTCGCTGCTCCTCCACGTCGAAAGGAGCCAGCTGAGGTGGCTAGGGCATCTGTTCCGGATACCTCCTGGTCGCCTCCCTCGTGAGGTGTTCCAGGCATGTCCCACTGGGAGGAGGCCTCGTGGAAGGCCCAGGACACGCTGGTGGGACTATGTCTCCGAGCTGGCCTGGTGTCGCCTCGGGGTCCCCCCAGAACAGCTGGAGGAGGTGTGCGTGGATCGGGAAGTCTGGCCCCGGATAAAGAGGAAGAAAATGGATGGATGGATGTTTTCTTGTAACTTTATGCAACTGTGAAGCACTTTGAATTGCCTTGTGTATGAATTGTGCTCTACAAATAAACGTGCCTGTTTAAAATAGTTCATTGTGTATGTAATAAAGTAATTTGATCTTTAATGTCAGAAAAGCCTTTCTGTGTGATCACATGTTTAGTAAGAGCCTGTAGCAGCAGGTTATGATCCGCTAAAACCCATTATAGATAATAGGGCTAAAATTACAGAGGGTTCAGAAAACACAATTTAATTATGTTATTTTAAAATCTGAAATAATAAAATAAATATTTAACATGTTTAATAATATAGTCAGGTTTATGTAGCCACTTTAAGTATGTTTGAAGAAAATGCTTTTTACTCGTGTCAGTTTTAGGAAAAGTGGTATTGGTGCCTCCCCTTATAAATTGAGTTCCTTACAAATCTTTGATTCAGACCAAAGTGTTCAAACAGTAAGACACCGAACCAAAGCAGTGAATAAACAGTTCTGACCTCTTTCATTGATAAAACTGTTTGTATAAATCGATATTTGATCATGTGATTTGACGTGCCTCTCGCTCAGAGCCCAAAGTGTCGGGCCTCAGTTGCACACACTCACACACAGCTGGGCAAACGTTACCGCTCTGTGATTGGCTGAGCAGGTCACATGCTTTACTGGAAGTCAGCAGTTTACACTATCTTTGAATCTTTGTGACATTAGTTTGGCCTTTTTGCTTTACTTTCCTGGTTAGTTTATTCACATGTGTGAAAGATCAGAAAGAAAACAGATTCTATGAAGATCAGATAATCTATCTCAGATTATGCAGATTACATGTCTCTTCAATAATCAGAGAAATCCACAAAGTCACTGACTACGTTCACATGGAGACCAAACAATCTGATTTCTGGAGTCTTCTGATAATTGTAGAGACATGTCAACTGCATAATCTGAGATAGATTATATGAACAGATAATGTGTTTTCTTTCTGATCCTTCATACTTGTGCATAAACTAACCAGGTCACAGCGAGTCGTCCCTATTGTTATTAATGGTGTTTTTGTTCAACTTTATTAGTATAGCACATTTAAAACAACTGCACCTGACGGACACCTGCAGACGGACGGACACCTGACGGACAGGTGTAAACCCCAGGATTAACTTTATTTAATCCCTATTGTTATGACAGACATAAAACGGGCCGTGGACGGAACGCCTTCAGAGTAAATGAGGCGGGCTGGCAGATAACAGGTTAATGACTTTCCAATTCGAAGTCTCCCTCACTTTTGCTCCGGAGATATCGGCCTTTCTACGGCTGAAATCAACCGACCAAAAATACCCAGATATCAGTCGGGCCGACAACAAATACTCAGGCAGAGACGCGATCGCAGAAACAAAAAGATGTTCCTGAAGCGCCTCCCTGTGGAGACCCCAGTATGTTACATTTACAGAAGTGATCCACACACACCAAAACACTCTGGGCCCGGTGCAGGATGGACGGGTCTCGTCCCGGTGCAGGATGGATGGGTCTCGGCCCGGTGCAGGATGGATGGGTCTGGGCCCGGTGCAGGATGGATGGGTCTGGGCCCGGTGCAGGATCGATGGGTCTGGGCCCGGTGCAGGATCGATGGGTCTGGGCCCGGTGCAGGATCGACGGGTCTCGGCCCGGTGCAGGATGGACGGGTCTCGGCCCGGTGCAGGATCGATGGGTCTGGGCCCGGTGCAGGATCGATGGGTCTGGGCCCGGTGCAGGATGGATGGGTCTCGGCCCGGTGCAGGATGGATGGGTCTGGGCCCGGTGCAGGATGGATGGGTCTGGGCCCGGTGCAGGATGGATGGGTCTGGGCCCGGTGCAGGATCGATGGGTCTGGGCCCGGTGCAGGATCGACGGGTCTGGGCCCGGTGCAGGATCGACGGGTCTCGGCCCGGTGCAGGATGGACGGGTCTCGGCCCGGTGCAGGATCGATGGGTCTGGGCCCGGTGCAGGATCGATGGGTCTGGGCCCGGTGCAGGATGGATGGGTCTCGGCCCGGTGCAGGATGGATGGGTCTGGGCCCGGTGCAGGATCGATGTGTCTCGGCCCGGTGCAGGATCGATGGGTCTCGGCCCGGTGCAGGATCGATGGGTCTGGGCCCGGTGCAGGATCGATGGGTCTGGGCCCGGTGCAGGATCGATGGGTCTGGGCCCGGTGCAGGATCGACGGGTCTCGGCCCGGTGCAGGATGGACGGGTCTCGGCCCGGTGCAGGATCGATGGGTCTGGGCCCGGTGCAGGATCGATGGGTCTGGGCCCGGTGCAGGATGGATGGGTCTCGGCCCGGTGCAGGATGGATGGGTCTCGTCCCGGTGCAGGATGGACGGGTCTGGGCCCGGTGCAGGATGGATGGGTCTCGGCCCGGTGCAGGATCGACGGATCTGGGCCCGGTGCAGGATGGATGGGTCTGGGCCCGGTGCAGGATCGATGGGTCTCGGCCCGGTGCAGGATCGATGGGTCTCGTCCCGGTGCAGGATGGATGGGTCTCGGCCCGGTGCAGGATGGACGGGTCTTGGCCCGGTGCAGGATCGATGGGTCTCGGCCCGGTGCAGGATCGATGGGTCTATAATTGATTATCTTTGCCTGTCATTCATTATTTATGTGACTTTAAAGATCTTATTTCAACATGCCGTCAGCACCAGCTGTGTTTCAACGTTTGATACATGATGTCACTTCCATTTTACAGAAAGAGCTGGATTATTATTCCACATAAATGTTTAGAATCTCCCCCCCCCCCGGTGGACAGAACGGAGGATAAATATCTGTAAAACAAGTCTGGGGGCGAATCTTGTATTGATCATTATTTGGTGTCAGGTGATGATTTATTACTAAGTCTCTCTTTCAGATCGATCTGACTCAAAGTCTGACGGTGACGTCACAGACAGAAAGGCAGCTGCAGTTCCTGGCCTCTGATTGGTCCAGCTGCCTCCCTCAGGTCACGTGACTTCGGGGAAATCCAAACTCTCTGTGAGCATGCTCAGTGCAGCTCTTCTCCACAAACAACTGGACTAAACCAGGACTAATCCAGGACTAAACCGGGACTAAACCGGGACTAAACCAGGACTAAACTAGGACTAATCCAGGACTAAACCAGGACTAAACCAGGACTAAACCAGGACTAAACCAGGACTAATCCAGGACTAATCCAGGACTAAACTGGGACTAAACCAGGACTAAACCAGGACTAATCCAGGACTAAACCGGGACTAAACCGGGACTAAACCGGGACTAAACCGGGACTAAACCAGGACTAAACCAGGACTAAACCAGGACTAAACCGGGACTAAACCGGGACTAAACCGGGACTAAACCAGGACTAATCCAGGACTAAACCAGGACTAAACCAGGACTAAAGCTGAACTAAAGGTGAGCCTTGTTCTGTTTTATTCAGAGCGGATATGTTTCCTGTTCCAGATGTTTGAGTTTGACTCAGAGCCTTTCGTGACTCCTCTGTTTAAACACCAGGGGGCGCTAAAGCTGCACCTCAGCAGCAGGTGAAGGCCATGTATTTCTGTTGGAGGTGTTACTCTGTAGAACGACCTACAAGGTCCATTAAAACAGTCAAAACTTTAAAAAGATGTATAAATATATAAGCTCAGGATGAATAAAGTAATAATAATAGTAATAATAATAATAATTAAAGCCGCAAGCGGCATCGAGAGGCCCTCGCGGGTCTCATGGGCTGGTTACCGCACGCTATCGCACGCCGCCGCAAAAACCGGGAGGCGCTGCCGCGCCCTACGTGGTTATAATGTCGCTGCCTCCCTAGGACGAGATTATAAAAGAGCAAAGGCGAGAAATGGCGCCTTCGGCGCTGATTACTCGATTTTTCCAAAAATGGCCGACCACCTGTTGGTCGCCTAGCAACCATGTAATGGAGACCTCCCTTAGTGCCTCCATTGCCGCGCCATAACCCTACCGAGGGCGCCAACGTGGCCACACTACATTTTATTGGCCTGATGTGCCATTAATCTTTGTGAGTAAACATCAAAACGAGATTTTTCACGTCTCCATGTGAATGATGGCTCCAACCTGCAGAGGGCGCTAGCGCGCCCCAAATCTTTTTTATTTCACAAGCAGCATCGGACGGCCTTGACGGGCCGTATTTCAATGACTACTGTCCACAAGCTCCTTACAGGGGGCGCTAACGCGCTGTAATTGTGTATAATGTGAGATTTGTGTGTCAGTCCCATTGGAATAACATGGCGAGCCTCGGTCGTCTCCATGGCAACACCGTAGAAAATACGGTATGGGTCTTATTGGCTTTTTGGATCGGGATGCCATCAGCTATTTTTGTGCCGAATTTAATCCATTTCCGAGAAACAAATTTTTTTCCCATAATGCATTTTTTTTTCTCAGCCTAGAGGGGGCGCTATCGCGCCAAATCTCACTTTTTCACATTTTTTGTGTCCGGGGGTGAAAGGTCAATAAAATGTATATTTCCGATTTTGTTTTTGTTGTTTTCGGTAAGTCGCAAAATTCTTCGTAAAGATTGCGGCTTCGCCGCAAACAAACCGTAAAACTTAGCCAAAAAATTTGGATAACTTTTGATGCCCCACATCTCGAGATGAGCTGGAGCCATTTTGGGCTCATTTGGTGAAACGCCCTAGGAGGAGTTCGTTAAAATGCGACGTCAGCGAAAACGCTGACTCACCATTTTCCCGACTTCCTGTCAAAATGGCGGACTTCCGGTTTGTTTGGGGGTGTGGCCACAATAATGTTTTTTGGTTGTCGTCACATGACGAATGTCTGTACCGAATCTCGTCGCTCTATGACAAAGTTTATGTTGGCCCCCTCCCCATAGGCGCAATGTATTTTCACTTTTGTAGGTGGCGCTGTCGCGCCATTTTTTATTTTTTCCAAAACGAAACACATATTTTAATAAATTTTTCGCCGGATCTGAATTTTGGGCAAAGTTTGGTGAGTTTTTGACTATGTTCAGGGGGTCAAATTCCTGCTCAAAGAGCAGAAGAAGAAGAAAGAATAAATAAATAAAGAATAATAATAATATTTTTTGCAAAAACAATATAGTCGCTTCGCGACTACAACATATTATACATTTTTGGAAAGCTTTCGACTTCCCCCACACACCCGTGGGGGTGTGTGGGGGAATGGGGGTATGACAGTTGGCCATATACCCCCATTCATTTTCATGCAATTATAAGTATAAGGGCCCACACCAGAGGTGTGCTGCGTTGCGATTACAATAGGCCCTTGCTACGGCAGGCCGCTCGGGCCTAATTATTATTATTATAATAATAATAATTATAATAATAATAATAATGCATTAGTCTTATATAGCGCGTTTCCAGACGCTCAAAGTCGCTTTTACAATTTGGTGCATTATTCTTTCCCTCCAGACTCGGTGAGGATGAGCGACCAGTCTGTGAACATCTGCCCCATCAGCCCCGGGCTTCCTGGTGTTCCCCAAACGGTCTCCCATCCTAGTCCTGCCAGGCCCTTCCCTGCTTAGCTTCCGAGGGGATCGGGCAGAGCAAAGGCGGTACGGCCACAAGTCATGAAAACACTTCATTAGATTCAGCCATCACGGATGAAAGGAAATAAATGAGTTTCAAAATAAAACCAAACAAATGTATGAAATATTGAAACATTCCTTTGTTTCCAGATGAGAGTTTGTGCATCTGTGTGGCCCTGAGGGGAGGTTTTTGTTATGAATATCTGGCATCCCTTTAGTGCTTCCAGAGATAAGTCCTGTCTGTTTCCGCTGCAGGACAGTGACCATGGCCCGGAGCGAGCAGAGGAGGAACAGCATGGACTTTTGGGCCGACTTCGACGTCTTCATCTCACTCTTCCAGGAGAACAGGCACCACATGGAGGACCAGGTGCACGAGCTCGGCCTGATCCTTCACGACACGCAGCCTGAGGTGGTACAGTTCCACGGTGACACCGGGATCGAGGAGCCCATGTGGTACGCCTACGCCGCACTGGTATTCGTGTACCTGGTGGACAAGTTCTCATCTCCTCAGCCGTCTGCACTGGCCAAACTCACGGCCGGAGTCGCAGTCATTTGCTTTGGGAAGATCTGCTTTGAGAAACTGCGGCAGGTCCAGGGTCCGAAGAAGGCGGAGACGCTGCTGGCGAGGCTGCAGGAGACGATGGCGGCGCTGGACGAGAGGATGGAGGCTGTGGAGGAGAAGATGGAGGCTGTGGACGAGAAGATGGAGGCTGTGGACGAGAGGATGGAGGCTGTGGAGGCGTCTCTGAAGAAGAGGAGGATCTGCCGGGACGTCCTGCTGCAAGCTCGGAGTGAAGTCAAGGCCCTGTCCTCCACAGTGCAGCAGTTCAGGAGCAGGTCGTTTAACTGGGACCTCCTGCTGGAGGCCACGCAGCAGAGCAAGCAAACCATGGAGCAGATGGAGCTGCTCTGTGAAAACCTCGTGCTCATGAGAACAGTTAGGAACATATGAAGCGGGAAGGCGAGACTCTGCAGGAGGAAACATCTCAGTTTGAACTCTGTCAGAGTAAAACACAGCCCAAACTCTCTCTGTACGAGGTTTATTCTGTGAGATTTATCCAGGAAGTGACTCCAACATGTCTGTGTGGCTCCTGGTATTTCCCACGCTCATTCATTCACAAATACTGCCAAGTTTGGTATCCACGTGTAGCAGGAAAAGCTGTGAGAGAGATGACGCTGTGATCCAAATATGGTCATTTCCTTTGTGGGAGGCAGTTTGGAACAGTTTTAAAAAATGTTGACAAGTTTTGAAAATGTTGCAAAATTCTAGAATTTTTGTATTTTTTTAAAAACATTTTTTTTTTTTAAACAATAGGCTGCGTTCACGTGACATCACAACCTTCTAAAGAGCCAATAGTTTAAAGTTGAAGTGAAGGGAAACTGAAAATTCCATAGCTGTAACCATAGTAACGCTCAAAATGCAGATTTCTAGTCTTAAATCGTTGATGATATGAACACATGTCTAATTATTTCTTCACAAAGGCCAGAAGTGGAGACAATATTCAGAAACATGTGCTTGATGTTGGCCAGTAGAAAGTCAGGTTTGTGAATCCAGTCACTGTCACATGATCAGAGAAAACATTTGGACATTTTCTTTTTGGAAATTTAATTCAAAAACTGTTTCTCTCCCATACAGCTGTATCGGCACCTGCTCCAACTGAAATACAATTCTATAACGTGAACCCAAACTATTGGAAGAGTTTAGAAAAGTTCAAAATTAAATTAAAATTTTGGGGATTTGTTTAAATTTTAGGAAATTTAGAATTAGAAAAGTTTACAAAAAGGTTTTAAAAAGTTTAGAATGTTTTTGGTGCAGTTTAGAAAGTCTTGTCAGTTTGTAAAATGTCCAACATGTCTGTGTGGCTTTCTTGTCTTTCCCACGTTTATTCATTCACAGATACTGACATGTTCGGTATCCACGTGTAGCAGGAAAGGCTGTGACCGAGATGACGCTGTGATCCAAATATGGTCATTTCCTTTGTGGGAGAAGCAGCGGCTAAAGACAAAGGGACTAAATAAGTTTATTCAAAAACTAAACCAGACCCGTTCTCCGGCAGCGTCGCATCTACAGTAGTGTCAGTATTATTTGCAGGTGTAGATGTGTAAAAGTATAAAGGTCAATAACTTCACATTGATGCAGAGATATGTAGCAAAGGCACTTTAACGTCATGCATGAGCTCAGGTGCTACAGTATCAGGAGTTACACAGTATGTTTTATATGGCAGCATGTTTATCGTAAAGTTAAAGATTAAAACATGTTGCTAAATGTAAACGTCTTTAACAGTCCAAACTAGAGAACTGGGGGGAACTGTTTCGAGGAAAAAGATCCTTCTAGGTCAGTTTTGTAGGTCTTAGCTTTCAAATGAGGCGTTAGTCTGGCCTAGAGGCTTCAAGAGGCTGGATCGCAGCACCAGCAGAGTGAATTCAAGACCCTTTAACTGTGAGTTCATTACCTTAAAGTTAGATTGACCTCATGTCGATCCAACTTCACATAAGGTCAAGTTATTTTTGCCCAAAATCACAACAGTAACTGAAGATCTCGAGGTGGAGGGTTTGGAGCAAATACAGAAACTAAAACTATGACTTCACAGAGAAACTTGGCACATCTTTAATCTAAAGGATTAAATTAGGACATTGACTTTAGCCTTTTCATTAGCAGCATTCATCAATGTTATATACTTTGTTTTTTGTTTGTTCTTGAGTCATCCAATTAGGAGGGCGTGTCCAATTGTGCGGCCACACCCCCTGGTCACCGGATGTTCTGAGTTCCCGATCACTCTATAATTAAAGAGTCGCTGGTCGTCACTTCTTCACAAAGGCTTGTTGGAGCCGATACGCGTGGAAGAAACCAGCCTCATGCTTTAAACATGTTATAGTTCATCAGCCCAGCACAATAAAGGCTTTTAAATATAAACAGATTATGATGTGGGAGGACGAGTGCCTTGGTTTTTTGTTTTTCTTTCATTTACTTGTGTAGCTGCAGTTTCATGTCTCTGTGTCTCTGAGGCTAAAGCGGCACCTTTGCATCTTTACTGTTGGTGTAATTAAGTCTCCTACAGTTTGTTGAGCTCTGGACTCGTTCGTCTGTAATGTGATGCTTTTAGATTTGGGGAATGGCAAACTGGAGAACATGTAGCTTACCACCACCAAGTATGGAATGAATAAATAGTGCAATGTAAAGCGTCTTTGAGTGTCCAGAAAAGCGCTATATAAAACCTATGCATTATTATTATTATTATTATGTGTTTGGCCCGGGTGGGGGTTAAGAGGTTAAAATCCACTGTAGAAACATCGGAGCGTTCCTTTACTTTAACAGTGCAGTCCGTCTCCCTCTGGTGGCCAACTGCTCTCATTACATTACAGGACACAGCCGTTTCCACAGCAGATCCACTCTAATGTTAACCCTGAGCCTTTATTCTGCAGAGCCGTGTTACATTTAAACTGATACCATTCCTCCTATGGGCCGACACTCTGAGCTTTTTCCTCGCTTTGTTGCCACTTTAAAAAACATCACTTTGACACATTTTCATCTTTCTCACTATTGTGGATTTTTTTTGGGGTCACTTTTCAGTAGATCGTCACATTTTTAAAGCTTTTTCTCACCGTTTGCGTTCGTCACTTTTTCACTCTTTTGTCTCATTGTCGTAGTGTTTTTGTCCAGATTTTCTTTTTGCTCTCCTCATTTTTTTGCTGCTTCTTTGTCACGTTTGTCACTTATTGTCACTTTGTTGTTTGTGTCTTCCTTGTATTCGTCGCTATTTTGGTGCTTTTTTGAAATAAGGTTTTAGCTTTGGGTAAAGCCCAACTGGAGAAAACTAAAGCTATAGCTTGAATTTACGGAGTTCTGTGGTGAGCCACTAGCTGCTGCCACCGGCGTGTCTCACCTTTTAGAGGGTCCAATATGTGGTCCAGAAGACGGTCCAGAAGGTGGTCCAGGAGGCTCAGAAACATTGAACTTTGTCGGTCCTGTAGGTGGTGAGCTTGAACAGACTGGTAGGTAGCGGACTCTCACCTTGGCCATTCCTGTAAGAGTCTGGCAAGATCATACAGGTCTCACCTTTGAGGTTCTCACCATAGAGGGTCCAGAGGCTCCGACGGATCTCACCTTTGAGGTTCTCACCATAGAGAGTCCAGAGGCTCCGACGGGTCTCACCTTTGAGGGTCCAGAGGCCCTGACGGGTCTCACCTTTGAGGGTCCAGAGGCCCCGACGGGTCTCACCTTTGAGGGTCCAGAGGCCCCGACGGGTCTCACCTTTGAGGTTCTCACCATAGAGGGTCCAGAGTCTCCGACGGGTCTCACCTTTGAGGTTCTCACAATAGAGGGTCCAGAGGCTCCGACGGGTCTCACCTTTGAGGTTCTCACCATAGAGGGTCCAGAGGCTCCGACGGGTCTCACCTTTGAGGTTCTCACCATAGGAGGGTCCAGAGGCTCCGACGGGTCTCACCTTTGAGGGTCCAGAGGCCCCGACGGGTCTCACCTTTGAGGTTCTCACCATAGGAGGGTCCAGAGGCTCCGACGGGTCTCACCTTTGAGGGTCCAGAGGCCCCGACGGGTCTCACCTTTGAGGGTCCAGAGGCCCCGACGGGTCTCACCTTTGAGGGTCCAGAGGCCCCGACGGGTCTCACCTTTGCGGGTCCAGAGTCTCCGACGGGTCTCACCTTTGAGGTTCTCACCATAGAGGGTCCAGAGGCTCCGACGGGTCTCACCTTTGAGGTTCTCACAATAGAGGGTCCAGAGGCTCCGACGGGTCTCACCTTTGAGGTTCTCACCATAGAGGGTCCAGAGGCTCCGACGGGTCTCACCTTTGAGGTTCTCACCATAGAGGGTCCAGAGGCGCCAACGGGTCTCACCTTTGCGGGTCCAGAGTCTCCGACGGGTCTCACCTTTGAAGTTCTCACCATAGAGGGTCCAGAGTCTCCGACGGGTCTCACCTTTGAGGGTCCAGAGTCTCCGACGGGTCTCACCTTTGAGGGTCCAGAGTCTCCGACGGGTCTCACCTTTGCGGGTCCAGAGGCTCCGACGGGTCTCACCTTTGAAGTTCTCACCTTTGAGGGTCCAGAGTCTCCGACGGGTCTCACCTTTGCGGGTCCAGAGGCTCCGACGGGTCTCACCTTTGAAGTTCTCACCATAGAGGGTCCAGAGTCTCCGACGGGTCTCACCTTTGAGGGTCCAGAGGCTCCGACGGGTCTCACCTTTGAGGGTCCAGAGGCTCCGACGGGTCTCACCTTTGAGGGTCCAGAGGCTCCGACGGGTCTCACCTTTGAGGGTCCAGAGGCTCCGACGGGTCTCACCTTTGAGGGTCCAGAGTCTCCGACGGGTCTCACCTTTGAGGGTCCAGAGTCTCCGACGGGTCTCACCTTTGAGGGTCCAGAGGCTCCGACGGGTCTCACCTTTGAGGGTCCAGAGTCTCCGACGGGTCTCACCTTTGAGGGTGCAGAGTCTCCGACGGGTCTCACCTTTGAGGGTCCAGAGGCGCCGACGGGTCTCACCTTTGAGGGTCCAGAGTCTCCGACGGGTCTCACCTTTGAGGGTCCAGAGTCTCCGACGGGTCTCACCTTTGAGGGTCCAGAGGTGCCGACGGGTCTCACCTTTGAGGGTCCAGAGGCGCCGACGGGTCTCACCTTTGAGGGTCCAGAGGTGCCGACGGGTCTCACCTTTGAGGGTACAGAGGCGCCGACGGGTCTTACCTTTGAGGGTCCAGAGGCGCCAACGGGTCTCACCTTAGAGCAGCCAGCACAGTCTAGTACCCCATCTGAAACGAGCAGATTGGTAAAAGGTTTTACCCCAAACCGGATGTGCGTCAGCGTCCGCCATGATAAGCATCCGAATAGGGCTGTCAGTTTGGATGGAGTTAGGGAAAGTAGCCTGTATGCCAACTATCATAGCCACTTTAGCATAGTGACCTCTGACGGTCCCTTACCGGCGATTAGGAGCCACCTCAGCCGCCCCTGCTCCCCCATCCTCACCTCCTCCATCACCGTGTGGTCCACCCTCACCTCCTCCATCACCGTGTGGTCCACCCTCACCTCCTCCATCACCGTCTGGTCCATCCTCACCTCCTCCATCACCGTGTGGTGCATCCTCACCTCCTCCATCACTGTGTGGTTCCCCGGCGCTACAGAACGGGACAAGCACCGACTGCAGCGCATTGTGCTGCAGAGAAGGTGATCGGCTGTGAGCTCCATCTCTATTTTTTATGCCCTTATAGCCTTATAGTTTAACGTTCTTAGCTTATTTTTTATCTTAATTCTGTGTTATATGTTCTAGCTCGTTTGCTGTTGGTGAGTCCACACTTAGACCTGCTGCTGTCACTCATCACTTTACTTTATACACATATGTAAATATAATCCCACTGGTGTTCCAAGTCAATTGTCGTCGTACCATACTTTTTTTAATTTTGTATGTTTATTAATATTCCTTATGCCCCTAAAGCCTTATAGTTTAAGGTTTTGTAGCTTATTTTATCTAAATTCTGTGTTATACGTTGTATGTTGCACGTCCGCATCAAGAAAAAATCCTTGTTGGTGAACCTGTTCTCAGACAATGGCAATAAATCTATTCTGATTCTGATGTGCCATCCCATTAGCCACCGCGCCTCATGCCCCCCCCTCACCCCCTCGAGTGATTCATGCCCAACCACTGTGTTGTCGTCACCACAGCAGTCACATTTTAAAGAGCTGCTTCAGTAAATCGCTTAAATGAAGCAGTTTGTGCTTTTGTTTACATTTAGTAGAAACTTGCGCCACATGGCTAATTTGCATACTGTAGCTTTATGAAACCGCTGTTGAGATGAAAGGGAAATGTGAAGGATCATTTGGATTTTCACTTTTTTTTCTCCATAAATGTCTATATTTTGACACTATGTTGTTGCATGTGCAATACAGTAGGTGGCAGCATGCACTTGTGTCTTTTTTTGTTGTTGGTAGAGTGCAGGCCAAAGAAGAAGAGCTGTTGGTGATGTCACTTCGACCGAGGAGGGACGGTCGAATTGGGCAAATGGCTCTGAAGCTCTAGTTCAACAACTGCATAGGGAGTTAGTGAGTTGACCCCATTAAGGGTTAAGGATTAGTTGCTAGTGTTAGTACTTCAAATCAAATCAAACTTTATTTATAAAGTGCTTTACAGTGCTTAAAAATAATTAAAATCGTCCCCACCAGCAAATATACATAAATAACTACAACCCCACCACCCCACCCGCACACACAGACACACAGACACATATACGTACAGACAGCCAGCAGTTAAAAGTCTTAAATAAAAATGGACATAGAGTTGAGTATGTAAGGCTGGGTACAGATGGACCGAAAGAGGAAACATCATCCAAGGAGCGTCTGCACCAGGAGCAGCCCATCGGCCACAGAGCGCCACCACTTAAAGGCTATAATTTTATGGTTTCGGACGCAATCAGCGTTTAGCAATAGCAGCTAGCACAGGATTTAACATTAGCGCCCAAAACGGTCAGAAGTTGGCATTAGAGGCATGCACAGAGTTTAGCATAAGTGGCTAACACAGTCAGATGGTAGCATTAGCAGCTAGCACAGTCAGTTTAAAATTGGTGGCTGGCACACAGTTTAGCAATAGTGGCTAGCAATAGCAGCTAGCACAGGGTTTAACATTAGCGCCCAACACGGTCAGAAGTTGGCATTAGAGGCATGCACAGAGTTTAGCATAAGTGGCTAACACAGTCAAATGGTAGCATTAGCAGCTAGCACAGTCAGTTTAAATGTGGTGGCTGGCACACAGTTTAGCAATAGTGGCTAGCAATAGCAGCTAGCACAGGGTTTAACATTAGCGCCCAACACGGTCAGACGTTGGCATTAGAGGCATGCACAGAGTTTAGCACTAGTGGCTAACACAGTCAGATGGTAGCATTAGCAGCTAGCACAGTCAGTTTAAATTTGGTGGCTGGCACAAAGTTTAGCAATAGAGGCTAGGAAAGTGTTTAGTATTAGCAGCTAACACAGAATTTAGCATTAGCGG
Source organism: Proterorhinus semilunaris (assembly GCA_021464625.1). Classification (NCBI taxonomy): domain Eukaryota; kingdom Metazoa; phylum Chordata; class Actinopteri; order Gobiiformes; family Gobiidae; genus Proterorhinus; species Proterorhinus semilunaris. Next base: position 800,456 of record JAJBBP010000030.1, on the reverse strand, counting down.
CTACCATATTCAGAGTTTAGCATTATGACAGAAGTTTACAAAAGTAATATGTGACTGACCTGCTCTGATGCAGCTGAAATTCTCGTGAAAAAATGTGGTATTACAAGATTATATATTTTAGCCGTTTGGACGCCTGATATATCCCATGTTGTGGAGAAGTAGGTGATAAAAGTCGGATGGGACTGGACCCTTTGAGGGATCGTTCAGCATCAGCATTGAGCCACTCAGGGTGAGGCCCACCCCTGAGCAGCTGCTTCATTTGTGCCGTCGGGTGAGTTCCTTTAGCCGGTAAAGGGCCTGGTGCTGTTCGGTTTTTCATCCCTGAGACGGTTTCTTGGATGTCTACTTTTGTAAATGGCAAGTGCTGCCTCTGGATTTATGATGCATTTTGAGAATAAAAATCGTAGCAAACACAAAGCATAACGCTGCCACTAAAGTTCATCTAGAGCCCACGCTTCACTGGCAACATCTCAACACCACAGCAAACATGAACATCTCAACACCACAGCAAACATGAACATCTCAACACCACAGCAAACATGAACATCTCAACACCACAGCAAACATGAACATCAACACCAGCATGAGCAAAACACCAGAATCAGCCAATTAACACGAGCATCAGTGAATCATGGACGGATGTAAGATTGCATCTCAATCGCAAGAAGCCACAATCTAATCTAACAACATTACTCAAGTATTTATTATACTTCCCCGGCGTAAAACAAAACGTGTAGCTAATGTTAGCTTGAAAAACAAAAGACTTAAAAACTGTTCAGTAAAATGTCACAATAACCTTGTTCTAATACGGTGCAGCTACATCGATGTAGACGGAGGTGAACGTGTTGATGCAGAAGGAGACGGAGGAGGTCGGAGAGAGAAGCAGCAAAGGGAGAGTACCTGACAATAGTATGGATGTGTGTGCAGAAGATGTATAACATAAACAGTCACTCACCGGTGTCGTCTTCATCAGCTGCTCGTCCAGCAAAGTCGAGGACATAAAGTGTAGCGTTCATGACGGGGGAGAGGAGAGGGTGAAGGAGGACAGTGAAGAGTGTCAGAAAGATGGTATGGATGTGTGTGAGCAAGTATGAAGATCAGCAGCAAATCAGTAAAACCAGCAGATCAGCAAATACAGAGGTGAAAAGTACCTCACTCGCAAGTACTTTTACTTTTGAGCAAACGTGTTGCTCCTGTATCTGTCCTTTTCCGTAAGTATTTCTTCCACCACAGCGTATAATAATAAAGCAGCTCCTCACCGTTGACGTCTTCATCAGATGTTTCCAGCAGAGTTTACTCACCCTGTGCTCCTCATGCGCCGCTCCTCCTCATGCACCGCTCCTCCTCCTCATGCACCGCTCCTCCTCCTCATGCGCCGCTCCTCCTCATGCGCCGCTGCTCCTCATGCGCTCTGTGAGAAGGTCCTCAGTCCGTGATCCAGCGCCGGGTTCTCTGAAAGAAAAGCATCGACTTCTCAAAATCACATGACCTCACCAGGCCGTCACTCGTAATGCAGAAGAAGAGCACACATCTGGACCAGGTTTGTTTCCAGAGGTTAGTTTAAGGTTTCGGGCCAAAGGTGAGCCACTTGAGGACATTGGCATGCGAGTATATTAGCTCATTAAAGTATGCATGTTATTTCAAGTTTAAAACGTCCACACAATTCTAACGTTCTACTGCAAAACAGCTCTGGCATTCAGGGTTGAAGCATCAATCAACAAGGTAAAAGGGCGACAGTGGCGCAGATGGTAGAGCGGGTCGTCTCGTGATCGGAAGGCCGGGGGTTCGAATCCCGCCTCCTGAAGGTGCACATTGTCGTTGTGTCCTTGGGCAAGACACTTCACCCTCCTTGCCTCCAGTGTCTGCGTACCCTGGTGTATGAGTGAGTGGCAGGTGGTGGGCCGATGGCGCAGACTGGCTGCCCCAGGGCAGCTGTGGCTGCAACAGCAGCTCACCACCAAGTATGGAGTGAATGAATAATGACGACAGTGTAGCGCTTTGAGAAACTTGGTAATACAGGCTTGTAAAGCGCAATATAAGTGTAAGGCATTATTATTATTATTATTAAAAAAGTATAATTATTCATATTATTATCATTCTTAAGAACCGTCTTCTCTTATATGCAGAGCAGTGTTTTTTTCTTTAACTATACAATTCATGTAGAATTAAAAGAAAGGTATTAAAATGGTGAACAACACAAACTATTTTAAAAACATTGTACAACAAGGATTTTTGTTGTCAAGGAATAACCATCCAACATTAAGAGGTTTAGCAACGCTTGTGGACTTTAGCACAAAAGCAGTGACCGAATCCTCCATGTTCTATGACCTCCTAATGTTCTATGACCTCCTGATGTTCTATGACCTCCTGATGTTCTATGACCTCCTGATGTTCTGTGACCTCCTAATGTTTTGCTCTATTGATATAAGGGCCAGTCCTGTCCGTCTTTCTGGGCTCATGGATGATCGGAGTTTCAAAGCTGGAAAGCTTCTCTCTGCAGAAGCTACAGTGACAGGAAGTGTCAGAAGGAAAGAAATTCACGTCCCATAATGCCACAGACATCGGGGGCCCCTCCAGCTGGGGGCCCCAGGCAGTTGCCTACCTTGCCTACCCCATTGCGACGGCTCTGGGCACAGTTTGACCCCTCACTGCACTGACCTCATGTAGCTCTGATGGACACGTGTGTTTTTAAACCAATGAGCGCCTAACAGGCAATAATGGGTCATTCTGCCAAAACCTCTTAACCCCCACCTGAACCGAGCACACCTTCAGTTCAGCTTTACCCAAATCTAAAGGCTTTGTGAAAAAGTGTCAAAACAGCAACAAATGAGACAAAAGTGAGGATGAAACCGTAACAAAAACCACTGCGCTAATGGGACAAAGTTAGCTCACTTTGACAGGCCTTCACTTTAACATGTTTAAAGCTTTTAGATTTGTGTAAAACCGACCTGGGGTTAGAGGTTAACCGTAGCTTTTAGCACTGGCTCTTACCTGCGGTCCTCTCGGTGCGGGACATCCCGGGCGTGGCTCCTGCGCAGGTGTCCGGGGCGTCCACCGCTCATTAAGCACCTGGAACTTCCTTTCTTCTTCTAAAAGTCCTCCCCGGCTGCAGGACGTGCGCTGGATGTTCTCCGGCTCTCAATGAGGGGAGGACGGGGCAGAGGGAACCGGGCGGGGGCAGAGGGAACCGGGCGGGGCAGAGGGAACCGGAGAGGAGCTTTTTAGGCGCACGTGTTTTCTTCAGTGAAAAGGTCCAGGGAAACGGAGCCATTCCTGCCTTCAAAATAAAAGCGCACTTCCTGTCTGCCAAAGCTTCACAACAAATGACCGGCTCCGGACAATTTACTTTAACCTCTTAACCCCCGCCTCAACCAGGCACGTGTTCTGCAGTTCTGCTTTACCCAAACCTGAAAGCAAGAGAGCGGATAAAACGCGCCGGAACAGTAACAATAACACAATGTTAAAAAAGCGACAACAACACGACTAAAGAGTGACGAAAAAGCATCAAAAGCGCGACTGAAAATGTAACAAAACACAACAAAAAAAGTGTTTAAAATTGAACTGAGGGAATATTTTGCTTCTTTGAAATTACTGAAAGACTCAAGTATCATTTACTCTCTGTGTGAAGATGTCTCTAAATATGTGTCGTTCTAATTTGTAAAGCTTCCATGTAACTTTATCATACGAGAATGAAGACTGAGGAAAATGTGAATGTGAATCGCTTTGACTTGCCTGATAGATTGAAGTGCCTTTGCTTAATTGATTGTATTTATTTTATTTGTCAAATTTTATTTTATTTAACTGTTATAATGTTCTTCCCTTATGTCTCCCTACGAGAGATTTTGTAAATTGTATGTTGTAAATAAATTTGTCCCTGTTGTAGATTCTGTGAGGAGGAGGAGGACCTGATGCATTTGTTTTATTTTTGTCCATATGTGGCTAAGTTTTGGGTCAGAGTACAGTTATGGTTTAGGTCTATGGAGATTGTTTTGCAAATTACACCTCAGAATATTGTGCTTTGTGTTTTTGAGGGTAAATGCACATGTCTTTTGAATATGATTATTCTGATGGGTAAAATGTTTATTTTTAAAGCTAAAACGTTATCAAATGTATGTATAAAACACTTTAAGAATAGAGTTTATCATCAGTACATGTTGGAAACAATTATAGTAACAAATAACAACAGAATAATTGAACATGAAAAGAAATGGAATGTCTGCTTATTTGAATTAGAGATATAAAAATTGGTTGTACTTGCGATGCCATTTGTTATGTCATAAATGTTTTTGCCAATTATATGGCATTATGTTTTTGATTGGTATTAGTGATTTCATCTTATTTATTTTATGTATGTATATATATGTATATATATATATATATATATATATATATATATATATATATATATATATATATATATATATATATATATATATATATATATGTGTGTGTGTATGTGTGTGTGTATATATATATATATATATATATGTATATATATGTTTTTTTATTTTTTATTTTTTTACATGAATTTATTTGTGTCTGCTTTGTGCATCCTTTCTGTTTATAGTCTGTGTTCCTGTCAAAATACTATGAATGTGTGGATGATTGTGGTATGAATGCAAGGCGGAGTGGCTGGGGTTGGGTGGGGGGATTAAAGTGTGTCTTATTTTATTATGTAAATTTAAAAAAATTTAAAAAATTAAAAATGTGTGAAAAAAATTAAAATGACAAAAATAAAATAAATAAAAAACAAGAACAAAAAAAGTGATAAAAAGAGATGACAAAAAAGTTAAGGACTCGAGCAGCTTTTAGATTTGGGTAAAGCAGAAACGTGAGAAAATGCCCTTTTCAGTTTTCAGGTTTTGAGTTAAATTGGTCTCTGAACATTCACCTGGAAACCAAACAACCTGATCTTCACAATAGCCTGTTCAAAGGGACTATATGGATGTTAAAAATGTACGAGCTTAATATAGCTGTATTGCTCAGACTAAGTCAGGGCTGGACGTGTGAGCTGAGGAGAGGTAAGGGTTAGGAGGTCAGGAGGTGAGGTTCCTCTGTGGGAGGAGCACAGGAACATGAACAGCCCAGTGGATTATTATGATTTAAGATGGTTTTCATGTGGTAGTACCGATGCTTTTGTGCATACCTATTTCTTTTCAGCTTATTAGTATTTATGCTTCATACATGCAGAGTCTCGTGACAGACTTTATTGGACGAGGTAGGACTATAGTTTATTGTTAGGTCCATATCATGGGACATGTTATCGTGCATTTTATATTAAATACTATCAATTTCAATGGCAGTTATAGTTATAGTTACAGAAAATAAAGAGTAGCTTTTATATTTTCTTCCCCGACGGGATGGGGGAGGGGGGTGCTCCTTTTTCATAGTTGAGCCCCTGTCCCTCATAATGTCTGTGCACGTGTTGGAAGGACTTGTATGAAACTTTGAAGGGGATTTATCAGATTCTTTGGTTTATAGTTTATATTTCTTTGTCCATCTTTCTTTTCTCCTTTTCTCCCTTTCTATTCATTTCATGTTTTCCTTCTTTCTTTCTGACTGTAAATAATGAACTCGCTCCAAACTGTGGGGGCAGCGTTGAGCATCCTGCCGGAAATCCCCTGAAGAAGAAGAAGAGGTCAGATTTCAGCCTCTTCACAGTAAACAGTAACTCGTCTCATCAACAGAGACACGAGTAAGTTTGAATCTTAGCCTCGTAAATGTGTCACGCGCCTTTAACCTCCGTTTGTTTTCCCTGCAGTGACTCCAGAGCTAACGTTAGCTTCGCCCCGGTGTTTCTATAGTAGCCTGAGAGCTAGCTACAGGCTAAAGCGGCTGAATGCTTTAACCCCCGTTTGTTTTCCCTGCAGTGACTCCAGTGGTTTACTCCTTTAGACCTGGTTTAGATCTGGTTAGACCTGACCTAGTTCAGTCCTGGTTTAGACCTGGTTTACTTCCTGTTTTTGACCTGGTTTAGTGGTTTACTCCTTTAGACCTGGTTTGACTCAAACAATTTTGAAAAATCCTGCACATTAAATACTTTTACTTTTTACTTATGAAGTACATTTTACAATGCATACTTTTGTACTTTTACGTAAGTACATTCTTGGTCTTGTATCTGCACTTTTACTTAAGAATATCAAGTACTTCTTCCACCACTGCTCGTATTTAAACAAAACGGCTAATGCTACAACAGTTAGCTCACTTTGCTAGTGGCTAAAGTTAGCGCCATATTCACAGATTCGGACTCCTGTGGTCAATATCTCATGAGGAGTCATATTGTAACACGTTAACTACCACTGAAGGATCACTGTAGAGGAAAGGCTGTAATAAAGTCTCTTTATGCTTATTTAGTTTAATGATGAAAAAATAATGAAAATTATAGATCTTCCTTTTTTAGTGCCAGTTTTCTTACTATTCAACAGCTAACACTATACAATTATCTATAATACAAAAAGCTATGCTAATGAAATCTACCTAAATGCTACGTTAACAATTCAAAACCTGACAATCGATGAAAATATTCAACTCCAACTCACTACGGGGGCCGCTTTTATAGCCCAGCGCGGCAGGGCATCTGACGTAATCTCTAACCTCTGAGCAAATAGGGGCCAAAATCAAAAATCAAATGCAGTACCGACAGTTCGCTGTAGATGGCGCCTCACTGACGCTTTTAGGCAGAACGTTGATCTTTCAACAAGGACAACAAAGTGGATTTGAGGGTGAGTTACTCTTTAAGTAAAGTAAAAGTACCTATAATTAGTACTTTTTACTTGTACTTTTTACTTTGTTACTTTGGGGCACTGCTGACGCTCTGGTTTTAAACTGAAAATGGAAACATGAGCCACAGTTAAACTTTGAGTAAATGATCCGTTGCTGGTTAAGAACAAAGTTGATTCCGCAGTGTCCTTGAACGCAGCATCAGTCCACGAGTGAACACGTGATATAAAGATCTGCAGGGTTGTGACGTCATCTACAGTGAGACTCGGCCTGTGATCCTCGTGTTAGTTCAGCTCTTCTTATTCTTCTTTCTCTTTTCCACAGTGGCTTTGAGTTGGACGAGACACAAGTTCAAACTGGTTAAAATGGTAAGACTTGCTTTCCCTTTTATGGAACTGACCAGACGTTTGAACGGCTGTGAATGAAGATGTGACACGAGCTTTATTCTGAAAGGGTCAATCAGATTGTCTTGTAAGAAGCTGGCGTGAGGGTCGCTACAGCTGACCAGACGTTTGAACAGCTGTCTGTTGTAACTAGAGGCAGAATGATGAACACAATAGTGATGTAAATCCATCTGTAATGAGCGTCCTCACTCATCCTCCGTTTCCTGCTCAAAGAGTCAAAGTTTAGCTCAGTGTGAAAAAACAGATTATCCGCGGGGTCTTAAACTATTAGAATATTACATAAAAACATCAGACGTGTATTAAGTCTTAAAATGATTTTCTACTGTATTCATTTTAGTTTTTGCTTTGACTTTTTTTGTATCCATCAAATTGACTGGGGTGTAAGGGGGGAGCCGCAATGCTGTATCGATTAAAAAAAAAAAAAATTTTTTTTAGCACACCCCAGTAAGTAAAATGAAGGACGATGACATACGTTAGTCTGTTTTTATCCACCACAGTCTCGATCTCCCCTTTTAGTTTAGTTTAGTTTAGTTTATTTGAGCAATTTACATTCTGCTCAAAAGGAGCCCCCCCCCCCCCCCCCCAAGTGTAATAAATAAAAAAAGTAAATTTCACACAATGGTACCGAAGGAACAAAACATCAAAGAGAATTTGAAACATTTCAGCAGCTACATTTCAGTTAAAATAGTTGCCTACAGTTTTCTCTTTATTGCCTACAATATTTGCATTATACTCAATATTATCGTTTATCGCGATATTTCCAATATATTGTCCTTAAAGAAAAAGTATCTTGAGAGCCTAACGACCACACGGGTAAAACTGGGCTGGGTAGGGAGAAGCGTCTGGGGAGAGGGAGACTGCCATGGATGGACCCGTCATTGACTCTAATCTTTCTGTCTGTTTTAACAGGAAGACGCTGTTCCCAAAGCTAAAGGAGCCTCTGCAGAGAAACGCCACCACTGTGACCAGTGTGGGAACAAGTTTAATTCAAAACATCATCTCACTGACCACATGAGAATTCACACCGGAGAGCGGCCGTTTTCATGTGACCAGTGTGGGGTGTCATTTAAACACAAAGGAACGTTAAAGGAACACTCGGTTGTTCACACAAAAGAGCGAAACCACAGCTGTGACGAGTGTGGGAAAACATTCGGACGGCCATCACATTTACGAAGACACAAACTCAGTCACAGTGAAAGAAGATTCCCCTGTGACGAGTGTGAGAAAAGCTTCAGTCGTCAGCCCAGCTTAGACGACCACAAACGTCTGCACTCGGGACACGATCTGTGCTGTTGTGAAACATGTGGGAAAATATTTACAACTGGACACGAGTTAAGAAGACATGAATTCTCCCACTCGACGGATTGTCCTCATCGCTGTGACCAGTGTGGGAAGTCATTTACACGCAGAGAGGCACTAACACTGCACCAGAGACGCCACAATGGAGACAAGCGCTACTGCTGTGACCAGTGTGGGAAGAGGTTTATTACTAAACAAAAGCTCACCCGCCACATGAAGGTTCACACAGAAGAGAGGCCGTTTTCATGTGACCAGTGTGGGGTGTCACTTAAAGATAAAGAAACTCTAAAAGTTCACTAGTTCATACAGGAAAACGAGATCACAGTTGTGACGAGTGTGAGAAAAGCTTTAGTCATAAATCCAGGTTACAGCAACATAAACGTCTGCACTCGGGACACGATCTGTGCTGTTGTGAAACGTGTGGGAGAAGATTTGTAACTCGATACGAGTTAGAAAGTCATAAAATCTCTCATTCAACAGAACGTCTTCACGTCTGCGGTGAGTGTGGGGCAGCATTCAAATGGATGGGTAGTCTCAAGAAGCATATTCAAGTCATCCATGGGAATTAGAGGCACAGCTGTGAGCAGTGTGGTAAATGTTATACATTAAAGTGTAATCTGAAACGCCACCAGAACCTCCACACTAAGGATAGGAATGATCAGTTGTGAGGGGTGTGTACTTAAGATATATAAAGGAGTGTGCGACTTGTATCTGTGCAGGAGGATAAGGATCAGGGTCAAAGTGTTCCAGCTTTCTCATACTTCACATAGGGCGATATGGCCAAAACATAAAAATGTTTAGACTGTCTGTGTGGGGTACAGGCTGGGGGGGGGGGGTGTCTCTCACCCCGCGGGCTTTGGGGGCGTGTCTTGTTACATGAGTCTGTCATGCTGTGTTGGAGAAAGAATAAAGTTGACTCACTTGCAGCTCACTCGTGTCTCTTTCTTTCTCGCCACATTGGTGACCCCATCTTTAAAGTGGAGCAGTGTCTTTCCCCTCCGGCCTCATTCATTCGTTTTATTTATTAGGCAGGAAAGATTTTAAAAAACAAACCTGGCTCTGTATACACAGATTTTCAGCACACAAACACACAAACACAACACAAACACATGGTGTCACATGTGTTGTTCATCTTATGATGAAGTCATTGTTTAATGAACACATGAGCCTGCGCTCTCACTTTTTAATAAAGCCACGTTATCTGTTTTAGTTACAGGAAGTCGTTCTTCTTCAGCGTTCTCTGGCTAACATAACTCACTGCCTCCATAGGTTAGGATCTAGTGCCCTCTGCTGGTAACACAATATACAACATATCACTCCTCCTTTCTTTACAGTAATTCACATTAACAGTAAGATTTAGGGAGTGTTCTCTTTCGTTTGTTTTTTTACTTACTTACTTCAATAAACATCAATGCATTTGTATTTTTAACAATGACACAGCTTGACTTTTCTTTAAACATTCAAACTGCTTGTAAATCTCAAAACAAGCTTTTTGTAGAACACATGCATTTAAAAAAAAAATAATAATAATGCTTTGCCGTAAACCCGTCACAGATAAACGCATCTATAGAGATCTACAGATTTAGGCTTCTTCATGAGACGTTCAGATCTTCTTAAAGCAGGTCATGCTTCATGTGTTTGATCCAGTCCATCTGATCTTAGTCCAGGTGTTTGAGTTGATCAAGTGGCCTTACTTTGTGCATCATCGTAACTAGTCTCTTGGAAATGCTCTTTGGTTTTCAGAACGTTTCCATCCTCAGTTCTCACGTCATACGACCTTGGTCCAACGTCCTGGAGAACAGTTTCTGTTCCAGGCGTTTTGATCTTGGATTCTCACATCATCTTTCGCTAGTGGTGAGTGTGTTTGTTGCTTTGTCATAATAGCTTTTGTTTTGTTTTCTGATCTGTCCAGTTTTGTTTGTATGTCCTGGTTCTGTCTGTGCTGCAGGGTAAGGTTGTGCGTAACTTGCGATCCATCAACAGTTCTGCCGGAGATGGACCACGTTCACTTAAAAGAGCAAGAACAGGATCTGTGGCCTTTCCAGAAGCTGCCTGACGATATGCACTCCTTTCTCCGGTTTCCCATTGGCTTGTGCTGCTGAGGCCTGGAGGTCGTGAACTGCATGGAGAACCATTGTCACAAACTATAGTCTCTGGGATCCCATGTCTGGCAAAAATGGATTTGACGTGTATTATGACATCGGCTGCAGTTGTGCTCGTGAGCAAGGCGATTTCAGGGTAGTTTGAGTAGTAATCAATCACCAACAAGTATCAACCATCTTCGCCTTTGCAATGAAACAGGTCTGCCCCCCCTCGTACTGCAGTGATACTCTTGGAAAAAAAAAAGTGTTTTTACACCTTTTTCTCCTAATTACATTCACCACGACAGACCCTTAACAAAAACAATGGAACCAAAAGGGACTTTCTGCCTGGGCGTATACGTCTCACAAATGAAAGCACAGAACCCACGGACTGTGAGGAGTCCTTTTCCATCACTCTTTGCTCCTTCATCTCACAGATCGAGCAGGAGGGTTAATCATTCTACCCGCTCTAGTACGCACAGGCAGCAGCTGCGTGTCAGCTACAGCGCCATACGTCATCGCATCCGCGGGAGCTAGTTCTGATTGGTCCTCAGGTAGGGTGTGGTCACCCATGCTCAGTGGCAGAGAGCGCACCACTAGTTTCGACGCAGATAGAAGCGCTATCACACGGACCTAACGCCACAGAATCACTATCACACGAACCTAACGCCACAGAAGCGCTATCACACGAACCTAACGCCACAGAATCACTATCACACGAACCTAACGCCACAGAAGCACTATCACACGGACCTAACGCCACAGAATCACTATCACACGAACCTAACGCCACAGAAGCACTATCACACGGACCTAACGCCACAGAATCACTATCACACGGACCTAACGCCACAGAATCACTATCACACGGACCTAACGCCACAGAATCACTATCACACGGACCTAACGCCACAGAATCACTATCACACGGACCTAACGCCACAGAATCACTATCACACGGACCTAACGCCACAGAATCACTATCACACGAACCTAACGCCACAGAAGCGCTATCACACGGACCTAACGCCACAGAAGCACTATCACACGGACCTAACGCCACAGAAGCACTATCCCACGGACCTAACGCCACAGAATCACTATCCCACGGACCTAACGCCACAGAATCACTATCACACGGACCTAACGCCACAGAAGCACTATCCCACGGACCTAACGCCACAGAAGCACTATCACACGGACCTAACGCCACAGAAGCACTATCACACGGACCTAACGCCACAGAAGCACTATCACACGGACCTAACGCCACAGAATCGCTATCACACGGACCTAACGCCACAGAATCACTATCACACGGACCTAACGCCACAGAAGCACTATCACACGGACCTAACGCCACAGAATCGCTATCACACGGACCTAACGCCACAGAAGCACTATCACACGGACCTAACGCCACAGAATCGCTATCACACGGACCTAACGCCACAGAATCACTATCACACAGACCTAACGCCACAGAATCACTATCACACGGACCTAACGCCACAGAATCACTATCACACGGACCTAACGCCACAGAATCACTATCACACGGACCTAACGCCACAGAAGCACTATCACACGGACCTAACGCCACAGAATCACTATCACACGGACCTAACGCCACAGAAGCACTATCACACGGACCTAACGCCACAGAAGCGCTATCACACGGACCTAACGCCACAGAATCACTATCCCACGGACCTAACGCCACAGAATCACTATCACACGGACCTAACGCCACAGAATCACTATCACACGGACCTAACGCCACAGAATCGCTATCACACGGACCTAACGCCACAGAATCGCTATCACACGGACCTAACGCCACAGAAGCGCTATCACACGGACCTAACGCCACAGAATCGCTATCACACGGACCTAACGCCACAGAAGCGCTATCACACGGACCTAACGCCACAGAATCCCCGTCAGACTCAGCAAACGGATCAGACACGGTTTCTTTATCGACTAGACTCGCTTCCACACTCTGGTGAGAACCATTTTCAGTGTTCAAAAGCCAATTAATCCTAGTCTCACTGTCCCGTTCCTCAACAGGAATTCCCGGTTCGTCGTTCGCTAATGAGGGGCAATTAGACGCACGTGGGCTCTCTACGTGGGGCGAAAGGAAACTGACAGGGAGTAGAAGATTTCTATGTACCGTTTTGACTTTCTGAGTGTCCGGGTCTTTGATAGAATAGACGTTTACGCCCGGTCTCACGGAAATAACCCCAAACACCGTCAACCTATTTGTCCGGAACTTTCCTCTTCCCTCTCTCCCCTCAATTTGCGAGTAAAACCTGATCACCCACGACGAGGGGCGCGCCTTTAGCCTTACGGTTGTAGTTTTCTGTCTGACGGGCCTGAGCCGTCCTACTGTTCTGAAGGGCAATGCGCGACGCTTCAGCTAAATCACGCCTCAAAGCTCCAATAAACTCATGGTGGTCGACGGCAGGAGCGCCCTCGAGCACATGCTGGAAAACCACATCGACTGGCAACCGGGGAACTCTCCCGAACATGAGGTAGAAAGGCGCAAATCCCGTAGCCTCATGTTCCGTGCAATTGTAACAAAAAGTCAGCATCTGCAACATCTGAGGCCACCTCGCTTTCGACTGGGGGGGCAAGGCACGGATCATGTTCCCCAGAGTCCTGTTGAACCGTTCTGTTATGCCATTCCCCATAGGATGGTACGGCGTTGTGTGCGATTTCTGGACCCCAGACAGCGTCAAAAGTTATTTCATGGGATTACTCTCAAAATGTGCACCTTGGTCTGAATGGATGCGCTTTGGGAAGCCATACAGACAGAGAAGGTCATTCCACAGTCGGCGGGCGACTTGTTTAGCCGACTGGTTCTTGCAAGGGAATGCATGTGCCATTTTTGAAAAGTGGTCAGTGACGACCAAAACATCGACGCATTTTTTTATCCGTTTGTTAGTGCACCTAAACGCATCTTGGACTCTCTGGTCTAACTCACTAACTTGAGCGAGCAGATGAGAGTACGGTTCAGACACGAGACGGTGAGCCACGCAGGACTTAACAAAAGGCTCCCTACTAAGTGCGTCAGCAACTACGTTCTTAGGGCCCGGGACATAGTTAAGATCGAAGCTTTACGCCGCTAACTTCGCCACCCACCTCTGTTCGCAAGCGTCAAGTTTGGGCTTAGTCAAAATATAAGTCAGTGGATTATTGTCAGTCCAAACAGAGAAGGTCCGTCCCTTTAACCAATGGCCAAATGTGTCGCATACAGCCCACTTAAGAGCTAAAAACTCCAGACGGTGAGCTGGATAATTCAACTGTGCTTGGGACAAAGTTTTACTGGCAAAAACCACAGGTCTGGCGATCTTACTGCCAGGTGGCAATTGCGAAAGAACAGCGCCTATCCCGTCGAAAGAAGCGTCAGCAGCCAGGATAAAAGGAGCGTCAAAATCTGGATGAGCCAACGTTACACTGTGTATCAAATCATGTTTGAGGGTCTCGAACGCTTCCCTACAGTCGTCAGTCCAGTCAGTGGGGGTCAGTCTCACTAAACCTTTCTTGAACTTAAGCTTGGGAGGTCGACCCTTTGTCTTGGGAGTGGAGGGTTCTGACACGAGACTAAACAGGGGCCTAGCCTTGGCTGAGCAACCTTCGATAAAGTGGTGGTAATACAAGGCCATGCCTAAAAAGGACTTAATCTTTTTAGCGCTGGGGGTTTTACCGTCTGCCTCCATGAGGTCCGTCTCCCAAATATCCCCGATGGCCTGGACTTTACTGGGGTCGGTTCTCATGCCTTCTTCGCAGACGATGTGGCCCAAAAACTTTACAGAGCACCGGAGGAAATGACATTTCTTGGGGGAAAGCTTAAGGTTGTTTGCAGCTAACCGCGAAAATACCATCTCCAAACGCTCTAGTTCTGTTCGGACGGCGCGAACACCATCAAATCGTGCAGGTAACACAACAGGCTGGTAAAGTTTTTGTCACGGAAGATCGACATCATCATGTGCATGAACGTGGCTGTTGGTCAGTCCTTGAGGCATTCTGTTGTACTCGTGCAGCCCGAACGGGGAAGAGAATGCGGTGTACCGTTTGTCATGTAGCGGGACGTTGTAAAACCCCGAGGTGAGATCCATGGTGGAGAAGAACACATTGCCCCCGAGCGCATCAGTCTGGTGGGGCAAGGGGTGTGCATCCTTAATAGTTCTTGCATTAAGCCACCGAAAGTCATTACAGATGCGCAAATCACCATTGGGTTTCACGACGAGAACGAGAGGAGACGCATACTCCCTCTGTGACTTCTTGATGATCCCGACGTCCTCCATCTTGTTCAAAGCTGTCCTCAATTTTTCATAATGGCAAGGAGGGACACGCCTGTACGGAAGTCTGAACGGCTTGTCATCCATCAATCGGATTCTGTGTACAAAGTCTTTCGCCTCTCTACAATCCATCTGGTGCCTTGAGAATGTGGAGTCGTATCGTTCGATCAGATTAGCTTTCACCGTAGAGAAAGGTTGGCTGGTTTTGTATCTGGAGACATCATGTTATTAGAACTGGCATCCATGTAGTTTTATCTTGTCTTTTATGTTATTATGTTGTTTTATTGTCATCCATGTTATTATTTAGTACTTAGTGTTTTCTGTTTCCTCCTTTTTATGTTCTTAGGCCGCGTTGGGTACACATGTGTTGGGCTAACGCCACATTCTTTTTATTTCCCCTGCCAGGAAATAAATGGGTTTCTGGGCGTTGCCCTATCCCAAATTCAGCCGAAGTCTCTTTTCGTGGGTCAGAGCACCACACAACGCAGAGTCACGATAACACAGGTCACACATGGTCCAGGAAAGGTTCTCTGTGATGTGCACACACGAAGGAACTTAGTGCTGGTCACCCTCTCCACTGCAGGACCGTTGATTGTTAGAGGAGCATGCTGGACCCGTGCTCTTCGAAACAATCTCTTTTGTCTTCTCCACATTTAGAGAGAGGTTGTTCTGTGTGCACCACATGGCCAGACTGCTCACCTCACTCCTGGAGTTTGACTCGTCTCTGTTGTTGACACTGTTGTGTCGTCTGCAAACTTGATGAAGAGGTTTGAGTCGTACTTTGGAGCGCAGTTATGGGTCAGCAGAGTGAACAGGAGGGGGCTCAGCACACAGCCTTGGGGAGCTCCCGTGTTCAGTGTGATGGTTCTGGAGGACACGTACAGCCTGTGGTCTCCCCGTCAGAAGGTCCAGCAGCCAGTTGCACAGTGATGTGTTGACCGCCAGGTGGAGCAGTTTGTGTATTAGCTGCTGTGGGATTATAGTGTTGAATGCTGAGCTAAAGTCTAAAAACAGCATTCTAACGTAAGAGTCCTTTGTTTCCAGGTGAGTGAGGGATGAATGAAGTGCAGTGGAGATGCATCTTCAGTTGAGCAAACTGGTCTGGGTCCAGGGTGGGAGGGAGAACAGACTTGAGATGTTCCATGACGAGCCGCTCGAAGCACTTCATAAGAATTGGAGTGAGTGCTACTGGGCGGAGTCATTGACACAAATTGACACATAAACAACTCGGGGCCCCCATTGTATTAAGTTATTGACTCTTACGCCACATGTTATAATCAAGTTAATATGTATCTAAACAGTTTCTTTTGAATAATTCAATGGATTTCACTAATTATATGCAGGGTTTACACTAAAATAGGTACTAAAAACAGTAAGATTTTTCTTTTTGATTCATCTTGAAATCATTTGGGGACCCCCACCCAAGACCTCACGACCCCCACTTTGGGAACCACTGATTTAGAAAATTAATGATCCATTTAGAACTAAGTTTACAGTGCAGAGCTTTTAATTCCTGCAACCCTTAAACGCCTCATACACTTCCTGGAGTGAGCTTTATGAAATAAAAAGCCCTGACGGCTCCTGTAAATATTGTAATATTAAGGCAAGTTTATTTGTACGGCACATTTCATGTACATGACAACTCAATGTGCCTCACAGCAACACCAGACACAATACAAAAAAAAATTAAAACACAATCAAAAATCAACAAATCAATTGATAAAATTACATAAAATATATATATATATATATATATATATATATATATATATATATATATATATATATATATATATATATACACACACACATATACATACACATATATACATACACATGCACGTATACGTACATACTAAAATTCGTTAAAAAAAACTAAAAAATAATCAATCTCCATAGGCAACAGTAAAAAGGTGTCCTTTCAGCCTGGACTTAAAAATACTCAGGGTTGAGGCCGGTCTCATGTCCTCACTGAGGCTGCTCCAGACTTTTGCTGCATGAAACTGAAACGCAGTCTCACCGTGTTTAGTCCTGACTCTGGGAACCACCAGGAGACCCCTCCCTGAAGTTCTCAGGGCCCGAGATGGTTCATACGGCTCTAACATGTCAGAGATGGACTTTGGTGCTAAACCATGAAAAGACTTGTACACAAGCAGAGCTGTTTTAAATTCTATTCTCTGAGTGACAGGAAGCCAGTGCAGGGACCGGAGCACTGGACTAATATGGTGGTATTTCCTGGTTCTGGATGTTCTGCAGCTCTAACAGCTCGTTTAGAAAGGCCAGTGAGCAGCCGTTACAGTCGTCTAACCTGCTGGAGACAAACGCTTTTACTGTGAAAATCTCAAAATGCTCCAGAACCGACTTGTGTCCCTGGTTCCTGTGACTGGTCACATATATTCAATACCCAAACCGGCTTTCCAGCATAATTAAATAATCATCATTATACTCAAACCTGCACATCTGATACTTTCTCATATACCCGTATATATACTGTAGCCTACAACACTTTCCCCCACAAATGTAAAGACAACACTACATAGATTTCTATCTTTTTTTTGGATCACTGCCCAGTATCTGTCCTATTCATGGATGATCACTGCTAATTACCTGCCTATTGTTCTTTTGTTGGCTGAGGGGCGTCTCCTTGGACTGGCCCCGCCCTGTCGGCTTTCCCTGAAGGAGATTGGAGTAAAGTGACGGGAGATTAAATCTGAGGCCATTCCGGTTCATGGAGGGATTTTCTTTCTTTAACTCCTCTTTCAAACCAACGTTCTTCTTTAGCTAAATGTTGACCTCCCCGTCCTCAAAGGAGTGGTTGGAGGCTTTGAGGTGGAGGTGCACCGCCGACTGAGGGCCACTTGTGCTTTCTCTTCGGTGTTGATAAAGTCTCTTCTGTAAAACTTGTTTAGTTTCTCCAATATAATGTTGTTTGCATTCTTCTTCTTTGCATTGAATTGAATAAACCACATTGCTTTGTTTGTGGCTCGGAGTTTTGTCTTTGGGATGAACTCATGTTTGTCTCAGTGTGTTCACCGGTTTGTGGTTCACTGGAATCCTGAGCTGCCTAAAGATCCTCTGAAGTTCCTCTGAGACCCCGGCTACATACGGCACTACCTCCCTTTCTTCTGGGCTCTGGAGTCGGTCTGGTTCTTCTGGGCTCTGGAGTCGGTCTGGTTCTTTGGGTCTTCTTGCCCTTTGTGCTTTAGTGAAAGACCAGTGAGGAGCCACAGTCTGAGAGGGCTCTCTGGACATGTTGCTCCTCTCTGGTCTTTCCTTCTGCACTGGTAGCTCCTCTTTAGCTCCATGTCTGAGTGTCATGATGACCCCTAGTTTGTGCTGGAGTGGATGGTTAGAGTCAAACATCAGATACTGGTCAGTATGAGTTCCTTCCTGTAAACCTCTGTCTGAAGTTGTCCGTTTTCCCCTATGATAACTTTACAATCTACAAAGGCAAGTTCTTTCTCCTTGGCGTCCTCCAGAGGAACTGTACTGCTGGGGTCACAGCGTTGATGTGATCACAGTGCAGATGAATACACAGATCAGTTCGTACCAGTTATAATATGAACAGTTTCTAGTGGAACGTCAGGTTTAACAGGCTTTACAATCTTAAGTAAGTAGGAACAATTCAACAGTACTTCGATCACAGACTACAGTCAAATAAACTGTGCATGTAGAACTTCCTGGATCAGGTTATCATTAAAACTGAATAACTTTAAAACTCATATATAAAATGTACAAGGTGTCAACTGTTTACACACACAAACACACACACAAAAAGTATTTTCCAAGATTCTACACATCGTCTTCCCCAAAGCGCACGCCGCATCTCAGATGTGGATCGTTGATTTGGTTCCACATGAGGAACATCTGCGCTGGGAGAAATCTATGCACTAAGAGCAGACCTTTGATGTAGCAGGGGTCATGTTCATCCATGTTCTGGTTTTCTCTAGTCAGTCCAAATGTTTTCACCCCCATGTGACCTGTAGGCCCCAGCCCCGCTTTCTTCACACACATACCAACGTAAACATCGTCAATGGGGTGGACCTCAGTGGACACAGACATGTTGTGGATGGCCATGGCCGTGGGCCCTGACAGTAAGTATCCTCCGCCGCCGCAGTAAGGCGGATATGCGTCGGACTTGGCGGTGATTTGCTCAGGGACGTAGTATTTGCTGTCGCTTGATCTGATAGGCCATGCAGTCTCAAAACAATGGCCGGTATAAAGATGACTGCTTCCATTATTCCCAGGGAGGTCGCTCAGATACTCCACCATCCCGTCAGTGTTGGCGAAGACGTCGTCGTCGCCGTTGAGCAGGAAGTGAACACCGGGACATCTGTGTTTCAGCCACTCAAAAAACAGAACCTGCTTCAGGGTGAGGTTGAACAACGATTCGTGGAAGTCCCACTGGAGAATGTCCCCGTACTCCTTCTGCTCTGCTTGCAGAAGCTCGTTCAGTCGAACCTTCTCAACGCCGCCCCCCGCCGTCCCGGAAATGAATATCCTCCGAATCCACAGGCCGTGGTGCTGTCGCTCTCGGGCCCAGGTCTTTCGCAGCACCTCCCTCCGCTCGAAGTGTCCAGGTGAACTCTTAATGACCAATAACAGAAACACGTTGGATGAGTTTCCAGATCCACCACATTTCTCGGGGACGTCCAGGAGCACGGGGAAGTGGCGACAGTGGCGGTAGTAGAGGAACTGCTGTATGTGAGCAGGAAGAGAGCTGAAGCCTGAGATGTTGGCAGCAGACATGTTCTGTTCACATTTGGGCCGGTCCATAATGACTCTGTGATAGGCCGCTTCCTCCTCGATCACGGTTTCACTGTACGTATTTAAAGAAATGTCATTGTTGGTTTGATTATTAAGGTGGACACAGACCAAAATGAAGAGTAACAGAGCTCCAATGAGATAAAGTCTGCTCATCCGGAGTCGTATCATCTTTGACTCTGAAAAACAAAACACACACAGAGGTGAACGTGCGTTTAAACAAACTACCTGATGTACAAAATAATAGACTTTTGAGTGAGAAACTGTAGATAGGCTACTGTGTGCCATTGTGTAAGGCTAATCCATACCATGAGATGATGACATCATCATCATGTATATCACCAATACATGGGATATTGTTATCACCGTAACGTGCTAAGCATATTGATATGTGAGCTCTCCGTTTGGATAAATGTGAAGCTCTTTGAATTTCCACATGAACTGGCCTGGCTTTGCTTTCTGCATAATTTGCAAAGGAGCTCATAATACTGATAAATGAGGAGCAGTGGCCTGACGAGCTTTAAACGTGTCTCACAAGGAGAACATGTTTGGAGCACTTTCATTCTTTTACTTCCAATTAGTCTTCTTGCCCTTTGTGCTTTAGTGAAGGACCAGTGAGGAGCCACAGTCTGAGAGGGCTCTCTGGACATGTGGCTCCTCTCTGGTCTTTCCTTCTGCACTGGTAGCACCTCTTTAGCTCCATGTCTGAGCGTCATGATGACCCCTAGTTTGTGCTGGAGTGGATGGTTAGAGTCAAACATCAGATACTGGTCAGTATGAGTTCCTTCCTGTAAACCTCTGTCTGAAGTCGTCCGTTTTCCCCTATGATAACTTTACAATCTAAAAAGGCAAGTTCTTTCCCTTTGGCGCCCTCCAGAGGAACTGTACTGCTGGGGTCACAGCGTTGATGTGATCTGTAGAAGGTGCCACTTCCTTCTGCTTAATTTTGACCCACGTGTCGTCTACATATCTGACCCAGTGGCTGGGTTTGTTTCCTGGGTATGAGGCCAAGGCCTTCCTCTCCATTTCCTCCATGATATATCCATGTCAATCTCTTTACATTGCTCCAAAAAACCGGAGGAAAACGAACTCCATTATATACAAATTTATCTGGAGAAATAAGACCTACTATGTAAGAAAATCTCAGTTGGTCAAAGAGTATAATAGGGGCAGTATCAAAACAGTGGATTTCGAGGCCGGGAACATTTTAATAAAATAGTTGAAATAATTTCTATTGAAGCCAGATTCAATATGGTTTCACATTCCAAAAAGTATGTTCAAGAAGTTTGGGGGGTTAAACTTTCTATTGAAATGTGACTTTGAAAGCTCTAAACTGCCTTTTAAGTTATCTGAGTTTCACAAACAAGTTTTGCATCGTTGGAAGATGGTATTTACCCATAACTTTACCCCTCACGGTGCCACCTTGTGGAATAATAGAGTAAGTGTATCAAACAAAAAGTCTTTGTTCAACCAGCTTCGGTTTGACCAAGGCATTGTCTTTGTACATGACATTTTAAACTGTGACATTTTACAGCTACAAGATTTAAAAAACAAATTTAATTTTCAATGTTCTCTCAAAGATTATCGGAAAATAGATCTGTAGATCTTTCCCAGTGGCTTTGATGCAGCCGATAAAAAACATAATGATTCTTTCTAATGTCCAAATCAAACTTCCACATTTAAAATTAGGACAATTAAACATTACAGACAAAACATGTGACAACACATATTTAAATAGAGCTTTCAAAAGTCCTCATGATTATGATAGGAAGATAAAACTTAAAATATTAGATACTCCAACAATTTCAGAAAAACATTGGACATTTATAAAATGGCCAATCACACCCAAAGTAAAAGAAATGCAATTTAAAATGGTTAATAATTACTATCCATCTGCAGAGACTCTGAGGGTGGATTTGGTTTTGAGGTGGACCTTTGTGACTTTTGTCATGAAAACTCAGAACAAACAGAACATTTATTCTTCTCTTGCCCAGTTAGTGGGAAGTTCTGTCCATTGTTGGTTAAATAATAAAATTAGTGAACTTAAACAATTTACAACTGAAGATGTTCTTATCTATAATTCTAAACTAATGAGGGACCTTTCATTTTTATTTAACTTTATCATCATTATGAGTAAGTACCACATTCACAAAAATAAATGGAAAAAAACAGCTGCCAAAATTAAAGTTTTAAAAATGAATTTCGCGTTAGTGAGTGTTTGAGGGGAGCACTCCCTTTTTCCAATAAATGTGTACGTGGACTAAACATGTACAACGATATATGTAGGCGCCCTGCCACGGGACGCCGGAGTGAGAGGACGCTGCCGCTTCTCACCCCGGTCGAAAACGTTTGTTTGAAACAAAACGGTTTTCACTTTCCGATCTGGCCTGGTCCCGGTGGTATCCGAGCCTGCCTCACCATCTGGACTGGTACCGGTGGTATCCGAGCCTGCCTCACCATCTGGACTGGTACCGGTGGTATCCGAGCCTGCCTCACCATCTGGCCTGGTACCGGTGGTATCCGAGCCTGCCTCACCATCTGGACTGGTACCGGTGGTATCCGAGCCTGCCTCACCATCTGGACTGGTCCCGGTGGTATCCGAGCCTGCCTCCCCATCTGGCCTGGTACCGGTGGTGTCCGAGCCTGCCTCACCATCTGGACTGGTACCGGTGGTATCCGAGCCTGCCTCACCATCTGGCCTGGTACCGGTGGTATCCGAGCCTGCCTCACCATCTGGCCTGGTACCGGTGGTATCCGAGCCTGCCTCACCATCTGGACTGGTACCGGTGGTATCCGAGCCTGCCTCACCATCTGGCCTGGCTCCTGGGGCTGCCGACGGCCCGACCCCGCTGTGTCCCGCTCGAGTCGCGGGCGCTGCTATACGATAATAAGAGCCTCTTTGCTCAGGCACAACAACACCTACTGAAAAAGCACTGACGAACCAGTACTTCATGTACCACAGGCAACAACGCGTTTCAGTGGAACAGAAACTGAGTGAGAAAAATACTTGATTCCCCGAGTTAAGACGTTATAATTTCTCTCACCTTTCCTGGATCTGGAGGCCGTAAACAGAACCACAGGGAAATGAACGCTCACAGTTGGATAAAGACTCACCTTTGGTATCGCTCCACAGCCTCTGACTTTGTCCCCAAGAGTGAATAAGACAGTCACAGCGGATACATGCAGGATATAAGTCAGTCACTTGATTTAGAGGAACTCAGCAAACTGGTTTGTAGTGCATCAGTGTTCTGGTATTTAGTTTTAGTTACAAACAGGTTTATATAAAACCACAGTGACTAATGTTGCAAACTCAGGTCAGAGCTGGTAAGACCTCACCAAACGGGTTTGTGGCATGACCGTGTGGCATTCCCCCAAACACTGAGCAAAGGCTTTTATTGTGGAGGTGCGAGGGTTCCTGGAAGGGTCTCCATGGCAACAACAGCAACACACAACAACAGCTCTTCTTCACACGTTTGGATTTACTTTATCATTTTTCCAACATTAACTGTTGTAGCCTACAACAGTTAGCTCACTTTGCTAGTGGCTAAAGTTAGCGCCATATTCACAGATTCGGACTCCTGTGGTCAATATCTCATGAGGAGTCATATTGTAACACATTAACTACCACTGAAGGATCACTGTAGAGGAAAGGCTGTAATAAAGTCTCTTTATGCTTATTTAGTTTAATGATGAAAAAATAATGAAAATTAAAGCCGCAAGCGGCATCGAGAGGCCCTCGCGAGACGCGGTGGCCGGTAGACGCCGGTTGCCGCACGCCGCCGCAATAACCGTGAGGCGCTGCCGCGCCCTACGTGGTTATGATGTCGCTGCCACCCTAGGTCGAGATTATAAAAGAGCAAAGGCGAGAAATGGCGCCTTCGGCGCTGATTACTCTATTTTTCCCAAAATGGCCGACCTCCTGTTGGTCGCCTAGCAACCATGTAATGGAGGCCTCCCTCAGTGCCTCCATTGCCGCGCCATAACCCTACCGAGGGCGCCAACATGGCCACACTACATTTTATTGCCCTGATGTGCCATTAATCTTTGTGAGTGAACATCAAAACGAGATTTTTAGCGTCTCCATGTGAATTATGGCTCCAACCTGCAGAGGGCGCTAGCGCGCCCCAAATCTTTTTTATTTCACAAGCAGCATCGGACGGCCCTAACGGGCCGTACTTCAATGACTACTGTCCACAAGCTCCTTACAGGGGGCGCTAACGCACTGTAATTGTGTATAATGTGAGATTTGTGTGTCAGTCCTATTGGATTAACATGGGGAGCCTTGGTCGTCTCCATGGCAACACCGTACAAAATACGGTATGGGTCTCATTGGCTTTTTGGATCGGGATGCCATCAGCTATTATTGTGCCGAATTTTATCCATTTCCGAGAAACTAATTTTTTTCCCATAATGCATTTTTTCTTCTCGGCCTAGAGGGGGCGCTATCGCGCCAAATCTCACTTTTTCACATTTGTTGTGTCCGGGGGTGAAAGGTCAATAAAATGTATATTTCCGATTTTTAATCGGAGTTAGTTTGTGCGAATGGGATCAATTTGCAGTTTTCGATAAGTCGCAAAATTCTTCGTAAAGATTGCGGCTTCGCCGCAAACAAACCGTAAAACTTAGCCAAAAAATTTGGATAACTTTTGATGCCCCACATCTCGAGATGAGCTGGAGCGATTTTGGGCTCATTTGGTGAAACGCCCTAGGAGGAGTTCGTTAAAATGTGACGTCAGCGAAAACGCTGACTCGGCATTTTCCCGACTTCCTGTCAAAATGGCGGACTTCCGGTTTGTCTGGGGGCGTGGCCACAATAATAGTTTTTGGTTGTCGTCACATGACAAATGTCTGTACCAAATCTCGTCGCTCTACGACAAAGTTTATGTTGGCCCCCTCCCCATAGGCGCAATGTATTTTCAGTTTTGTAGGTGGCGCTGTCGCGCCATTTTTTATTTCCCCAAAATGAAACACACATTTTAATTAATTTTTCACCGGACCTGAATTTTGGGCAAAGTTTGGTGAGTTTTCAACTATGTTCAGGGGGTCAAATTCCTGCTCAAAGAGCAGAAGAAGAAAGAAAGAAAGAAAGAAAGAAAGAATAAAGAAAAATAATAATATTTCTTGCAAAAACAATATAGTCGCTTTCGCGACTACAACATATTATGCATTTTTTTAAAGCTTTCGACTTCCCCTACGCACCCGTGGGGCTCGGAGGTGGATGACGAGCGCTTCGCGCTCGTCATCCACCTCCGTATGACAGTTGGCCATATACCCCCATTAATTTTGCTGCAATTATAAGTATAAGGCCCCACACCAGAGGTCTGGGCAGTCACTGTTTTACACGGTGAGTTTACGTTTGACATGGGGACAGCGCTTCGCGCTGTTTTCGTGCGCTCCGCGCACCTCGGTTCAGTGCGCTGCGCGCACTGCGTTGCGATTACAATAGGCCCTTGCTACGGCAGGCCGCTCGGGCCTAATTATAGATCTTCCTTTTTTAGTGCCAGTTTTCTTACTATTCAACAGCTAACACTATACAATTATCTATAATACAAAAAGCTTTGCTAATATCTACCTAAATGCTACGTTAACAATTCACAAACCTGACAATCGATGAAAATATTCAACCTGTGCTGTTGTGAAACATGTGGGAAAATATTTACAACTGGACACGAGTTAAGAAGACATGAATTCTCCCACTCGACGGATTGTCCTCATCACTGTGACCAGTGTGGGAAGTCATTTACTCGCAGAGAGGCACTAACTCTGCACCAGAGACGCCACAATGGAGACAAGCGCTACTGCTGTGACCAGTGTGGGAAGAGGTTTATTACTAAACAAAAGCTCACCCGCCACATGAAGGTTCACACAGAAGAGAGGCCGTTTTCATGTGACCAGTGTGGGGTGTCACTTAAAGATAAAGAAACTCTAAAAGGTCACTATGTCGTTCATACAGGAAAACGATATCACAGTTGTGACGAGTGTGAGAAAAGCTTTAGTCATAAATCCAGGTTACAGCAACATAAACGTCTGCACTCGGGACACGATCTGTGCTGTTGTGAAACGTGTGGGAGAAGATTTGTAACTCGATACGAGTCAGAAAGTCATAAAATCTCTCATTCAACAGAACGTCTTCACGTCTGCGGTGAGTGTGGGGCAGCATTCAAATGGATGGGTAGTCTCAAGAAGCATATTCAAGTCATCCATGGGAATTAGAGGTACAGCTGTGAGCAGTGTGGTAAATGTTATACATTAAAGTGTAATCTGAAACGCCACCAGAACCTCCACACTAAGGATAGGAATGATCAGTTGTGAGGAGTGTGTACTTAAGATATATAAAGGAGTGTGCGACTTGTATCTGTGCAGGAGGATAAGGATCAGGGTCAAAGTGTTCCAGCTTTCTCATACTTCACACAGGGCGATATGGCCAAAAAATAAAATCTCGATTACTACGATCGATTTTATTGAAATAAACGTAAAAAGGTTCAGAGTCCTGCTCATTATTATTTAGGTTAATAATATAACCCACAATTAGGCCCATTGAAAATAGTTGTTTGTTTTTAAATATTCTCTGTCTGCTCTCAAAAGTAAACTTCTTAATAAGCCTTTAGTTTTATCATCCTCGAGCTGTGATTGACAACCGTCTCCATGGAGACTCAGGGGGAAAGGGGCGGAGTTAAACAGCGGCTCAGAGCTCAGCGTGAGAGAATGTGAAATACACAAGAGTAAAAATAAATTAAATACAGCGCCGTTTACACCCAGAGATCCATTTAGAACTTTGAAAATAAAGCATTTGTTAAGGTTTTTTTCTGACCAAAACTCTCACCCATTGTCCTAATATTGTAATAATGCACCTAGTCTAAAATCCTACACCAATTACACCAATGACACAAAGATAAATTACACTTTCTTTGAAACATCTATAATATTCTGACATCTTTGCTGAACATTTCTTGGTGATAGTTCTACAAGCGTAAACCAGGGAGGGGAAGACCCAGATGCACTGAAATGCAACACTGCTTATATTCAAACAGATTAACCGAACACATGGAATTTCAAAAAGGTAAATTACACAGGTTACGGGAAAGAAGCAACATGTAAACTTAAGATTCCTCTTCTTGAATGGTCAATGAGTCCATGGAGCTTACAGAGTTCATGTTCAGCCCATATTTAGAGTCTCACCACTTTAGTCAGAGTAAGTACCTGAGGGTTCAAAAGTCACTTTGGTTTCTTTGAGTCGATTGAGGGAAAAAACCTGGAGAAAAAGCAAAACAACAACAACATGTTAAGTGTTTTGTGCTTGTATAATATAATGTATAAAATAAGAGATTAACCTCTTAACCGTTTTATTCCAATGTACAAATAAAAACAAGGTAAGCTATGCATTTATTGTCAGTAGCAAAAAAATAAAATAAAGTTGGGGGCAGAATGAAAAGCATCAGAAAAAATATTGAAGTACACCAAAATCTATAAGAAAACTTTGAAGAATATTTGCAGTTGTTTTGTTGTTGAATTATTTTCCTTGACTTGACAGCTACACCTGCCATTGTGTTTGCAGCTCATTTTCCAAACACACTTGAACAAATGATTGGAAATAACACATTATGTACCGGTAAATATATCTCAAATACATTATTCGCCTGATATGATTGAGGTATAATATTAAATCGTGTCATATTGAGACTCATTTTATCTTTTTGCTGAGGCACTATGAAAGAGACAGCTGTAAGAGAGTCTGAGGGCTCATATAGTGAGCAGTGTGAGACAAAACCATGTATATCTCTCACTGTAACTGAGACGGTGCTTCCAGGTGAGAGATCAAATTGAGACATATTTGAAATTTGCAACATATCTGATTTTTCTCTTAGTTGAGATCAGGAAAAGAGACCGAGAGAACTCACACAATGCTCACCTGAGAAATATGTGAGACTTGTATCTCAGGGGAAATTTGAGAAGAATGAGAAAACTACTTTGGTCTCAGTTGGTGCTCATTTATGTCTAGAAGATGTAAATGTGACATAAATCAAATCAAATCAAATCAAACTTTATTTATAGAGCGCTTTTCATACAAAATGTAACACAAAGTGCTTTACAGTGCTTAAAAATCATTAAAAATAATAAAAATCGTCCCCACCAGTAAATATACATAAATAACTACAACCCCACCACCCCCCCCCCCCCCCCCCCCCCCCGCACACACAGACACACAGACGTACAGACAGCCAGCAGTTAAAAGTCTTAAATACAAATGGACATAGAGTTGAGAATAAGGCTGGGTACAGATGGACCGAAAGAGGAAACATCATCCAAGGAGCGTCTGCACCAGGAGCAGCCCATCGCCCACAGAGCGCCACCTCAGGGGGCCCGGAGGAGGTGTAGGAGAGACGTCCTACAATAAAAAAAAATAAAAATATTATATATATATATATATATATATATATATATACACACACACATAAAAAATAAATAAATATTTAATAAGAGATACATTAAAAACAGCTAAAACTGTGCGTGAAATAGCACAGGATAAAAAGAGGGAAACTAAAGAAATAATAGAACTAAAACCGGTAAATAAGGTTAATATAAGTAAATATTAGTTAAAAGCTAAACTAAAAAGGCGGGTCTTGAGCTGCTCTTAAAAACATGAACGTTCTCTGCGGTCCTGAGCTCCTCCTCAGGTCGTTCCAGAGGCGAGGGCCATAATATTGGGAAGTCTTTCTGTTGACTTTAGGAATAACTAGGAGACCCTGCCAGAGGAGCGAAGGGACCGTGAAGGTTCATATGGTAAAAGCAGTTCTGAGAGATAAGAAGGACCGAGACCATTAAGACATTTAAAAACCATTAAAAGAACTTTAAAATCGATCCTGAAACACACGGGGAGCCAATGCAGCGACTCTAAAACCCATGTAATGTGGTCCCGCCTCCTGTAATGTGGTCCCGCCTCCTGGTCTTCATCAGGACACGAGCTGCTGAAGTTTGTAGAAGTTGTAAACCTGAGATCCTCTTTTTGGGAAGACCAGAAAGCAGGGCATTACAGTAGTCAATACGACTGGTGATAAAAGCATGCATGAGCGTCTCCGTGTTGGCCCGAGAGAGAATGGGGCGGGGCTATGTTCTTTAGATGTAAAAACCTCTTTGTGATATTCTTAATGTGTGGAATTAAAGTCAGCTCAGAGTCAAACATCACACCCAGGTTCTTCACCTGTGAGGGAGGATTAAAAGACCATGACTGTAGTTTGGGTAAAAGTTTCTCTCTCTGGGCCTCAGGACCGAGGACTAGAACCTCAGTTTTGTCCTGGTTAAGCTGGAGAAAGTTTTCTGCCATCCAGGATTTGATCTAAAATGCAGTTAAAAAGTGCATCCATTGGCCTGGTGTCCTCAGGAGACATGGAGATGTACAACTGTGTATCATCAGCGTAACTATGAAAGTTGACTCCATGTCTCCTGATGACATCACCAAGAGGGAGCATATACAGGTTAAAAAGCACTGGGCCTAAAATCGAACCCTGGGGCACACCACATGTAATGTTATGGACCTTAGAGGAGCAGGTATCCACACTCACCATGAAGGTCCTGTCTGTGAGGTAGGATGTAAACCATTGGTGGACCAGAGAGGCCGATGTGTTTTAAACGAGTTAAAACAATAGTATGGTCGACTGTATCAAAGGCAGCGCTAAAATAATAGTCCTATAATAACAGTAGGTATAAGCTATTTGAAATACACAATTTAGTGTAGTGTATAATTGGATAAAGTTGAGGCAAGGCAAGAGTTAAACTTGTGCAGGGCAGGTTGGACTCAGCGAGAGAGGCTTGTGTTCTTTGGAGCAAGTCGATGGCTTCCACTGGAGAAGGCTGTGTCAGCGCCATAGTCCTTTGCTCCTGCCTGGATGGACAGTCCATATACAGCCACAGCGGGAGATGGTTAGTTTCCAAATACATGGACTTTCATTCGATATTCAATGACGAGGAAGCGGAAGTGCGCGCTGTGTTGTGTTGCCGTGTCAGCGTTAGCTGTGCTAGCGATAAGCTCTGAACAAGTTAATATTTTTTTCTTTCTTTTTTACTGTTTTCGCAAAAATGCCAAAAAAGCCTGCGGTAGAACTGGCGACTGAGGAGGACTACGTAAGCCTCAGTCGAGTCACAGAGCTCATGGAGCAGCAGAGGGTCATGTTCAGGGAATTAATTCAACAACAACAGGAAAACTTCAAAGGATTTATAAAACTCATCATGGAATCAACAAACACCCGCATGGATTCACAGACTAAGGACATTCAAGAACTAAAAACAAGCCTGCAGTTCACGCAAGGTGAGGTGGACACTTTGAAAGAACATAATCTGAAACTCACGGAGCGCACAAACACTTTACAAACGGACTTTTACAAAGTATGTGACAATTTACACATCATCACGGACAAACTGGAGTATCTGGAGGGGCAGAGCCGCAGAAACAACCTGGTATTTGAGGGAGTGTTGGAGTCGCCCGGGGAGACTTGGGCCGACGCCGAGGAAAAGGTGAAAGAAATACTGAAGGAGAAGCTCCAGCTACATCACGCGGTGGAGGTGGAGAGGGCTCACCGCGTAGGGAAACCCGGCGGAGGGAGAGACTGGCCGAGACCCATCATCGCCAGACTACTGCGGTGGAAGGATCGCGAGGAAATCTTGCAGCGCGCTAAACGACTCAAAGGCACAAAAATCTTCATAAACGAGGACTACACGGAATCCATAAAAAGAAAACGCAAAGAACTGATGCCGGAGCTGAGAGCTGCACGAGAAAGGGGGGAGATCGCCTTCTTGAGATATGACAAACTCATTATACGTCCACGCAGCAGTACACCACATCCAGTATAAACACCGGGAAAAACGTATGGATTTTGGTATGTAAAAGCACATAATTTCACATGTCTAGTGTTGTGTTCGTCTGTTGGAAGGAAAACCAAGATTCAATGAGTTAAATTCAAGAAAGATTTATTCCCTGTTGTTTACAATTCTAATACAGAGCTCTGGGTGCTGATCTAATTCTCCCTGCAGCCGACATCTAAGCGGGGCTTACGGCAGGCGCTCTGCACGGCCCATGTCCCTGCACCCAGCACATAAAAACACAATCATTAATATTCAATGAGACATGTGGTCTTCTTCTCCACGTATGATGTTTTGGCGGGTGGCGCCTCCTCATTGATAAGGTTCAGCTCCACTGTGTGACTATGCCCCGTCCTTGAGACTCATACATGCCTGTGATTTGGGTTAACATTTATAGAAGAGCAATAGAGCAAGAGTGAGGTTTTGAACAGCGTGAGCGTGTAACTCCTGAACCTTCCCCTTATCATTATTCACTGTAAATAAGAGCACAAACATGTTACACATATTCAAACATATTATTAAACGTATTACTCTCTGACTCCGTGTCTCGTGGGCCGGGTCACAAACTGCCAGCTTGTCCAACGTCCTTGATGCTTAGATGTTTTTGCAACCGTTATCAGGAAATGGGCCTAGAGCAAGAATGTCAGTGTACGTGCAGGTTTAAAAACGCTCTCATGTCTGCCACGTCAACTGTAACATAAGCCCAAACATTTTAAACATATCTAATTATAAAATAATCATAACATAAATGAATGAATCCCTTCAATCCCTCTCTTGAGCTCCATTAGGAGCTCACAACACTACCGTGTCGTTGCCAGGAGCCTGGTCAGGCTCTGCGTCCACCAACGGCACAAACAGGTACTGGCCAGGACCTCCTGTGAGGACACTGCTGCTCGTCCTCTGCATCATCACCTTCAAACATGGAAAAATACACATTGCAAAAACACTAAATAATATTCAAATAATCAATACAGGAGTAAACAGTTTAAGAAGTATCTGCCGCCACAATCTAGTTGTTAAAAACCTAGAAAACTGCAAGAAAAACCTAAACCAATTATCCCCCCGTTTTGGACTGAGGGAAATCCAGTCCATCTAAGAGAGCCATGTAAGCGTGCATGTAAATACAACCTGTATCCCGGGAACCAACACTGTCCCAGACCACCAGCCGAAGCTAAGATGAGTCCAGGGGTTTAAAACCAACCACACCTGCAGGAGACTTCAGACTAGTGTAGTGCAAAGCAGACAGAGTTAATATACAGAAAATTACAAGTCCGCAGAGCGAACTTGAGACAGATGATACCACTTTTGTTCTTTCCCTTCCAACTGCATCTTCAGATACACAGCAGTGGAAGCGAAGGGGTCCTCATCAGGTGGAATCACAGCTTTATCCTGCGCCTGTTTAAAGAGACTAGATACCAGAGTATGTTATTGTTCCCAATACTGTCGATTAAATGGAGGTACTGGAACTTCCTCATGAGGTACAAGAGTAGAATTTGGTCCAGGCATCAATCTGCCAGTCAGGCGTTCATAAGGAGAGTAGCCAGTGACCCTATTAAGAGTTTGGCAGACTGACAGAAGTGTGATTGGTAGGGCTTGCTGCCAATTGAGACCGGTCGTGTAATACATTTTGCCCAGTTTGTCTTTCAAGGTTCAAATTTGTGTTTTAGGCCTATCATTTTCTCAACCTTGTGCAGATCTGCATTTTTTAAGTGTGTTCCGTTGTCTGATCTAATCAGAGCAGGGAACCCATGGCTTACAATGTAATAATTCAAGAGTGCCTTCACAACCAATTTAGAGTCTTCGTGTGCCACTGGATAGGCCTCAGGCCAACCAGTGGAAGAGTCGGTGCTCACAAGAAGAAAAGGTTTACCGTTCCTGGCCAGAGAGCAGGTTGAAAAGTGCCAGGAGAAGGTTTTAGAGTCGGCTTTGCGTTGAAGTGCTGACATATTTGGCACTTATTACAATGAGATCATATCTCCCATGTGAGGATGCCACCACTTGGCCAGCCTCAGCTGGGGCACTCACATGGTCGGGGCCATGCGCCTCAGACAAGGCTGCATGGGAGAGGGGACCCTGAAGGCCCCTCCACAATCCCCTGCCGTCGTGGACGGCGCCTGACTGCACCCACATGAGTTTCTCCTGAGGACTGGCCACATCTTGGACAGTCAATTCAGGCAAGAACTCACCACATGGGGGGTCAGGCTTCTGAACATAGGCTCCCTGAGCCAGCAACTGATAGCCATCAGCTGCATCGTTGCCCCTGGCAACGGAGGTCCCAGACCTCAAGTGTCCCTGACACTTAACAATGGCCACTTCCCGTGGCCTCTGCAGAGCAGCATCCAAACGCTGCACCAGGTGGACAACTGTCCCACCTCGAGCAGTTCTCAAGTCATTTCTCTTCCATTCCAAGTCCACTGTAGTAACCCCTACCGCATACGCTGAATCACTATACACCGTCACTGAGTCTTTCTTGGCCAGTTCAAGTCCTTACGGCTAGGGCTAGCAGTTCAGCTGCTTGTGTGGAGGGGTGATCATCGAGTGTCCCAGAGGCCAATTCAACATACTCACCCTGTGGTGTACGTTTCATTACAGCATATTCAGCATGTAAAGTTCCAGAGTGGTCTCTCCAACAATTTGTCCATGGGCTTAGCTAATTTTGACACTTCCAATTCACAGTTGTGGGGCTCACCAGTCGTTCCAACACCTTCAGCCATGTTGGTACCTTCTGTTCTGTATTGGATGTTGGGTTGAATCAGGATATTCAAAACACGGGTCTGTCGCAGCGCAAATCGTGTGCCATTCAATAAATCGTGTGTCACTTTTTTTTTACTGGGAGGATGGGGGTGTTCCACGCCAAGTCAGAGGTTTCTAGGACTCCTGGTTCCAAGAAAAACCCTTCCTCATTGTTTCTTCAATCCTGTCAGTAGCTTCAGATTCAAGCGATATTAAGGTCTATTTACAACTTGTGATTCATCAATTACAATTTTATAGGGTCAAGGGAGAAACATCAATCAACAGCAGCAGGTCCTTTGGACCAAACAGATATGGGGAGATCAACGAGCATTGGAGCAGCTTATCATGTTCTGTGGCTTCACGACCATGGTGTCTGGAAATGACTTCATGAGCAAGGACAGACATATCTGTAATTTATGCACAAATTATGTATGACTTACTGAAGGGAGAGTACTGTACATTATTCCCTTCTGTGTTCGTCCAATCATGTACCATTGACAGTTCTCTTACCATGGGTCCAAATTTACGGGCCTCATGACGTGGTGGGAGCGCCAAGGAGATGTGAGGAGCAGTTTCAGGATCCATTTTATACCACTGTTTGAATTCGGCGGTCAAGTCGCAGCTAGCCGCCATTCCTTGAGTCCCAACATAAATTAAATCGGAAGTAATTCCCCATGTTTGTCCTTTCAGTTCTTTAAATATTTCTCTATAAACCTCATCACTATCTTGGTCATAGAATAGAGTGCAGTGGAGGGGGTCAATAGGCGGGTGGTACGGTGCCAGTAACATATCCAAGATTTCTACAGAAGAAAGGTGAAGTACTCCCCCCTTTTTTTTCTTTTTTTTTTTTTTTTTAATCACAACTTCTTCTTCTTTTGTAAGAGTCCTCAGGTATCAAAACAGCCCAGTCAATGTCGGCATATGGAGGAGTCTCTGTGGGTGTCATCAGCCATTGTCCAGTGTGTTGCAGTAGAACAGTTCAGCGATTGTCCATCAGGGAAAGTTACTTGTATTCCATCTGGACCACACAAAATTGTGGCTCATGCGGCAATCAGTAAGTCTCTTCCCAAAAGTGAAACAGATTTGCTCGTATCCTGGTTTCACTGCTGGTCCAAAGTTTCCCCCAGTTTTCCATCCTCTGTCGATCTTTGATCAGGCAGTAGCATGTTTCTCTAGTTCGACAGTTGGTCGGACAGTGCTCTTTTCTGGTCTTGTAGACTGCACTGCATTTTCCACCAGTCTGTAGTGACGATACAAATGATTGATACAACGTTTGTCCAGTCAACACAGTTTTCAAAAGTTTGGTAAAGAGCAGAATTTGAGGTTTCCCTGAAGGGAGATCGTGTTATCAGAGAGCATTGTCTTCCCCAGCGGTTGATTCAGAGAGGAGTGCGTGGCCCCAGTGTCCACTACAGCTGTCATTTTGCGGTCGTTCACGATCATCGGGAAGAGGGGTTCTGCAGTACCTCCGTCAGGGGGGGGGGGGGGGGGGGCTGGGCACCGCTATGCCTCGTACTCCAGTTCTAGTCTTTCTCCTTCCCAGAACTGACCAGCATTTCCTCGTTGCCATGGTGGTTGTTGTTGAGGGCATTCTCGGGCCCAGTAGTCCGTCGCACCACAGTTAAAGCATCCACCATTGTTTTCAGGGTTTCCTCCAACCCAGCCTCCACTTCCACCTTTTCCATGTCCCCTGGATGCACCACCACGTCCATGACCACGCCACTGATTTGATGGTCCCACCCACATTATTGGTTTTGTCAGGTTTCTTATCTTTGTTCACTTTATCTCTGGCTTCTTTCAATTTGAGCTTTAGAAGCTGCACCTCCATGTCCTCGGTGGTTGTTTTCTCCTGTGTGGCTTGGTAATTTTTTCAAGGCGTGTTCCTTGTTGTTCCACTATGTTTTTGTGAAATAATGATTTTAATTGTATTGATTTTGGGGTGGGCGCTTATAAGCTCTGGCTTTGGCCCACTCCTTTTGAGCAGAGTGTTTGCTGCTCAAATAAACTAAACTAATATGTCAAGTGTCTCATAAATCTGCTTTCATCTCCCACCAGTAAGTCAGGGTCTTTGGTGAGCTCTTTTTGCACTGATTCCGGCAGGCTGTCTAGCATTGATTTCTGGAAAATGTTTTTACTTTAATTCATTCTGTACGGATGTCTCCCAGTGGAGTCAAATCATTTTGGGATGCTGCCATGATAATATTTGTATGGGTCAATTGAGGGGTTCCACAGGGTCACAGAGGGAGTTGCCACTTCTGGTTCCAGGAACATGTGTCTAATGGCCTCGAACAGGTCTTTGCACACCTGTCCGAGTGGAGTCTAGTCTCCATAATTGCCAGTTCCAGCTTTTTCTTCAAGACGCTTCCATTCCCATCCTGAGGAATTGGCAACTATGCCCTGCCTCAGGTCTCCCAATGCTGGCTGATGTCCCATCACCTGTTGCATGAAACTTCGAATCCATTTTTGTCAACCTTTGCATAACTTGGGTAAATTGTCTGTTAGCATTTGTACGTCTCTGAGAGCAAAAGGCTCATAATATTCTCTCAAGCGTCCTTGTCTCACCATCAGAGGGAACGGATGGGACTGTGTTTGTTTTGGTCTCTTGTAATTCATAATTCCGTCTCTCATGGGGTCTTAATTTGGCTTTGGCTTTTGGAACACCTCCCTTCCTCCTCGTAATTACAGGAGAGATTTTGGTTTGTCTTTTGCGTCCACGGTCATACGCTTTCTAATTTTCATTGGAAATAGTAAAAGGATCCTGTATTATTTGTTCCTCTTCCAAAGAGTCAGAGGCACTGTCTGGATCGATTTCTGTGTCATCTTCTTCATCATCTGTCACTGTTGTTCTTATTTCGGGCATTTTTAATTGCTTCTGTTTGTTTATCTCTTCTAGTTCCTGTTGGTTCTGTGCTATCAGTAGTTGTTGTTCTTCCAAAGTTTGTCGTTGTACTGATTCTTCCGCTTCTTTCCATCTTCAACATCCAACATCCAACATTTCCCTTAGAGGTGCAGTACCGGTGCTTGAACACTAGGTGTTCACTACTGGATCAGTCCCGTAGGGTAGGGTGGGGGTGGAGCAGTGGGTGTGGAGTCCCAAGCTCCTCCCTCCTGGGGTCGACTGTTGCCATTTCCTGTTTTTCCTCAGTGTCTGATCACCACCTCGCACATTACACAGCACTGCAGCCGCAGCCGCACAGTTATGTGCAACGAGACGCCTTAATTCTAATTCACTCACCTCTTGTTTGAGAGCTCGTTTTGTGCACCATCCTGCATTTTGTCCTCCTTCCATTTTTCGATTCATTTCTTCTTTGGCCTTCACTTCCTCGTCCCTCATCCACGTTCAAATTCTCTTCATTGTCCACTTTCTTTGATTCTCCAACTCATTTTGTCTCCATTTCTGCCACTGCTTTCTCCATTATCTTCTTTTCCTTATCTCGCTTCTTCTTTGTTCTTATCCTGTTCCCTTCTCACACTTACCTCTTTCTTCTGCAACCAACGTGCCATGCCCTTCATTGTCCATTCTTCTTTTGCCTTTAATTCTCCTTTACGTCACATCAACCACCGTCTTCCGTGTTTACTTTTCTCTTTGTTCCTTTTCTTTGCCTCACGTCCACTTACCAACTGTTGCTCTATTTCCATGTACAAATCATCGACAGATTTACATCCAAATTCTTCACATTCACGATACAAGTCCCCGTTCATACTTACCTCCCCCAAAAAAAAATTAAAAATAAAAATGAATCAAGAAAAAATTAAAAATAAAACCTGTGTATTTTCTGATATTGTCCCTGACAATACTTACTAGTAATCTTTTATTGTCCCTGACAATACTTGATATTGTCCCTGACAATACTTACCGGTAATCCTTTATTGTCCCTGACAATACGTACTAGTAACTCTGTATATCTTTGTATATTGTCCCTGACAATACTTACCGGTAACCCTATGTCGCTATATTGTCCCTGACAATACCAGTTTCCGAGGGACCCAAAGCACCCCGAGGTATACTGGAACCTCACAACGTCTTGCCTCGTCAGGCTCGACACCAGTCTACGGTGAGTCTTACCGGTAATTCGATATATTTTTGACTTGTCCCTGACAATCATTCCTTTATTCCTACTCTTTTTTCCTTGTTTCACAAATCACCCAGTGTTATCAGTGTCCCGCAATCCGGAACAGTAAGAACACTGAGTGCATAACAATTTTAATCTTCACACTTTACTTTTGATTACTACCGTCTGTTATCATTATCATATTTCTACTTTACCGTCTTGGGAATCACACACGTATTACGTCAACCATATTTTGAAATGTCCAATAGCAGAAATTCGGTTTATAAACAACAGGTTTTCTGCTTACCTCTATTTGTTTGCAGCTGCTGGTTGACGCTCAACGAATGGGGTCCTCAAGAATGGTCCGCGGACTCTGGAAATGGATCACGGTCCTCTGGACTCGGTCCTTTGGCCCACCTTCCAATCACGTCCACGTCGGGGTGCACCAAGTTGTTGTGTTCGTCTGTTGGAAGGAAAACCAAGATTCAATGAGTTAAATTCAAGAAAGATTTATTCCCTGTTGTTTACAATTCTAATACAGAGCTCTGGGTGCTTATCTAATTCTCCCTGCAGCCGACATCTAAGCGGGGCTTACGGCAGGCGCTCTGCACTGCCCATGTCCCTGCACCCAGCACATAAAAACACAATCATTAATATTCAATGAGACATGTGGTCTTCTTCTCCACGTATGATGTTTTGGCGGGTGGCGCCTCCTCATTGATAAGGTTCAGCTCCACTGTGTGACTATGCCCCGTCCTTGAGACTCATACATGCCTGTGATTTGGGTTAACATTTATAGAAGAGCAATAGAGCAAGAGTGAGGTTTTGAACAGCGTGAGCGTGTAACTCCTGAACCTCCCCTTATTATTATTCACTGTAAATAAGAGCACAAACATGTTACACATATTCAAACATATTATTAAACGTATTACTCTCTGACTCCGTGTCTCGTGGGCCGGGTCACAAACTGCCAGCTTGTCCAACGTCCTTGATGCTTAGATGTTTTTGCAACCGTTATCAGGAAATGGGCCTAGAGCAAGAATGTCAGTGTACGTGCAGGTTTAAAAACGCTCTCATGTCTGCCACGTCAACTGTAACATAAGCCCAAACATTTTAAACATATCTAATTATAAAATAATCATAACATAAATGAATGAATCCCTTCACTAGTAATACATACAGTTCTATAGGAAGCACCGACTTGGACTTTTCAATAAGGAGAATTGCTGAAGCAAACTCCCAGGATTTTACATTCTCTCAATACGACCTACAGAACACTGAGCTCGACATCGACCCGGAAAATAACTTTTTTACTAGAGCTACCAATGACTGTCAATACTACACAGAGGATCTGTACAATAGTAAACTTAAGAACATTAAGGCATTCACTGTAATCCACTTCAATAGTCGAAGCCTTTATGCAAACTTTGACCACATCAAAAGCTTCTTAAAACAGTTTTCCACACCATTCAGTGTCATTCTAATCACAGAAACCTGGATCAATAATGATAGAGAAACTGAGTTTTCTATTGATGGTTATGAATTTATAAGTATGAACAGAAAGAACAAGCATGGAGGGGGCGTAGCTATGTTTATAGACTCCAACTATAGTTACAAAGTAATGCAAAATAAGACCATGGTGGTGGATGATACACTTGAATGCCTTACTGTAGAGATTACAAGACAAAAAAAGAAAAATATTATTGTGAGTTCTATTTATAGAACACCTGGCTCTGATGTAGATGTTTTTTCTAACTGGATGGAGGAGCACTTTACAGGATTAAATCATAAAGTCATGTTTGTGGGGGGAGACCTCAACATCGATCTGTTAAACCCATATAAACATAAAAAGACGGACGAATTTATAAATACTTTATTCAGTATAGGTCTGTTTCCTCTAATAACCAAACCTAGTAGAATAACAACCCATAGTGCTACCTTGATTGATAACATTTTCTCAAATGAAATTGAAAGTGTCACAGTCAGCGGGTTAATTATAAATGATATTAGTGATCACCTTCCAGTTTTCGTTTTGTATAAAAATGGATATGTAAAAGATGAAGAGGAAAACAAGTATTGGTTTAGAAGGGTAAAAACAGAGAAAACTATTGATGCATTTAAAAAGGAGCTTTTAGCTCAAGACTGGAGTATTGTGTACAGAGAGAATTACACGAATATGGCTTATGATGAGTTTACGCGAGTATTTCAAAAGGTATACGACAAAAACTGCCCAATGAAGAAATACTGTAAAAACAGAAAGTGTAAAGAAACACCATGGATGTCTAAAGGTTTACTAAATGCTTGCAAGAAAAAAAATAATCTTTACAAAAACTTTATAAATAACCAAACAAAAGAAGCTGAGGATAAATATAAGAAATATAAAAATAAACTGACAGGTATCATGAGAAAATGTAAACAGGATTATTATAATACATTGTTAGATACTAATAAGAATAATATTAAAGGTTTATGGAACATCTTAAATAGTATAATTAGAAATAAACCAAGAACGATTAATTATCCAAAACATTTCAAAGAAGAGGATAACACTTTAAATAATATGAATGAAGTAGTCGATACATTTAATAAATTCTTTGTAGATGTTGGACCGAACCTTGCTGCAAAAATTGCAAACGTTGAAAACTATAATTGTGAATTGATGGACACAAATCCTATGTCCTTGTTCCTCAAACCTGTGGAGGAAAAGGAGATACTGGACATTGTTAAAGGGTGTAAAAATAAAACTTCGACCGATTACCATGACATGGATATGAAAACTTTAAAAACTGTTATTGAAAGTATCTCTAAGCCGTTAACTTACATCTGTAACTTATCGTTGCAAACTGGAACTTTTCCTGATGGTATGAAAGTAGCAAAAGTGATTCCTCTGTTCAAAGCAGGAGATAAACATCTCTTTACAAACTACAGGCCTGTTTCCCTTTTACCGCAATTCTCTAAAATCTTAGAAAAAGGTTTTTAACTCTAGACTTGACGGCTTTATCGAAAAGTGTAATTTACTCTCGGACAATCAGTTTGGTTTTAGGAACAATCACTCAACCTCACACGCGCTCTTCGATATAACTGAAGAAATAACTAATGCTGTAGATAACAAGAAATAAGCAATAGGGTTATTTATTGACCTGAGTAAAGCGTTTGATACAATAAACTATGATATATTAATTAATAAACTAGAACATTATGGGATTAGGGGGGCAGCTCTACAGTGGGTCACCAGTTACTTAAAAAATAGAAAACAATGTGTGAAAATTGGTGATTATCAGTCGAGTTGTCGACAAATTGTCTGTGGTTTACCTCAAGGTTCTATTCTGGGCCCAACATTGTTTAATATGTATATTAACGACTTTTGTAAAACATCTGAAGTACTGAAATTGATCTTGTTTGCTGACGATACAAATATTTTTGCATCAGGAGAGACTTACAGCAGCTGTGTCGGATTGTTAACTGGGAACTCAAAAGTGTCAATAAGTGGTTCAAACTAAATAAATTATCTCTAAATCTGAGTAAAAGCAAAATGATGATATTTGGCAACTGTAACTCCAATGCTCAGGAAGCAATTCAGATAGAGGGTGTTGTTATCGAGCAAGTGCATGAAATCAAATTCCTTGGTGTGATTATTGATGACAGAATTACTTGGAAATCTCACATTAAATATATATCTACGAACATTTCTAGAAGCATTTCAGTAATAGCAAAAGCAAAGCACATTTTAAACATCAAAGCTCTACATACCTTATACTGTTCTCTGATTTTGCCCTACTTATATTATTGTACTGTGGTTTGGGGCAGTACTTACAAAAACACAGTTAAACCAATAGTATTGTTGCAAAAAAGAGCTATCCGAGTAATTCATAAAGTTGGGTTTTTGGACCACACAAACTCATTATTTTTAAAATCAAAGATCATGAAGTTTTGTGACATTGTTGAGTTCCAAACTGTACAGATGTTATTCAAAGCAAGGTATAAATTGTTACCAAACCAAATACAAAGAAGGTTCTAGAATGTACTGGTTGTTATGAATTACGTGATGAATTAAACTTTAGGATTCAGAAACATAACACAACTTTGAAAAGTTTTAGTCCAACAGTTAATGGTGAACAATTGTGGAATAAACTGGAGATGGAATTGAAACGATGTCCAAACATCAACCTGTTCAAATATAAATACAAACAAAAGACTTTTGAAATATACAGACAAGAAGAAATGTGTTGCCACTAGGGGGAGCAGTGGGATCAATTATGTTTATTGTTTCCTCTATAATCTGGAAGAGTGTTGCTGCTTGGAACGGTTGTCATTCTATTGCTCAAATTCACAAATGGAGAATTAGGGTTGCCAGGTTATGGATCTGTTGAGAGGAATCCTCCCAACGGGCTCTAAACCTTGTCCTTTAATGCACCACTCAGCATAGGAACATCATCTACAAAATCAGCTGTTAGGGCAGCTGTGTGGGGGTTTGTTGATGGGGAGCTACTGCCCTCTTCAACTGGCCCGCTCTACACTCTGGCTTTTTAGTGCACCACACTGTGCAGGGCTACAGCATACTTCATATATAACTCAATTAAATAAATATATAATACTAATGATTATGAAAATTACACCCAAATTAAAATTATACTGAGAATGGACTTTAACATCTTTAAACCATGAGGCTGGTTTCTTCCACACGTATTATCGCACAATTATCTGAGGACACGCCCTCCTAATTGGATGACATCACACAAACACACACAATAAAGATTCATAATGAGACAAAAGTACAAAAAAACATTGTATATAACATTGATGAATGCTGCTGATGAAAAGGCTAAAGTCAATGTCCTCATTTAATCCTTTAGATTAAAGATGTACCAAGTTTCTCTGTGAAGTCATAGTTTTAGTTTCTGTATTTGCTCCAAACCCTCCACCTCGAGATCTTCAGTTACTGTCGTGATTTTGGGCAAAAATAACTTGACCTTCTAACTTTCATTTAAGGAAATGACCTCAAAGTTATGAGGCTTATTTTGTGGAGTTTTGTCTCGAGGAGGAGAAAAGCCATAAGTACAGTGAGAACCATATGTCTGTGTAAGCTCTCAGTCGTACAGGAGTTGTCCATCTTCAATGAAGGTATTTGAGTCATCTTCTGTACTCAGTAGTTGAAGTCTTCGAACGTTTCGCCTCTCATCCAAAAGGCTTCGTTAGTGACAAAAGTCCCGCTCAGCCCGCAGCTGAAGATAAAGACAACAGGGAGGAGTTGGGGTTTGGCCCGGCTCCTCCCTGTGTTCCTGTGGATGAACATCTTTGAAATACAGCGACTCGAACAATCTGCTCACCTCAGTATCGGTCAGTCCTGTCCTATTCACACATCTGTCCCGACCTCAGCAGCAGTCACAGCCGTGAGGAAGAGGCCGACTGAGGACAGCACTCTAGCTGATAGGACCCAGCTCACTCCTGACCACATCTGCCAACGTCTGGAGATCTGTCTGAGCACCACATACATACACCACACTCTGAAACAGGGAGCGTGCACTATTTCAGAGGATCAGAGGAGACCGAGGGCAGCCAGCCAGGTTTCTTCTGAGTGCTACAGTTTCCCCGACCTCCAAGGTCATGTGGGTCAGGTTGACACACAGTGGCAGCGCGGCTCAGGACTAACACCTGAACACTATTTCGTTGTACGCTTGTACAATGACAATAAAGCACTTACTTACTTACTTACTCATACTGACCAGTATTTGATGTTTGACTCTAACCATCCACTCCAGCACAAACTAGGGGTCATCATGACGCTCAGACATGGAGCTAAAGAGGTGCTACCAGTGCAGAAGGAAAGACCAGAGAGGAGCAACATGTCCAGAGAGCCCTCTCAGACTGTGGCTCCTCACTGGTCCTTCACTAAAGCACAAAGGGCAAGAAGACCCAAAGAACCAGACCGACTCCAGAGCCCAGAAGAAAGGGAGGTAGTGCCGTATGTAGCCGGGGTCTCAGAGGAACTTCAGAGGATCTTTAGGCAGCTCAGGATTCCAGTGAACCACAAACCAGTGAACACACTGAGACAAACATGAGTTCATCCCAAAGACAAAACTCTGAGCACAAACAAAGCAATGTGGTTTATTCAATTCAATGCAAAGAAGAAGAATGCAAACAACATTATATTGGAGAAACTAAACAAGTTTTACAGAAGAGACTTTATCAACACCGCAGAGAAAGCACAAGTGGCCCTCAGTCGGCGGTGCACCTCCACCTCAAAGCCTCCAACCACTCCTTTGAGGACGGGGAGGTCGACATTTGAGCTGAAGAAGAACGTTGGTTTGAAAGAGGAGTTAAAGAAGCTATTTTTGTCAGGAAAGAAAATCCCTCCATGAACCGGAATGGTGGTCTCAGATTTAATCTTCCGTCCCTTTACTCCAATCTCCTTCAGGAGAAACCAAAAAGGCTTGGCCAGCCGAGGGAGACGGCCCCTCAGCCAACAAAAGAACAATAGGCAGGTAATTAGCAGTGATCAGACATGAATAGGACAGATAATGGGCAGTCATCATCTATGAATAGGACAGGACCGACCGATACTGAGGTGAGCAGATCGTTAGAGACGCTCTACTTCAAAGGGGTTTACCCACAGGTGAGAGTAGCTGTGATTAGAGGGGAGGAGCCAACCCTAACTCCTCCCCGTTGGTCTATATCTTCAGCTGCGGCCTGAGCGGGACTTTAGTCGCTGACGAAGCCTTTTGGATGAGAGGCGAAACGTTCGAAGACTTCAACTACTGAGTACAGAAGATGAATCAAGTACCTTCATTGAAGATATATATAATATAATTATATTACAAAGAATATATTCAGGTATTTGCCAATACAGCTGTTTGAGGTTCAATTCTGAAACATTTAAGAGGTAAAATGTTTAGCGCCTCCTAGTGGTATGTGAAAGTAAAGATTCTTTGGGTGTAATAAA
Organism: Proterorhinus semilunaris; assembly: GCA_021464625.1. NCBI lineage: Eukaryota > Metazoa > Chordata > Actinopteri > Gobiiformes > Gobiidae > Proterorhinus > Proterorhinus semilunaris. Next base: position 756,305 of record JAJBBP010000030.1, on the reverse strand, counting down.
GCCTTTTTAGGATGAGAGTGATCAGGTTAATTAAATAAATACACATGCTGCTCTATCAGTTCTTAATAACTCACACATAATCTCAGTCCGGTCACAGTGGATTACAGCTTCAGTGGGCAAAGATCAGAGACCGTTAGGGCCTTTTAGGAATCATCTGCAACACTGGGAAGGACATTTTATTTCTCTTCATAGGTTTCAGAGTAAACCACATATGGCGAGACAGGAAGTATCGCCCCCCCCCACACAAACACACTTAAAATCTATATAAAACCAAAGCATAAAGGACAGACCATTCTGAGTCGATGAGAGCATTTACAAAATGAGTGACCTCAATATCTCTACAGTACAAACGATTGACATATTATTTTATAATATATATATGTTTCACATGTGTGTTTAAAGGGGGTGGGCCAGAGCACAACACGGCTGCTCATGTATGTGCAGACACTAATACAAGTATCTGTCATGGGAGCGGCTGTATGTGAATCAAAAACAAAACCGGCCCCTGAACAGAACCCAGAGCTGCTTAAGAACAGGCTGGACACGACGGGAAACATAAACATTCTTCCTTCTATTGTGAAAACCTCATCTCAAAACACTGAGTTATGTTTCAAACACAGTGAGACCGAAACTGTAAAGACCTGACGGATATTTATCATAAATATGAAGTGAGATGTTTTCAGAAACAAATGGAAATGTTTTAAATCTGTCATTTTGGGCTCGACAGGATCAAGATTTGGCGTTTGGAGCAGGATCCGTAAATGTTAGTTAATGAATAAACGATTTTAAATAAAAGGTTATAAAAGGTTTTATGGCTGCTCGGAGCCAGCCATAAAACAATGATTCTGTTGTTTATCATTAACCTGGGACCAGGTACTTTTACCTGAGTGTAAATCCCTCAGCCGAGCGGCCCTGGTGTGAGTCATTCTCTGTCCTCTTATTGTTCTGTATACGGAGGATTAATTGAACTAAGCTACAGTTTAGACCCGAGTAGACCCTAATTATCAAATTATATACAGTATTTATAATATTTAAGGGCGGGTTTAATACCGTGTCATTGTTCTACTCACCACTGCCACCTCAGGTCTTACACGTAACTGCAGTCCATTATGTTATGCTCATGCATGACGGTGGAGATCGTTGGTATTTGGGCCTGAAATACAAACTTTCAGTGACAGTGCAGGATTTTCATGGCAGTTGTGGTGGATCATGTAGGTCTGGGATCATTCTACACACTAGGACTCGAGGATGTAGGGGGAAAATACATAATTTTAGCTTTTTAAAATTCTGTCTAGTCTCTTTAAGATCAGTTTAAAACTAGTGAACATTCACATTTTACAGGGTTGGATCTGACCAAGGTTCAAAGTCGCCTTCATTTGGGTCCAGGATCCTCCAGCCAATCAGATCCTCCGGCTCAGGGCTGGGGACGTTTCTTTGGGTTTATTGTTCCATAACCCTCAGGATGTGACTGTGTTACTGCGTCCTCACCTCAACAACCCGACCATGATCAGAACCTCAGGACAAAGTCATGACAGAAAATGACCTTTTAAAGACTCCTAAACTTTAGATCAGCTGCAAAAACAGACTGTTTTAATAAAATATTAACTCAAAACATTTTTAGTGTCACTCAGTTTTTCTAGTTGCAGAATGAAGTTGAACCTTGTAAAGATCTGAACATGAGAAATGTGATTTTTTACAAACTGGTCTTAAACCGTTCAGGGGGACTGTATGAGAAACAGCAGGAGGTCAGCAGGGAGACTGTTTATGGGTTTATGGATATGACTGATTGAATAATATCTGATAACGTGTTTTATTACAGTGATGTGGATGCACTTTGATCATGTCCTCGGCTCAACCCCAGAGCAGGGAGTGTTCCAGCTCACAGAGCACACCGGTGACTGCACTCGACGGTAAGGACAAGTCTTTTTAATATTAAGTACAAACAATATTGATCATCTAAAGCAGGATTATGACGACACGTGTTAAAGCGAACGGGTTAGACAGAAATATTTAAGGATCTTTGGTTTGACATTTGTGATGTGTTTATTGATGCTTGGGCCGAGGAAGGATTTATGTAACTGTTCCCCAGTCCAGAAATATGGAGCTCTCTCTCTTTCTATGTCACTAATGTTTAACTGATTCTCAACTGGTGGGTCGGGACCCGAAAATCCCCATATTTACAACAGAAAAGTGAGAAACAGTAAACCAGGGCAGAGGGAAAAGTGTGTGAAGTCGAGGAGCAGGTTCTTTAAAGTCTGAAAACAGTATTATTTGTTCCTTTACTTCCTCACAGTCAGACAGGAGCTCATGTAAAGCTCAGAGCTGCAGCTGCTGCTTGATTGACTCTGCTAAGGCTCTGCGATGTGATCTGTGATGCAGCAGGCCACGCCCTCTTTAAGGATGGCTTCTCATTCATAAAAAACATTTAGCCTGACGGAGGCCACTGGAACAAATAAAGGAACCCTGGTGGTGCAAGTTTACAGTGTGCGAGAGTTTTACCCTGTTCTACGTTTGGCTTCTATGCATTCTCTTACGCACCTGTTTCATACAAGAGACGTTCGAATCGTCTTCATCCATTTGTGTTGCTGTTGTTTCATTGTTGTTTATTTGATTTTGGTTGTGTGTGTTATATTTATTTTGGGGGTAGATGCTCATAAACTCATTTTGAGCAGAATGTTTACTGCTCAAATAAATGATAAACTAACTCAACTAAACTACCAAAGTACTTTAAATGTATTCCATGTACAAGTAAAGTAACACCTGCGAGATTCATTTACAATATGTATGCATATAATACCTTAAAGGTGCATTTAAGGGACTAGATGCAAGTTGGTCATTTTTATACTCAGTGCTGCCACCTCAGGTCTAAGGCGTAACTGCAATTTCTATTTTAAGCTTATGCATGACGGAGCTTCAGACCTGAATTAAAGATTTTTTTATGTGTAAAAAAGATAGATATTTGTGTCTATTTGACCTTGTAGTGACCCCTGTATGAGTGGTCAGCATGGCCTTAACCTTCCATCTACTCGACTCGTCACCTAAAGCTTCAGGGGGTACGCGACTCGTCACCTAAAGCTTCAGGGGGTACTCGACTCGTCACCTGAAGCTTCAGGGGGTACTCGACTCATCACCTAAAGCTTCAGGGGGTACTCGACTCGTCACCTAAAGCTTCAGGGGGTACTCGACTCGTCACCTAAAGCTTCAGGGGGTACTCGACTCGTCACCTAAAGCTTCAGGGGGTACTCGACTCATCACCTAAAGCTTCAGGGGGTACTCGACTCATCACCTAAAGCTTCAGGGGGTACTCGACTCATCACCTAAAGCTTCAGGGGGTACGCGACTCGTCACCTGAAGCTTCAGGGGGTACTCGACTCATCACCTAAAGCTTCAGGGGGTACTCGACTCGTCACCTAAAGCTTCAGGGGGTACTCGACTCGTCACCTAAAGCTTCAGGGGGTACTCGACTCATCACCTAAAGCTTCAGGGGGTACTCGACTCATCACCTAAAGCTTCAGGGGGTACTCGACTCGTCACCTAAAGCTTCAGGGGGTACTCGACTCATCACCTAAAGCTTCAGGGGGTACGCGACTCGTCACCTGAAGCTTCAGGGGGTACTCGACTCATCACCTAAAGTTTCAGGGGGTACTCGACTCATCACCTAAAGCTTCAGGGGGTACTCGACTCATCACCCAAAGCTTAAGGGGGTACTCGACTCATCACCTAAAGCTTCAGGGGGTACTCGACTCATCACCTAAAGCTTCAGGGGGTACTCGACTCATCACCTAAAGCTTCAGGGGGTACTCGACTCATCACCTAAAGCTTCAGGGGGTACTCGACTCATCACCTAAAGCTTCAGGGGGTACGCGACTCGTCACCTGAAGCTTCAGGGGGTACTCGACTCATCACCTAAAGTTTCAGGGGGTACTCGACTCATCACCTAAAGCTTCAGGGGGTACTCGACTCATCACCCAAAGCTTCAGGGGGTACGCGACTCATCACCTAAAGCTTCAGGGGGTACGCGACTCTTCACCTAAAGCTTCAGGGGGTACTCGACTCGTCACCTAAAGCTTCAGGGGGTACTCGACTCGTCACCTGAAGCTTCAGGGGATACGCGACTCGTCACCTGAAGCTTCAGGGGGTACTCGACTCCTCACCTAAAGCTTCAGGGGGTACTCGACTCATCACCTAAAGCTTCAGGGGGTACGCGACTCGTCACCTGAAGCTTCAGGGGGTACTCGACTCGTCACCTGAAGCTTCAGGGGGTACTCGACTCATCACCTAAAGCTTCAGGGGGTACTCGACTCATCACCTAAAGCTTCAGGGGGTACTCGACTCATCACCTAAAGCTTCAGGGGGTACTCGACTCGTCACCTAAAGCTTCAGGGGGTACTCGACTCGTCACCTAAAGCTTCAGGGGGTACTCGACTCGTCACCTAAAGCTTCAGGGGGTACTCGACTCATCACCTAAAGCTTCAGGGGGTACTCGACTCATCACCTAAAGCTTCAGGGGGTACTCGACTCATCACCTAAAGCTTCAGGGGGTACTCGACTCATCACCTAAAGCTTCAGGGGGTACTCGACTCATCACCTAAAGCTTCAGGGGGTACTCGACTCATCACCTAAAGCTTAAGGGGGTACTCGACTCATCACCTAAAGCTTCAGGGGGTACTCGACTCATCACCTAAAGCTTCAGGGGGTACTCGACTCTTCACCTAAAGCTTCAGGGGGTACGCGACTCCTCACCTAAAGCTTAAGGGGGTACTCGACTCATCACCTAAAGCTTCAGGGGACACTCGACTCTTCACCTAAAGCTTCAGGGGGTACTCGACTCTTCACCTAAAGCTTCAGGGGGTACTCGACTCATCACCCAAAGCTTCAGGGGGTACTCGACTCATCACCTAAAGCTTCAGGGGGTACTCGACTCATCACCTAAAGCTTCAGGGGGTACTCGACTCATCACCCAAAGCTTCAGGGGGTACTCGACTCATCACCTAAAGCTTCAGGGGGTACTCGACTCATCACCCAAAGCTTCAGGGGGTACTCGACTCATCACCCAAAGCTTCAGGGGGTACTCGACTCATCACCTAAAGCTTCAGGGGGTACGCGACTCCTCACCTAAAGCTTTAGGGGGTACGCGACTCCTCACCTAAAGCTTCAGGGGGTACTCGACTCATCACCCAAAGCTTAAGGGGGTACTCGACTCATCACCTAAAGCTTCAGGGGGTACGCGACTCCTCACCTAAAGCTTCAGGGGGTACTCGACTCCTCACCTAAAGCTTCAGGGGGTACTCGACTCGTCACCTAAAGCTTCAGGGGGTACTCGACTCATCACCTAAAGCTTCAGGGGGTACTCGACTCATCACCTAAAGCTTCAGGGGGTACTCGACTCATCACCTAAAGCTTCAGGGGGTACGCGACTCATCACCTAAAGCTTCAGGGGGTACTCGACTCATCACCTAAAGCTTCAGGGGGTACTCGACTCATCACCTAAAGCTTCAGGGGGTACTCGACTCATCACCTAAAGCTTCAGGGGGTACTCGACTCATCACCTAAAGCTTCAGGGGGTACTCGACTCATCACCTAAAGCTTCAGGGGGTACTCGACTCATCACCTAAAGCTTCAGGGGGTACTCGACTCCAAATGGTTTGGGAACCACTGATCTAGACGGAAAAGCAGAGCGACATCACTAGAATGAAGTCTGTCTCTCTCCCCAGGACAGACTCCTGAAGCTCAAGTCGACTGAAGATTTGTGAAGCTCAAAGTATCGGTGAGTCTGAAGTTTGACACAAAAATCTAAAATATGTTTGATTCCAACTTCCGTTGTTGCGAAGTCTTTAGAGTCGCTCGACTCAGATGTTTCAGTCGGCGAGTCTTCCTCTCAGGTAAACATGTCATATGTAAATGAGATTCAGAGGACACGCCCACTTTTCACTCAGTGGTCGATGCTGAGATTATTGAAACAAATGTGTCAAAGCATTTCTTCTTTGTATAAGCACTTCCTGTGGGCGGGGCTTGCCTTTGTCAATGGAAGAGAAGGAAGGAAATACAGAGAAATAAAAACTCACAACAAAGCTCAAAAGAAATGTTTGCCTCAGCTCAGGCTGGTCCCAGGGCGGGAAGACGGCCTGAAAGAGTTTTAGACTTTATTTATGCTTATTATCTGTTCCATCCATTTTCTTCCGCTTTATCCGGGGCCGGGTCGCGGGGGCAGCCGTCTCAGCAGAGATGCCCAGACTTCCCGATCCACGCTCACCTCCTCCAGCTGTTCTGGGACATAGTCCCACCAGTGTGTCCTGGGCCTTCCACGAGGCCTCGTCTGGGAGGAGGCCTCGTCTGGGAGGAGGCCTCGTCTGGGAGGAGGCTTCGTCTGGGAGGAGGCCTCGTCTGGGAGGAGGCCTCGTCTGGGAGGAGGCCTCGTCTGGGAGGAGGCTTATTATCTGTTGTCCCGAAATGACCATTGAGCAGAGGTGCCATGAGTCTGAAATGTTTAACCCAGTTGTGTTGTTACATAGCCATATCCAGTGGCGGACTGGCACCAAAAAGAGGCCCTGGCAATTTTAGCAGAGAGGCCACATTTGTCTTCTCAAGTCATCTGCAACCCTTGATATGCTCTCATTACCCATCATTCACTTGTCATTATCTATCATCTCATCAGGTCAATGATCGCGAGAAATTCCACATTCTCATCCTAGGTAGTCATACACTGACGCTTTTGAAAATTATTCAATATCCGACGCACAGGGCGCCCTTAGGCGTCAATATGAGACTGCAGAAAACCGGCGTCTCATATTGACGCTAAAGGGTGCCCTTTGCGTCGGATATTGAATAATTTTCAAAAGCGTCAGTATATGACGCCCTAGGATGAGAGTGCGTTGCATATACTTAGTCTGTTGATTTGCAACGGCCTATTGTTGCAGACACTCTGCTTTATTTATTTATTTAGCCTTTTTATATGGTTGTGCGCCACAAGTTGTGATGAGCGGCGAGCGAGCCGCTGGTGGTGCTGCCGCTTGCAGCCATTGCGCCAATAGGCGGCCGCTTCCTCGCTTTATTTAGCCTATTTATTTGTTTGTGATGCGGCCACAGTGGCATTTGCCCACACTGCCCAATGGCCAGTCCGTCACTGCTGACGGACCTGCTCACCAGAAAACCTACAAAACTATTGATCCTGGAGCGTTGTAAAGATCACGGTGTTCAAAAGTAAAGGAGTCCTGTTGACCACAGGTCAAGGTCAAATACCCACAAATATCTACTTTTTTCCCACATCAAATGTTGCTTAATGCAAATGTAATGATTGTTCGACGACTGAACTAAAACACAGACGTGTGATACCTGATTTAAAGTTCTCTCCACACTCGATCTTTGAACTTGTGTGAAGCTGCCAGTTCTCTCATTTGATCACCATGAGCTACATTTTTGTAACTTTGAATTTGAAATGAACAATTAGCTTTAATGCCATGAGAAAATGAATGAATTCCTTACATATGTCTCATATGTAAGGAATAATGTATAGAACGCCGGTCATTATCGGGAAAATAAACCTTCAGGGCAAACTGGACCCCGAAGCGGTCATTATAGTTTCCTGATAATGGCCGCGTTCTATACATGATCTCACTTATTTTACAGCTATTTGCCAACTGTACACAAACAAATAAACTTCATACACTTTCATGAAGGCAGAAAGGTTTATTTAATTATTTCCGCTGCAAATAGGTCCCAAAGGTTTGCGTGTTGCTTGGCAACGTTTGTTGATTCCAGGCAGTGTGGCTAGGCTAGTAGCAGCACGGCTAGCTACTTATTGCTAGCCTAGCTACTTAGTTTAAGAGAGGAGGAATGGTGGTGAATCCCTGGGTAAGTTGAAAGTCGGACTCCTGTTAACTTCACGAGTGATTCCCCCGACTTCTCTGGTGTGATGTGATGAACAGAAAAACAGCCACATTACACATTACACACTACACATTACACACTACACACTACACACTACACACTACACACTACACACTACACACTACACACTGCACACTACACACTACACATTACACACTACACACTACACACTACACACTACACACTACACACTACACACTACACACTACACACTACACACTACACATTGCACACTACACACTACACATTACACATTACACACTACACACTACACACTACACACTACACATTGCACACTACACACTACACATTACACATTACACACTACACACTACACACTGCACATTGCACACTACACACTACACACTACACATTACACACTACACATTACACATTACACACTACACATTACACACTACACACTACACACTACACATTACACACTACACACTACACATTACACACTACACACTACACATTACACACTACACACTACACACTACACACTACACACTACACATTACACACTACACACTACACACTACACACTACACACTACACACTACACACTACACATTGCACACTACACACTACACATTACACATTACACACTACACACTACACACTACACACTACACATTGCACACTACACACTACACATTACACATTACACACTACACACTACACACTACACACTACACATTGCACACTACACACTACACATTACACTATACACACTACACACTACACACTACACATTGCACACTACACACTACACACTACACATTACACACTACACATTACACATTACACACTACACATTACACACTACACACTACACACTACACATTGCACACTACACACTACACATTACACATTACACACTACACACTACACACTACACATTGCACACTACACACTACACACTACACATTACACACTACACATTACACATTACACACTACACACTACACACTACACACTACACATTGCACACTACACACTACACATTACACATTACACACTACACACTACACACTACACATTGCACACTACACACTACACACTACACATTACACACTACACATTACACATTACACACTACACATTACACACTACACACTACACATTGCACACTACACACTACACATTACACATTACACACTACACACTACACACTACACATTGCACACTACACACTACACACTACACATTACACACTACACACTACACACTACACATTGCACACTACACACTACACACTACACATTACACACTACACATTACACATTACACACTACACATTACACACTACACACTACACACTACACATTGCACACTACACACTACACATTACACATTACACATTACACACTACACACTACACACTACACACTACACACTACACATTACACACTACACATTACACATTACACACTACACATTACACACTACACACTACACACTACACATTGCACACTACACACTACACACTACACATTACACATTACACACTACACACTACACATTACACACTACACATTGCACACTACACACTACACACTACACACTACACACTACACACTACACATTGCACACTACACACTACACACTACACATTACACACTACACATTGCACACTACACACTACACACTACACACTACACATTACACACTACACACTACACATTGCACACTACACACTACACATTACACATTACACACTACACACTACACACTACACACTACACATTACACACTACACACTACACATTGCACACTACACACTACACATTACACATTACACACTACACACTACACATTACACACTACACATTGCACACTACACACTACACACTACACACTACACATTACACATTACACATTACACACTACACACTACACACTACACACTACACATTGCACACTACACACTACACACTACACATTACACACTACACATTACACACTACACACTACACACTACACACTACACACTACACATTGCACACTACACACTACACACTACACATTACACACTACACATTACACACTACACATTACACACTACACACTACACACTACACACTACACATTACACACTACACACTACACACTACACATTACACACTACACATTACACACTACACATTACACACTACACATTACACATTACACATTACACATTACACATTACACATTACACATTACACACTACACACTGCACACTACACACTACACACTACACACTACACACTACACACTACACACTACACACTACACACTACACATTACACACTACACACTACACACTACACACTACACACTACACACTACACATTACACACTACACACTACACACTACACACTGCACACTGCACACTGCACACTACACATTACACATTACACATTACACATTACACACTGCACACTGCACACTGCACATTACACACTACACACTACACACTACACACTACACACTACACACTGCACACTACACACTACACATTACACATTACACATTACACACTACACACTACACATTACACACTACACACTACACACTACACACTGCACACTGCACACTACACACTACACACTGCACATTACACATTACACACTACACACTACACACTACACACTACACACTGCACACTGCACACTACACACTACACATTACACATTACACATTACACATTACACATTGCACACTACACACTACATATTACACACTACACATTACACACTACACATTACACACTACACATTACACACTACACATTACACACTACACATTACACACTACACATTACACACTACACATTACACACTACACATTACACACTACACATTACACACTACACATTACACACTACACATTACACACTACACACTACACATTACACACTACACACTACACACTACACACTGCACACTGCACACTACACACTACACATTACACATTACACATTACACATTACACATTACACACTACACACTACACACTGCACATTACACACTACACACTACACACTACACACTACACAGCTGAACATGTCTCACATTCAGATATATCATTAGAGACTCTCACGTAACAAAACAATCCCTCTGCATTGTCGTACAGATTCATGCTGCATTCACAGTGTTTGTGATGTTCTGTCCTGCTGTGTCCAGTTAAAGTCCCACTACAGTCTCTGACCACTCGCTGATCACTAATGTTTATAATAAATGCATTACCGTTAGGACACACTACAGAGTTCATATTACTCAAATGTATCTATTTCTGTGTTTACAGCACTGCAGGATCACAGAAGCCCAGAAGGGGGCGCTGCCGACTCTCAGAATCCTCCACTTAATGCTTCAAGGTTTGTGTTCAAACTAGAAAACATGGCTTCACTAAGGAAACCACACTAAAAGATCTATCTTTATATCCACAAAGGGCGGTTCAAAGGTCAAGCTGGACGCCTTAAACTGAAACATGGCTTCAAACATGGAGGACAATGAAGATACAAGCAGACGGTAAAACTCTTAGAGGCACTTCTGAAATGTCACCTGGAAAAGGATAATGTGTCTTTTATAGCACTGGAACTATAGGTTAAACCAGTGGTTCTGAAAAGATCTGCCCTTCCAGGTCTGAAAAAGGCTCTAAAATAGATGAAGATGTGAATAAACTGTCTTTACTGCCATGGGTTAATCTCTCATTCGTCCAGGAAGTATTCATTGTAGTGAAGTTTAAATCATCGACTGGGCTGGGGTTGGTTGAGTTGAGGATGATTCATTTCTATTCACAGAAGCTTCTTCTCAGCTCTGGTGGTCAGAACGTGAACACAGTGAAAGTGGCAGCGACTGTTTGTGAAGACGAATGAGAGCCTTGGACATGTCCAGTTGCTAAACTCCAGTCGCAGTAAATCAAACATTGGTGATGTCATCAGGAGACATGGAGTCAACTTTCATAGTTACGCTGACGATACACAGTTGTACATCAAATCCTGGATGGCAGAAAACTTTCTCCAGCTTAACCAGGACAAAACTGAAGTTCTAGTCCTCGGTCCTCAGGCCCAGAGAGAGAAACTTTTACCCAAACTACAGTCATTGTCTTTTAATCCTTCCTCACAGGTGAAGAACCTGGGTGTGATGTTTGACTCTGAGCTGATTTTAATTCCACACATTAAGAATATCGCAAAGAGGTTTTTACATCTAAAGAACATAGCCCCGCCCCATTCTCTCTCTCGGTGCAAGTTTTGTCTTTGTTTCTTATTTATGATTTAAATCAAGCCAGTTCCAGACAGTTTCTCATTGTTTATCTCAAACTCATATTTACAGTTTTTTCAGACTTTCTGTGTATTTAATGTGCAGGATTTAGAAATATTCAAAATACAAAACCATCATATTGTTTGTTTAAAGTGTATCTCACATTATTCATGTCCAAATCTAACTTTCATAAACTTTACATAAACTCCAGTCATTGTGACAGTTGATTGTTTTTAAAGATGTCATTTCAGTTTTAGACCCTCATTGGACAGATCTCCTAAATCAGATAACATTCGCAAATGGAAATCTACAGAAACAATAAAACAGGCGCATTGAGTTGCCTTGTGTACGAAATGCGCGGTATAAATAAAGTTGCCTTGCCTTCATGAGTGATTTTGGTCTTGCCGATAGTCGGCGCCTCCAACACCCCAATAATAATCAGTTCTCCTTTTTCTCACCGGTCCATAATTCATATTCATACATTGATTATTTTTTGACCAGTAACTCTATTCTGCGAAACGTAATAGAATCAATTACTCATCCTATTTTGATAAGCGACCACGCCCCAGTAACAATCAAATGGAAAGTGACAAACACTATAACTAAAACATTCACTAGGTGGCGCTTTAACACTTCACTCCTGGCAGACGGGGAGTTTTACAGCTTTATTAATAGAGAGTGGGCATCTTTTTTAGAATTCAATGACTCCCCGGAGGTGCCTGCATCCATTTTGTGGATTACCGGAAAGGCCGTGTTGACCTCTCAAATAATATCCTTTTCAGTCACTAAAAAGAAAAAGGAACAACAACAAGAGGTTGAGTTAGAAAACAAAATCAAACGTTTAGAGAGGATAAACTCAATTCAATGTTCAGACTTTGTTCAAAAAGAAGAGCCAGCAAAATAAAACTGAACGAAATCATCAATAAAAAAACAATCATCTCATGCAGAAGCTTAGAGTGGAGCACTTTAAATATAGCCCCAGGACAGGAACATTTCTTGCAAATAAAATTAAACAAAACAAAGAAGTTGAGTTAGAAGACAAAATCTAATGTTTAGAGGAAGCCAACCACTTCCCCAGAAGAAATAAATAAAATATTCCAATTATTTTATCAAAAGTTATATACACCAGAAACAACACCAACTAATGCAGATATACTTTCATTCCTCCATTCTGTTGATTTACCAACACTTAATAATAACCAGGCCACCCGATTGATTTCACCAATAACTTCTTTCTGCATTAAAACAAATGCCTAATAATAAATCCCCAGGTCCGGATGGCTGAGTTCTACAAACATTTCTGGTCCATACTTTCACCAATCTTTATCCGCCTGCTTCAAGAAACTGAACAAAAATCCTCTTTCCCAAAAAACATGAATACCGCCTCCATTATCCTTTTGCTGAAACCTAACAAAGCCCCCACTCTCCCATCTAGCTACCGTCCAATTTCACTTACAAATGTAGATATCAAAATAATTGCAAAGACATTAGCTCATAGACTAGAAAAAGTTATTCCATCTATTATACACTCCGACCAAACCGGCTTTACAAAGGTAGGCACGCACAAATACAAGAAGACTGTTTGACCTAATTAAATACACAACAATATGAAAAGATCAGACTATCCTAGCTTCACTTGATGCGGAAAAGGCTTTTGATAGAGTGAACTGGGGTTTCCTGTTTGGCTTCGGGGGGTCATTCATTAATTGGATGAAGGCACTTTTCACCATCCACCTCAATTGTTACTAATGGTTTAACATCACAACATGTTCCACTACACAGGGGAACTAGACAGGGATGCCCACTCTCCCCATCACTTTGCACAATTATTATTGAGCCGTTAGCATTAGCCATCCGTCAAACAAAAAATGATATTTTCAAATCACCTACAACAGCAGCAGCCCTGACAGCCTGGTGGAGATTTCACCAAATTAACAACACAAAACTAACGCCCTCAGCGCTCACTCCAATCTGGAATAATCCTGATTTTACTACTAATAACAAACTGTTTAACATTGCACTTTGGATAGAACATATTCCCCAACTCTCTGTCTGCTTGCTGATGTATCAATGAATCTCACTCAGATGCAAACTAAGCAACTGCTGATGTCCCTAAATATCACCAAGAAAACTATCCTCATGAGCTGGAAAAGTAGAGAGACCATACACATTACCTACTGGAAACATTTACTTATAGACTATGTAACAATGGAAAATAATCCTACATTTATACAGTGCCTTGCGAAAGTACTAATACACCTTGAACTTGTGCACATTTTGTCATGTTTACAACTCTAAACGTAAAGATTTTATTTTGATTGTTTTACTGAAAGTTCACACACAAGTAACAAGACAACTGTGAAGGGAAAGCAAAATGAAACATGATCCTGTTATTTTTCAAAAAATATAAAAGTGAAAAGTGGGGCGTGCATAAATTCAATCCATCATTCGGAAATGGAAAGAGTATAGCACCACTGAGAACTTACCAAGACACGGCCATCCACCTAAACTAACAGACCGAACAAGGAGAGCCCTGGTCAGAAATGTAACCAAGTGCCCCAAGATAACTCTGGAGGAGCTGGGACGTCCTGCCGCTGAGCTGGGGGAATCTGTACATGGGACAACTATAAGTCTCTACACAAATCTGGCCTTCATGGACGAGTGGCAGAAGAAAGCCATTATTGAAAGGAGGCCATAAGAAATCCCGTCTGAAGTTTGCTAGAAGTCATTTGGTCAAACCTAACACTGCTCCTCGTCCTGAGTGCACCCTCCCCAGGGTCAAATATGGGGGGGGGCATCATGCTATGGGGCTGCTTTTCCTCAGCGGGGACTGGGAAGATTGTAAGAGTAGTTGGGAAGATGGATGGAGCCAAATACAGAGACATTTTGGAGGAAAACCTGCTGAGTCAGCAAGAGAATTGAGGCTGGGGCGGAGCTTCACCTTCCAGCAGGACAATGACCCTAAACACAAACATGTACAATGGAATGGTTTAAAAACAAACATATGAATGTGTTAGAATGGCCCAGTCAAAGTCCTGACCTAAATCCTATTGAACATCTGGAAAGACCTGAAAACTGCTGTACACAAACGCTCTCCTTCTAATGTGACAGAGCTGGAGTTGTTTTGTAAAGAGGAATGGGCTAAAATGTCAGTCTCTACATGTGCAAACCTTGTAGAGTCAAACCCCAGAAGACTTGCTGCTGTTATTGCAGCAAAAGGGGGTTCCACAAAGTATTAAGTCCTGCTGTATGAATACTTATGCACGCCTCACTTTTCACTTTTCTATTTCATGAAAAATAACAGAATCATGTTTCATTTTGCTTTCACTTCACAGTTGTCTGTTACTTGTGGGCAGTCTGGCGCTTAGGGGCCAGGGAACTGCTGTGGCTCCCCCCAAGTGGCCGGCCCATTGGTGTGCATTTGGTTGCACACCCCCTCTTTTTAACGCACTATATGAACCAGGGAAACAGTATTTATTAAAAAAATAAATGTCGGTGGTGAGCGCTGGGGCCGCTTATGCTATGGGGCTCCCTGGCCGTCCATGTTGCCTCTGGGTGGTTCCTAACTGAGCTTGAGAAGTTCACTCACTAGTATTGTGAAGTGAAATATGTATGTGTGTATGTGTATGTATACGTATGTGTGTGTGAGTGTGTGTGTGTAAGTATATTTATCTCCCTCTCCTTTCATCTGTCTTATACTTTCCTACCTGATTCTTGTATCTGCTATTCGTATGTTCTCTAAGCTCAATTTCTTTATTACTCTGTCCTGGTGTTTGTAACTTTTTCAGAGGAAAACAATATATAAAGCGCACAAACAGACATCTGCACAGTCTATTACACGCACACTCATGCATTTGTTGTTTTTATTGTAATTGCCCTCAGTATGTTCATGTTTGTATGTTTTGCTCAATGTTGTTCGATCTACTCTGTAATGAATAAAGGTTAAATAAAAAAAGGAAAAATGTCCTTTCAGATTATAATAGTGACTTTCTTTAAGACAAAAAAATCTGAAAGTTTGTCCTCAGCCTTAGTGACTCTTGACGTCTCTTTATAAACAAACTTTACAGACGGAGATGGAGCAGAGACTCTCCACCGTTCTTTACATCAGAAACTTCTCCATCAGAGGAAGACGGGATGAGGAAGGTAAGAGCTGTGTTTCCTCCTTTAATTCTCCAAAGTTTAAAGTATAACCTAACGACCCAGGACCTCTGGTAAAAAGAGAGAATGACCTTTAAGTTTCTCGTCTGACATCCAGACGGGGAAATCAGTCTGTGTTTGTTTGTTCTTTCAGTCTTTGCTCACACCATGTCTATGTTTTGGAGCACAAGTTCACAAAACAGTAAAAATATATTTTTTAACAAATATAATTTCAACAAAGGTAGATTTTTTTCCAGGCAGCCAAGTTCCTGCTTGTGTGAAACAGTCATGAATGTGAAGTTCAAAAATCCCCTAATTTGTAGCGAGGGTAATTCTGCAAACTCTGAGCTCCTCTGGGGATTCTAGTCCAAATCCACAAGTCAGAGTTTGGAACATTTTATTAAAAATGATATTAAATCGTAATAATATCATGTATCACAAATCTGTCTTTATCCGTATTAAAAAGTATAAAAGAGAAAACTCTGATGTTCAGGCTCTGAGGGACGTTTGGATGTGTTTGGTTAGAGTCCAGAAGGGGGAGGAGCCTCAGAAAGGAAACAGCTGTTTATGGTCAGAGCTGAATCCCAGAGACAGGACGAGGATGTGGATCGTCGTATCGTGTTTAAGAAATGACTTTTCTCCCTAAAGTGAAGCTGATACACAAACCTGAGTCCGAGCGGCAACACAGAGGAATAAAAGGTCATTAAAGGTCAAACTGTCTGAATGAGTTTCACGTTGGTCTGTGTGCTCCTCAGAGCAGCAGGAACAAGACTCACTCTCTGTTCCGCAGGTAGAAACAGGCTGGGCCTAAAAACACCTGAAGTATCTGTCCCAGAGCGGACAGAAAGATGCTACGCTAAATACAAACTCTCTTTGTTTTATGTGTTGCTTTAACATTTAAACCCCCCGTTCCCCTGGCACTGATGGACTGTGATGTTTTTCTCACCTACAGTTGGAGAACATGTCGATGTCCAGTGATCCTCAAACATCAGGCTCACACAGGTCAGTCAACAACACAGACTCATAACAACTGGTGTTCACGTGATGTGAGCCTAGAGTTGATTCTATCATGGTAACTATGGTAACCATCACCAGGCCATCAGGAAGCTGAACTCTCTGCCCTCCCTGCCCTTCCAACCATCAGTCCCCACACCATCGTTCCACAATCAAGGATGAGCGAGAGATAGTTTCAAATCATTCACAAATGGTTTGACAAAAAAATAAATAAATACAACTTTGAGTCTTTGAAACGCTGAATTTATGTTTAATATCTCTGCAGTTCCTGGACAGAAACTGGCACTAAGTTCAAAGCCTGAAGGGTCAATGATATTTTGATGTTCATCAGGGCGTGTGGTCTTCATCAGGGCGAGTGGTCTTCATCAGGGCGTGTGGTCTTCATCAGGGCGAGTGGTCTTTATCAGGGCGAGTGGTCTTTATCAGGGCGTGTGGTCTTCATCGGGGCGAGTGGTCTTCATCAGGTCGAGTGGTCTTCATTAGTGCGTGTGGTCTTCATCGGGGCGAGTGGTCTTTATCAGGGCGAGTGGTCTTCATTAGGGCGAGTGGTCTTCATCAGGTCGAGTGGTCTTCATCTGGGCGTGTGGTCTTCATCAGGGCGAGTGGTCTTTATCAGGGCGAGTGGTCTTTATCAGGGCGTGTGGTCTTCATGAGGGCGAGTGGTCTTTATCAGGGCGAGTGGTCTTCATTAGGGCGAGTGGTCTTCATCAGGTCGAGTGGTCTTCATCTGGGCGTGTGGTCTTCATCAGGGCGTGTGGTCTTCATCTGGGCGTGTGGTCTTCATTAGGGCGAGTGGTCTTCATCAGGTCGAGTGGTCTTCATCTGGGCGTGTGGTCTCCATCAGGGCGAGTGGTCTTCATGAGGGCGAGTGGTCTTCATCAGGGCGAGTGGTCTTCATCAGGGCGAGTGGTCTTCATCAGGGCGAGTGGTCTTCATCAGGGCGTGTTGTCTTCATTAGGGCGAGTGGTCTTCATCAGGGCGAGTGGTCTTCATCAGGGCGAGTGGTCTTCATCAGGGCGAGTGGTCTTCATCAGGGCGTGTGGTCTTCATCAGGGCGAGTGTTCTTCATCAGGGCGAGTGGTCTTCATCAGGGCGAGTGGTCTTCATCAGGGCGTGTTGTCTTCATTAGGGCGAGTGGTCTTCATCAGGGCGAGTGGTCTTTATCAGGGCGTGTGGTCTTCATCAGGGCGTGTGGTCTTCATCAGGGCGTGTGGTCTTCATCAGGGCGAGTGTTCTTCATCAGGGCGAGTGGTCTTCATCAGGGCGAGTGGTCTTCATCAGGGCGTGTTGTCTTCATTAGGGCGAGTGGTCTTCATCAGGGCGAGTGGTCTTCATCAGGCCGAGTGGTCTTCATCAGGGCGAGTGGTCTTCATCAGGCCGAGTGGTCTTCATCAGGGCGAGTGGTCTTCATCAGGCCGAGTGGTCTTCATCAGGGCGAGTGGTCTTCATCAGGGCGAGTGGTCTTCATCAGGGCGTGTTGTCTTCATTAGGGCGAGTGGTCTTCATCAGGGCGAGTGGTCTTCATCAGGCCGAGTGGTCTTCATCAGGGCGAGTGGTCTTCATCAGGGCGAGTGGTCTTCATCAGGGCGTGTTGTCTTCATCAGGGCGAGTGGTCTTCATCAGGGCGTGTGGTCTTCATCAGGGTGAGTGGTCTTCATTAGGGCGAGTGGTCTTCATCAGGGCGAGTGGTCTTCATCAGGGCGAGTGGTCTTCATCAGGGCGTGTGGTCTTCATCAGGGCGTGTGGTCTTCATCAGGGCGTGTGGTCTTCATGAGGGCGTGTGGTCTTCATGAGGGCGTGTGGTCTTCATCAGGGCGTGTGGTCTTCATCAGGGCGTGTGGTCTTCATCAGGGCGTGTGGTCTTCATCAGGGCGTGTGGTCTTCATGAGGGCGTGTGGTCTTCATCAGGGCGTGTGGTCTTCATCAGGGCGTGTGGTCTTCATCAGGGCGTGTGGTCTTCATCAGGGCGTGTGTTCTTCATCAGGGCGTGTTGTCTTCATCAGGGCGAGTGGTCTTCATCAGGGCGTGTGGTCTTCATCAGGGCGTGTGGTCTTCATCAGGGCGTGTTGTCTTCATCAGGGCGTGTGGTCTTCATCAGGGCGAGTGGTCTTCATCAGGGCGTGTTGTCTTCATTAGGGCGAGTGGTCTTCATCAGGGCGAGTGGTCTTCATCAGGGCGTGTTGTCTTCATTAGGGCGAGTGGTCTTCATCAGGGCGAGTGGTCTTCATCAGGGCGAGTGGTCTTCATCAGGGCGTATTGTCTTCATTAGGGCGAGTGGTCTTCATCAGGTCGAGTGGTCTTCATCAGGGCGTGTGGTCTTCATCAGGGCGTGTTGTCTTCATCAGGGCGTGTGGTCTTCATCAGGGCGAGTGGTCTTCATCAGGGCGTGTTGTCTTCATTAGGGCGTGTGGTCTTCATCAGGGCGAGTGGTCTTCATCAGGGCGTGTGGTCTTCATCAGGGCGTGTGGTCTTCATCAGGGCGTGTTGTCTTCATCAGGGCGTGTGGTCTTCATCAGGGCGAGTGGTCTTCATCAGGGCGTGTTGTCTTCATTAGGGCGAGTGGTCTTCATCAGGGCGAGTGGTCTTCATCAGGCCGAGTGGTCTTCATCAGGGCGAGTGTTCTTCATCAGGGCGAGTGGTCTTCATCAGGGCGAGTGGTCTTCATCAGGGCGTGTTGTCTTCATTAGGGCGAGTGGTCTTCATCAGGGCGAGTGGTCTTCATCAGGGCGAGTGGTCTTCATCAGGGCGAGTGTTCTTCATCAGGGCGAGTGGTCTTCATCAGGGCGTGTGGTCTTCATGAGGGCGTGTGGTCTTCATCAGGGCGTGTGGTCTTCATGAGGGCGTGTGGTCTTCATGAGGGCGTGTGGTCTTCATCAGGGCGTGTGGTCTTCATCAGGGCGTGTGGTCTTCATCAGGGCGTGTGGTCTTCATCAGGGCGTGTGTTCTTCATCAGGGCGTGTTGTCTTCATCAGGGCGAGTGGCCTTCATCAGGGCGAGTGGTCTTCATCAGGGCGAGTGGCCTTAATCAGGGCGTGTGGTCTTCATCAGGGCGTGTGGTCTTCATCAGGGCGTGTTGTCTTCATCAGGGCGTGTGGTCTTCATCAGGGCGTGTTGTCTTCATCAGGGCGTGTGGTCTTCATCAGGGCGAGTGGTCTTCATCAGGGCGTGTTGTCTTCATCAGGGCGAGTGGTCTTCATCAGGGCGAGTGGTCTTCATCAGGGCGAGTGGTCTTCATCAGGAAGTGTGGTCTTCATCAGGGCGAGTGGTCTTCATCAGGGCGTGTTGTCTTCATCAGGGCGAGTGGCCTTCATCAGGGCGAGTGGCCTTCATCAGGGCGGGTGGTCTTCATCAGGGCGTGTTGTCTTCATCAGGGCGTGTGGTCTTCATCAGGGCGTGTGTTCTTCATCAGGGCGTGTTGTCTTCATCAGGGCGAGTGGTCTTCATGAGGGCGAGTGGTCTTCATCAGGGCGTGTGGTCTTCATCAGGAAGTGTGGTCATCAGGGCGAGTGGTCTTCATCAGGGCGAGTGGTCTTCATCAGGGCGTGTTGTCTTCATCAGGGCGAGTGGTCTTCATCAGGGCGAGTGGTCTTCATCAGGGCGTGTGGTCTTCATCAGGGCGAGTGGTCTTCATCAGGGCGTGTTGTCTTCATCAGGGCGTGTGGTCTTCATCAGGGCGTGTTGTCTTCATCAGGGCGTGTGGTCTTCATCAGGGCGAGTGGTCTTCATCAGGGCGTGTGGTCTTCATCAGGGCGAGTGGTCTTCATCAGGGCGAGTGGTCTTTATCAGGGCGAGTGGTCTTCATCAGGGCGGGTGGTCTTCATCAGGGCGTGTTGTCTTCATCAGGGCTCATATACTGCACTAGAATATACAGGTGACAACTCAACCTCATACACTGCACTAGAATATACAGGTGACGTCTCAACCTCATATACTGCACTAGAATATACAGGTGACGTCTCAACCTCATATACTGCACTAGAATATACAGGTGACACTCAACCTCATATACTGCACTAGAATATACAGGTGACACCTCAACCTCATACACTGCACTAGAATATACAGGTGACACTCAACCTCATATACTGCAGTAGAATATACAGGTGACACTCAACCTCATATACTGCACTAGAATATACAGGTGACACCTCAACCTCATATACTGCACTAGAATATACAGGTGACACTCAACCTCATACACTGCACTAGAATATACAGGTGACACTCAACCTCATATACTGCACTAGAATATACAGGTGACACTCAACCTCATATACTGCACTAGAATATACAGGTGACACTCAACCTCATACACTGCACTAGAATATACAGGTGACACTCAACCTCATATACTGCACTAGAATATACAGGTGACGTCTCAACCTCATATACTGCACTAGAATATACAGGTGACACTCAACCTCATATACTGCACTAGAATATACAGGTGACGTCTCAACCTCATATACTGCACTAGAATATACAGGTGACTCTCAACCTCATATACTGCACTAGAATATACAGGTGACGTCTCAACCTCATATACTGCACTAGAATATACAGGTGACACTCAACCTCATATACTGCACTAGAATATACAGGTGACGTCTCAACCTCATATACTGCACTAGAATATACAGGTGACACCTCAACCTCATATACTGCACTAGAATATACAGGTGACACTCAACCTCATACACTGCACTAGAATATACAGGTGACACTCAACCTCATATACTGCACTAGAATATACAGGTGACATCTCAACCTCATATACTGCACTAGAATATACAGGTGACACTCAACCTCATATACTGCACTAGAATATACAGGTGACACTCAACCTCATAAACTGCACTAGAATATACAGGTGACACTCAACCTCATATACTGCACTAATATATACAGGTGACACTCAACCTCATAAACTGCACTAGAATATACAGGTGACACTCAACCTCATATACTGCACTAGAATATACAGGTGACACCTCAACCTCATACACTGCACTAGAATATACAGGTGACACTCAACCTCATATACTGCAGTAGAATATACAGGTGACACTCAACCTCATATACTGCACTAGAATATACAGGTGACACCTCAACCTCATATACTGCACTAGAATATACAGGTGACACTCAACCTCATACACTGCACTAGAATATACAGGTGACACTCAACCTCATATACTGCACTAGAATATACAGGTGACACTCAACCTCATATACTGCACTAGAATATACAGGTGACACTCAACCTCATACACTGCACTAGAATATACAGGTGACACTCAACCTCATATACTGCACTAGAATATACAGGTGACGTCTCAACCTCATATACTGCACTAGAATATACAGGTGACACTCAACCTCATATACTGCACTAGAATATACAGGTGACGTCTCAACCTCATATACTGCACTAGAATATACAGGTGACTCTCAACCTCATATACTGCACTAGAATATACAGGTGACGTCTCAACCTCATATACTGCACTAGAATATACAGGTGACACTCAACCTCATATACTGCACTAGAATATACAGGTGACGTCTCAACCTCATATACTGCACTAGAATATACAGGTGACACCTCAACCTCATATACTGCACTAGAATATACAGGTGACACTCAACCTCATACACTGCACTAGAATATACAGGTGACACTCAACCTCATATACTGCACTAGAATATACAGGTGACATCTCAACCTCATATACTGCACTAGAATATACAGGTGACACTCAACCTCATATACTGCACTAGAATATACAGGTGACACTCAACCTCATATACTGCACTAATATATACAGGTGACACTCAACCTCATAAACTGCACTAGAATATACAGGTGACACTCAACCTCATATACTGCACTAGAATATACAGGTGATGTCTCAACCTCATATACTGCACTAGAATATACAGGTGACATCTCAACCTCATAAACTGCACTAGAATATACAGGTGACACTCAACCTCATATACTGCACTAGAATATACAGGTGACACTCAACCTCATATACTGCACTAGAATATACAGGTGACGTCTCAACCTCATATACTGCACTAGAATATACAGGTGACGTCTCAACCTCATATACTGCACTAGAATATACAGGTGACACTCAACTTCATATACTGCACTAGAATATACAGGTGACACTCAACCTCATATACTGCACTAGAATATACAGGTGACGTCTCAACCTCATATACTGCACTAGAATATACAGGTGACACTCAACCTCATATACTGCACTAGAATATACAGGTGACGTCTCAACCTCATATACTGCACTAGAATATACAGGTGACGTCTCAACCTCATATACTGCACTAGAATATACAGGTGACACTCAACCTCATATACTGCACTAGAATATACAGGTGACATCTCAACCTCATATACTGCACTAGAATATACAGGTGACGTCTCAACCTCATATACTGCACTAGAATATACAGGTGACACCTCAACCTCATACACTTCACTAGAATATACAGGTGACACTTAACCTCATATACTGCACTAGAATATACAGGTGACATCTCAACCTCATATACTGCACTAGAATATACAGGTGACGTCTCAACCTCATATACTGCACTAGAATATACAGGTGACGTCTCAACCTCATATACTGCACTAGAATATACAGGTGACACCTCAACCTCATACACTGCACTAGAATATACAGGTGACACTCAACCTCATATACTGCAGTAGAATATACAGGTGACACTCAACCTCATATACTGCACTAGAATATACAGGTGACACCTCAACCTCATATACTGCACTAGAATATACAGGTGACACTCAACCTCATACACTGCACTAGAATATACAGGTGACACTCAACCTCATACACTGCACTAGAATATACAGGTGACACTCAACCTCATATACTGCACTAGAATATACAGGTGACGTCTCAACCTCATATACTGCACTAGAATATACAGGTGACACTCAACCTCATATACTGCACTAGAATATACAGGTGACGTCTCAACCTCATATACTGCACTAGAATATACAGGTGACTCTCAACCTCATATACTGCACTAGAATATACAGGTGACGTCTCAACCTCATATACTGCACTAGAATATACAGGTGACACTCAACCTCATATACTGCACTAGAATATACAGGTGACGTCTCAACCTCATATACTGCACTAGAATATACAGGTGACACTCAACCTCATATACTGCACTAGAATATACAGGTGACACCTCAACCTCATATACTGCACTAGAATATACAGGTGACACTCAACCTCATACACTGCACTAGAATATACAGGTGACACTCAACCTCATATACTGCACTAGAATATACAGGTGACATCTCAACCTCATATACTGCACTAGAATATACAGGTGACACTCAACCTCATATACTGCACTAATATATACAGGTGACACTCAACCTCATAAACTGCACTAGAATATACAGGTGACACTCAACCTCATATACTGCACTAGAATATACAGGTGACGTCTCAACCTCATATACTGCACTAGAATATACAGGTGACACTTAACCTCATATACTGCACTAGAATATACAGGTGACACTCAACCTCATACACTGCACTAGAATATACAGGTGACACTCAACCTCATATACTGCACTAGAATATACAGGTGACATCTCAACCTCATATACTGCACTAGAATATACAGGTGACGTCTCAACCTCATATACTGCACTAGAATATACAGGTGACATCTCAACCTCATATACTGCACTAGAATATACAGGTGACATCTCAACCTCATATACTGCACTAGAATATACAGGTGACACTCAACCTCATATACTGCACTAGAATATACAGGTGACACTCAACCGCATATACTGCACTAGAATATACAGGTGACGTCTCAACCTCATATACTGCACTAGAATATACAGGTGACGTCTCAACCTCATATACTGCACTAGAATATACAGGTGACGTCTCAACCTCATATACTGCACTAGAATGTACAGGTGACACTCAACATTATATACTGCACTAGAATATACAGGTGACGTCTCAACCTCATATACTGCACTAGAATATACAGGTGACACTCAACCTCATATACTGCACTAGAATATACAGGTGACGTCTCAACCTCATATACTGCACTAGAATATACAGGTGACTCTCAACCTCATATACTGCACTAGAATATACAGGTGACGTCTCAACCTCATATACTGCACTAGAATATACAGGTGACACTCAACCTCATATACTGCACTAGAATATACAGGTGACGTCTCAACCTCATATACTGCACTGGAATATACAGGTGAGACTCAACCTCATATACTGCACTAGAATATACAGGTGACGTCTCAACCTCATATACTGCACTAGAATATACAGGTGACGTCTCAACCTCATACACTGCACTAGAATATACAGGTGACACTCAACCTCATATACTGCACTAGAATATACAGGTGACGTCTCAACCTCATATACTGCACTAGAATGTACAGGTGACACTCAACATTATATACTGCACTAGAATATACAGGTGACGTCTCAACCTCATATACTGCACTAGAATATACAGGTGACACTCAACCTCATATACTGCACTAGAATATACAGGTGACGTCTCAACCTCATATACTGCACTAGAATATACAGGTGACTCTCAACCTCATATACTGCACTAGAATATACAGGTGACGTCTCAACCTCATATACTGCACTAGAATATACAGGTGACACTCAACCTCATATACTGCACTAGAATATACAGGTGACGTCTCAACCTCATATACTGCACTGGAATATACAGGTGAGACTCAACCTCATATACTGCACTAGAATATACAGGTGACGTCTCAACCTCATATACTGCACTAGAATATACAGGTGACGTCTCAACCTCATACACTGCACTAGAATATACAGGTGACACTCAACCTCATATACTGCACTACAATATACAGGTGACACCTCAACCTCATATACTGCACTAGAATATACAGGTGACACTCAACCTCATATACTGCACTAGAATATACAGGTGACATCTCAACCTCATATACTGCACTAGAATATACAGGTGACGTCTCAACCTCATATACTGCACTAGAATATACAGGTGACGTCTCAACCTCATATACTGCACTAGAATATACAGGTGACATCTCAACCTCATATACTGCACTAGAATATACAGGTGACACTCAACCTCATATACTGCACTAGAATATACAGGTGACACTCAACCGCATATACTGCACTAGAATATACAGGTGACGTCTCAACCTCATATACTGCACTAGAATATACAGGTGACGTCTCAACCTCATATACTGCACTAGAATATACAGGTGACGTCTCAACCTCATATACTGCACTAGAATATACAGGTGACACTTAACCTCATATACTGCACTAGAATATACAGGTGACTCTCAACCTCATATACTGCACTAGAATATACAGGTGACATCTCAACCTCATATACTGCACTAGAATATACAGGTGACACTCAACCTCATATACTGCACTAGAATATACAGGTGACACTCAACCTCATATACTGCACTAGAATATACAGGTGACATCTCAACCTCATATACTGCACTAGAATATACAGGTGACTCTCAACCTCATATACTGCACTAGAATATACAGGTGACATCTCAACCTCAAATACTGCACTAGAATATACAGGTGACACTCAACCTCATATACTGCACTAGAATATACAGGTGACACTCAACCTCATATACTGCACTAGAACATACAGGTGACACTCAACCTCATATACTGCACTAGAATATACAGGTGACTCTCAACCTCATATACTGCACTAGAATATACAGGTGACATCTCAACCTCATATACTGCACTAGAATATACAGGTGACACTCAACCTCATATACTGCACTAGAATATACAGGTGACACTCAACCTCATATACTGCACTAGAATATACAGGTGACATCTCAACCTCATATACTGCACTAGAATATACAGGTGACTCTCAACCTCATATACTGCACTAGAATATACAGGTGACATCTCAACCTCAAATACTGCACTAGAATATACAGGTGACACTCAACCTCATATACTGCACTAGAATATACAGGTGACACTCAACCTCATATACTGCACTAGAACATACAGGTGACACTCAACCTCATATACTGCACTAGAATATACAGGTGACACTCAACCTCATATACTGCACTAGAATATACAGGTGACACTCAACCTCATATACTGCACTAGAATATACAGGTGACACTCAACCTCATATACTGCACTAGAATATACAGGTGACACTCAACCTCATATACTGCACTAGAATATACAGGTGACACTCAACCTCATATACTGCACTAGAATATACAGGTGACTCTCAACCTCATATACTGCACTAGAATATACAGGTGACACTTAACCTTATATACTGCACTAGAATATACAGGTGACTCTCAACCTCATATACTGCACTAGAATATACAGGTGACACTCAACCTCATATACTGCACTAGAATATACAGGTGACATCTCAACCTCATATACTGCACTAGAATATACAGGTGACGTCTCAACCTCATATACTGCACTAGAATATACAGGTGACACTCAACCTTATATACTGCACTAGAATATACAGGTGACTCTCAACCTCATATACTGCACTAGAATATACAGGTGACACTCAACCTCATATACTGCACTAGAATATACAGGTGACATCTCAACCTCATATACTGCACTAGAATATACAGGTGACGTCTCAACCTCATATACTGCACTAGAATATACAGGTGACACTTAACCTTATATACTGCACTAGAATATACAGGTGACTCTCAACCTCATATACTGCACTAGAATATACAGGTGACACTCAACCTCATATACTGCACTAGAATATACAGGTGACATCTCAACCTCATATACTGCACTAGAATATACAGGTGACGTCTCAACCTCATATACTGCACTAGAATATACAGGTGACGTCTCAACCTCATATACTGCACTAGAATGTACAGGTGACGTCTCAACCTTATTTACTGCACTAGAATATACAGGTGACGTCTCAACCTCATATACTGCACTAGAATATACAGGTGACGTCTCAACCTCATATACTGCACTAGAATATACAGGTGACGTCTCAACCTCATATACTGCACTAGAATATACAGGTGACGTCTCAACCTCATATACTGCACTAGAATATACAGGTGACATCTCAACCTCATATACTGCACTAGAATATACAGGTGACGTCTCAACCTCATATACTGCACTAGAATGTACAGGTGACATCTCAACCTCATATACTGCACTAGAATATACAGGTGACATCTCAACCTCATATACTGCACTAGAATATACAGGTGACATCTCAACCTCATATACTGCACTAGAATATACAGGTGACATCTCAACCTCATATACTGCACTAGAGTATACAGGTGACACTCAACCTCATATACTGCACTAGAATATACAGGTTACACTCAACCTCAAATACTGCACTAGAATATACAGGTGACACTTAACCTCATATACTGCACTAGAATATACAGGTGACTCTCAACCTCATATACTGCACTAGAATATACAGGTGACATCTCAACCTCATATACTGCACTAGAATATACAGGTGACACTCAACCTCATATACTGCACTAGAATATACAGGTGACACTCAACCTCATATACTGCACTAGAATATACAGGTGACATCTCAACCTCATATACTGCACTAGAATATACAGGTGACTCTCAACCTCATATACTGCACTAGAATATACAGGTGACATCTCAACCTCAAATACTGCACTAGAATATACAGGTGACACTCAACCTCATATACTGCACTAGAATATACAGGTGACACTCAACCTCATATACTGCACTAGAACATACAGGTGACACTCAACCTCATATACTGCACTAGAATATACAGGTGACACTCAACCTCATATACTGCACTAGAATATACAGGTGACACTCAACCTCATATACTGCACTAGAATATACAGGTGACACTCAACCTCATATACTGCACTAGAATATACAGGTGACACTCAACCTCATATACTGCACTAGAATATACAGGTGACGTCTCAACCTCATATACTGCACTAGAATATACAGGTGACACTCAACCTCATATACTGCACTAGAATATACAGGTGACACTCAACCTCATATACTGCACTAGAATATACAGGTGACATCTCAACCTCAAATACTGCACTAGAATATACAGGTGACACTCAACCTCATATACTGCACTAGAATATACAGGTGACATCTCAACCTCAAATACTGCACTAGAATATACAGGTGACACTCAACCTCATATACTGCACTAGAATATACAAGTGACACTCAACCTCATATACTGCACTAGAATATACAGGTGACACTCAACCTCATATACTGCACTATAATATACAGGTGACACTCAACCTCATATACTGCACTAGAATATACAGGTGACACTCAACCTCATATACTGCACTAGAATATACAGGTGACACCTCAACCTCATATACTGCACTAGAATATACAGGTGACACTCAACCTCATATACTGCACTAGAATATACAGGTGACATCTCAACCTCATATACTGCACTAGAATATACAGGTGACACTCAACCTCATATACTGCACTAGAATATACAGGTGACACTCAACCTCATATACTGCACTAGAATATACAGGTGACATCTCAACCTCAAATACTGCACTAGAATATACAGGTGACACTCAACCTCATATACTGCACTAGAATATACAGGTGACACTCAACCTCATATACTGCACTAGAATATACAGGTGACACTCAACCTCATATACTGCACTAGAATATACAGGTGATGTCTCAACCTCAAATACTGCACTAGAATATACAGGTGACATCTCAACCTCATATACTGCACTAGAATATACAGGTGATACTCAACCTCATATACTGCACTAGAATATACAGGTGACACTCAACCTCATATACTGCACTAGAATATACAGGTGACACTCAACCTCATATACTGCACTAGAATATACAGGTGACTCTCAACCTCATATACTGCACTAGAATATACAGGTGACTCTCAACCTCATATACTGCACTAGAATATACAGGTGACACTCAACCTCATATACTGCACTAGAATATACAGGTGACATCTCAACCTCATATACTGCACTAGAATATACAGGTGACACTTAACCTCATATACTGCACTAGAATATACAGGTGACACTTAACCTCATATACTGCACTAGAATATACAGGTGACATCTCAACCTCATATACTGCACTAGAATATACAGGTGACACTCGACCTCATATACTGCACTAGAATATACAGGTGACGTCTCAACCTCATATACTGCACTAGAATATACAGGTGACGTCTCAACCTCATATACTGCACTAGAATATACAGGTGACGTCTCAACCTCATATACTGCACTAGAATATACAGGTGACATATCAACCTCATATACTGCACTAGAATATACAGGTGACGTCTCAACCTCATATACTGCACTAGAATATACAGGTGACGTCTCAACCTCATATACTGCACTAGAATATACAGGTGACGTCTCAACCTCATATACTGCACTAGAATATACAGGTGACGTCTCAACCTCATATACTGCACTAGAATATACAGGTGACGTCTCAACCTCATATACTGCACTAGAATATACAGGTGACACTCAACCTCATATACTGCACTAGAATATACAGGTGACGTCTCAACCTCATATACTGCACTAGAATATACAGGTGACACTCAACCTCATATACTGCACTAGAATATACAGGTGACATCTCAACCTCATATACTGCACTGGAATATACAGGTGACATCTCAACCTCATATACTGCACTGGAATATACAGGTGACACTCAACCTCATATACTGCACTAGAATATACAGGTGACACTCAACCTCATATACTGCACTGGAATATACAGGTGACATCTCAACCTCTTATACTGCACTAGAATATACAGGTGACACTCAACCTCATATACTGCACTGGAATATACAGGTGACACTCAACCTCATATACTGCACTAGAATATACAGGTGACATCTCAACCTCATATACTGCACTAGAATATACAGGTGACACTCAACCTCATATACTGCACTAGAATATACAGGTGACTCTCAACCTCATATACTGCACTAGAATATACAGGTGACACTCAACCTCATATACTGCACTAGAATATACAGGTGACACTCAACCTCATATACTGCACTAGAATATACAGGTGACATCTCAACCTCATATACTGCACTAGAATATACAGGTGACGTCTCAACCTCATATACTGCACTAGAATGTACAGGTGACATCTCAACCTCATATACTGCACTAGAATATACAGGTGACGTCTCAACCTCATATACTGCACTAGAATATACAGGTGACGTCTCAACCTCATATACTGCACTAGAATATACAGGTGACGTCTCAACCTCATATACTGCACTAGAATATACAGGTGACGTCTCAACCTCATATACTGCACTAGAATATACAGGTGACGTCTCAACCTCATATACTGCACTAGAATATACAGGTGACGTCTCAACCTCATATACTGCACTAGAATATACAGGTGACATCTCAACCTCATATACTGCACTAGAATATACAGGTGACGTCTCAACCTCATATACTGCACTAGAATATACAGGTGACATCTCAACCTCATATACTGCACTAGAATATACAGGTGACTCTCAACCTCATATACTGCACTAGAATATACAGGTAACACTCAACCTCATATACTGCACTAGAATATACAGGTGACACTCAACCTCATATACTGCACTAGAATATACAGGTGACACTCAACCTCATATACTGCACTAGAATATACAGGTGACATCTCAACCTCATATACTGCACTAGAATATACAGGTGACATCTCAACCTCATATACTGCACTAGAATATACAGGTGACACTTAACCTCATATACTGCACTAGAATATACAGGTGACACTCAACCTCAAATACTGCACTAGAATATACAGGTGACACTTAACCTCATATACTGCACTAGAATATACAGGTGACTCTCAACCTCATATACTGCACTAGAATATACAGGTGACTCTCAACCTCATATACTGCACTAGAATATACAGGTGACATCTCAACCTCATATACTGCACTAGAATATACAGGTGACACTCAACCTCATATACTGCACTAGAATATACAGGTGACATCTCAACCTCATATACTGCACTAGAATATACAGGTGACTCTCAACCTCATATACTGCACTAGAATATACAGGTGACATCTCAACCTCAAATACTGCACTAGAATATACAGGTGACACTCAACCTCATATACTGCACTAGAATATACAGGTGACACTCAACCTCATATACTGCACTAGAATATACAGGTGACGTCTCAACCTCATATACTGCACTAGAATATACAGGTGACACTCAACCTCATATACTGCACTAGAATATACAGGTGACACTCAACCTCATATACTGCACTAGAATATACAGGTGACACTCAACCTCATATACTGCACTAGAATATACAGGTGACACTCAACCTCATATACTGCACTAGAATATACAGGTGATGTCTCAACCTCATATACTGCACTAGAATATACAGGTGATGTCTCAACCTCAAATACTGCACTAGAATATACAGGTGACGTCTCAACCTCATATACTGCACTAGAATATACAGGTGATACTCAACCTCATATACTGCACTAGAATATACAGGTGACACTCAACCTCATATACTGCACTAGAATATACAGGTGACACTCAACCTCATATACTGCACTAGAATATACAGGTGACTCTTAACCTCATATACTGCACTAGAATATACAGGTGACTCTCAACCTCATATACTGCACTAGAATATACAGGTGACGTCTCAACCTCATATACTGCACTAGAATATACAGGTGACATCTCAACCTCATATACTGCACTAGAATATTTAGGTGACACTTAACCTCATATACTGCACTAGAATATACAGGTGACACTTAACCTCATATACTGCACTAGAATATACAGGTGACGTCTCAACCTCATATACTGCACTAGAATATACAGGTGACGTCTCAACCTTATATACTGCACTAGAATATACAGGTGACATCTCAACCTCATATACTGCACTAGAATATACAGGTGACGTCTCAACCTTATATACTGCACTAGAATATACAGGTGAC
Source organism: Proterorhinus semilunaris (assembly GCA_021464625.1). Taxonomy (NCBI): domain Eukaryota; kingdom Metazoa; phylum Chordata; class Actinopteri; order Gobiiformes; family Gobiidae; genus Proterorhinus; species Proterorhinus semilunaris. The sequence continues at coordinate 722,719 of JAJBBP010000030.1, read as the reverse complement.
GTCTCAACCTCATATACTGCACTAGAATATACAGGTGACGTCTCAACCTCATATACTGCACTAGAATATACAGGTGACGTCTCAACCTTATATACTGCACTAGAATATACAGGTGACGTCTCAACCTCATATACTGCACTAGAATATACAGGTGACATCTCAACCTCATATACTGCACTAGAATATACAGGTGACGTCTCAACCTCATATACTGCACTAGAATATACAGGTGACATCTCAACCTCATATACTGCACTAGAATATACAGGTGACTCTCAACCTCATATACTGCACTAGAATATACAGGTAACACTCAACCTCATATACTGCACTAGAATATACAGGTGACACTCAACCTCATATACTGCACTAGAATATACAGGTGACACTCAACCTCATATACTGCACTAGAATATACAGGTGACATCTCAACCTCATATACTGCACTAGAATATACAGGTGACATCTCAACCTCATATACTGCACTAGAATATACAGGTGACACTTAACCTCATATACTGCACTAGAATATACAGGTGACACTCAACCTCAAATACTGCACTAGAATATACAGGTGACACTTAACCTCATATACTGCACTAGAATATACAGGTGACTCTCAACCTCATATACTGCACTAGAATATACAGGTGACTCTCAACCTCATATACTGCACTAGAATATACAGGTGACATCTCAACCTCATATACTGCACTAGAATATACAGGTGACACTCAACCTCATATACTGCACTAGAATATACAGGTGACACTCAACCTCATATACTGCACTAGAATATACAGGTGACATCTCAACCTCATATACTGCACTAGAATATACAGGTGACTCTCAACCTCATATACTGCACTAGAATATACAGGTGACATCTCAACCTCAAATACTGCACTAGAATATACAGGTGACACTCAACCTCATATACTGCACTAGAATATACAGGTGACTCAACCTCATATACTGCACTAGAATATACAGGTGACACTCAACCTCATATACTGCACTAGAATATACAGGTGACACTCAACCTCATATACTGCACTAGAATATACAGGTGACACTCAACCTCATATACTGCACTAGAATATACAGGTGACGTCTCAACCTCATATACTGCACTAGAATATACAGGTGACACTCAACCTCATATACTGCACTAGAATATACAGGTGACACTCAACCTCATATACTGCACTAGAATATACAGGTGATGTCTCAACCTCATATACTGCACTAGAATATACAGGTGATGTCTCAACCTCAAATACTGCACTAGAATATACAGGTGACGTCTCAACCTCATACACTGCACTAGAATATACAGGTGATACTCAACCTCATATACTGCACTAGAATATACAGGTGACACTCAACCTCATATACTGCACTAGAATATACAGGTGACACTCAACCTCATATACTGCACTAGAATATACAGGTGACTCTTAACCTCATATACTGCACTAGAATATACAGGTGACTCTCAACCTCATATACTGCACTAGAATATACAGGTGACGTCTCAACCTCATATACTGCACTAGAATATACAGGTGACATCTCAACCTCATATACTGCACTAGAATATTTAGGTGACACTTAACCTCATATACTGCACTAGAATATACAGGTGACACTTAACCTCATATACTGCACTAGAATATACAGGTGACATCTCAACCTCATATACTGCACTAGAATATACAGGTGACACTCGACCTCATATACTGCACTAGAATATACAGGTGACACTCGACCTCATATACTGCACTAGAATATACAGGTGACTCTTAACCTCATATACTGCACTAGAATATACAGGTGACACTCGACCTCATATACTGCACTAGAATATACAGGTGACACTCAACCTCATATACTGCACTAGAATATACAGGTGACTCTTAACCTCATATACTGCACTAGAATATACAGGTGACACTTAACCTCATATACTGCACTAGAATATACAGGTGACATCTCAACCTCATATACTGCACTAGAATATACAGGTGACACTCGACCTCATATACTGCACTAGAATATACAGGTGACGTCTCAACCTCATATACTGCACTAGAATATACAGGTGACATCTCAACCTCATATACTGCACTAGAATATACAGGTGACGTCTCAACCTCATATACTGCACTAGAATATACAGGTGACGTCTCAACCTCATATACTGCACTAGAATATACAGGTGACACTCAACCTCATATACTGCACTAGAATATACAGGTGACACTCAACCTCATATACTGCACTAGAATATACAGGTGACACTCAACCTCATATACTGCACTAGAATATACAGGTGACACTCAACCTCATATACTGCACTAGAATATACAGGTGACATCTCAACCTCATATACTGCACTAGAATATACAGGTGACATCTCAACCTCATATACTGCACTAGAATATACAGGTGACACTCAACCTCATATACTGCACTAGAATATACAGGTGACGTCTCAACCTCATATACTGCACTAGAATATACAGGTGACACTCAACCTCATATACTGCACTAGAATATACAGGTGACACTCACCTCATATACTGCACTAGAATATACAGGTGACATCTCAACCTCATATACTGCACTAGAATGTACAGGTGACACTCAACCTCATATACTGCACTAGAATATACAGGTGACGCTCAACCTCATATACTGCACTAGAATATACAGGTGACACTCAACCTCATATACTGCACTAGAATATACAGGTGACACTCAACCTCATATACTGCACTAGAATATACAGGTGACACTCAACCTCATATACTGCACTAGAATATACAGGTGACATCTCTACCTCATACACTGCACTAGAATGTACAGGTGACATCTCAACCTCATACACTGCACTAGAATATACAGGTGACACCTCAACCTCATACACTGCACTAGAATGTACAGGTGACATCTCAACCTCATACACTGCACTAGAATGTACAGGTGACACCTCAACCTCATATACTGCACTAGAATATACAGGTGACACTCAACCTCATATACTGCACTAGAATATACAGGTGACATCTCTACCTCATACACTGCACTAGAATGTACAGGTGACATCTCAACCTCATACACTGCACTAGAATATACAGGTGACATCTCAACCTCATACACTGCACTAGAATATACAGGTGACATCTCAACCTCATACACTGCACTAGAATGTACAGGTGACACCTCAACCTCATATACTGCACTAGAATATACAGGTGACACTCGACCTCATATACTGCACTAGAATATACAGGTGACACTCGACCTCATATACTGCACTAGAATATACAGGTGACTCTTAACCTCATATACTGCACTAGAATATACAGGTGACACTCGACCTCATATACTGCACTAGAATATACAGGTGACACTCAACCTCATATACTGCACTAGAATATACAGGTGACGTCTCAACCTCATATACTGCACTAGAATATACAGGTGACACTCAACCTCATATACTGCACTAGAATATACAGGTGACACTCACCTCATATACTGCACTAGAATATACAGGTGACATCTCTACCTCATACACTGCACTAGAATGTACAGGTGACATCTCAACCTCATACACTGCACTAGAATATACAGGTGACACCTCAACCTCATACACTGCACTAGAATGTACAGGTGACATCTCAACCTCATACACTGCACTAGAATATACAGGTGACATCTCAACCTCATATACTGCACTAGAATATACAGGTGACACTCAACCTCATATACTGCACTAGAATGTACAGGTGACACCTCAACCTCATATACTGCACTATAATATACAGGATAAAACATTTAAACCTGGCTCTGAAAGTTATTCAACCTTTGGTTAAAGATTGTTGGTTTTTCACCTGCAGCGTCTCAGGCGTCCCATTCACAAAGAGTAAAATCACTTCACAATGGTCGAATAAACGAGTGAAGAAAGTCAAATTTTTTCTGTTTAGAGTAAAAAACAACAACAACACAGAAGTAAAAGTAGAGCAGACTCACCTGAAGCTGCTGCTCCGGCCACAGGGAACAGGCGTGTGCACGAGGGGAGTGTGCACGAGGAGAGTGCACATGGAGTGTGCACATGGCTGGAGCAGCTCTGTGAAGTTGGCCCCGCATTGTGTAACCTCTTAACCTTTTCTTTGTATATACTTGATGCTTTTTTGTCACATTTTCATATTACTTTACATATTATTACAGCGCGAGTCCGGAGACCAACAACAGCAGAACCCCCGCAGTAGAACCGCAGCCGGGCCATAACCGGGCCACAGGCGGAACCATGGCGTCGGTGCGGGTGGCAGTCCGGGTCAGACCCATGAACAAACGGTGAGACAGTTGTTTTTATTACTCGATACTTGAGTAAAAGTACAGATACTGCAGGTCACATGTGACCACAGTAAAAGTCCAAGTTGTTGTGTGAGTCATTGGTTAAAGGCTCTTCCTGTTGTTCTTCGTAATGGTTCTGTCCTCTTTGGTAAATGGCAATAAACTCACACATTTGTTTGTCTCACTGGCTACGTTTACATGGAGACCAACAATCTGATCCTAATGTGATTGCTGGAGTTGTCAGATTATTGAAGAGCCAACATCATCTGATATGAATCTATTATTATTATTAATCTTTTTCAATGGGACAATGTACAGAGACATTAAAGATCAACTAAACACCAGTGCCCAGCCTTACTCCGCCCACAAGAAAATTATATCTAAAAGGGGCGTTGCTCGGCGGACCAGGGGACAAGCAGGGGGGCTTACAGTTGGGCGTGGTCTGAGCTGTGATTGACACATTGGCGCCGTGACTGACAGCTTGCTTGTAATTATGGAGAGTGACAGTGACGGCAGCTTCGCGACCGAAAGACTTACAACCATAACAAAAGCAAAACAGAGAAAATAACATAGGAGGAGGAAAATAGAGTTTTAACCAAACACCTCCCACTTGAGCTCCTGGTGAAAACCCAAGGAGGTCACGCCAATCTTCAATGTCTTTAGGATTTTTTAAATGTGCTTTCTTCTGTCTTGTCATCGGCTTGCTTCCTGCGTCAGAATCCATTTTCACCTCATCCAGTTTCATCTTGATTCTCGTACGTTGCATTTTACTGTCCTTTCTGTGTGAATCAGTTTTACTGTTGTGTAGATTCTCAATCTTCAACTTTTTCTGCCCTTCAGTTTTAAACTTTGAGTCTTCTTGTAGCACAATGTTCTTTTGAACTTTCTGCTGCTCAACACATTTAGCTCTCTCACCACTAGTTCCATTTGACTTCTGTTCCTTCATCTTTGTGTTTTGTGGGCTTTTTCTGCTCCCACCTTGGCATGGACACTTTCTGCTTTCCACTTGTTCTTCGTGCACTCGACTTTCTGGTAAAATAACAGGTGTTTGCATAGAACGAGCATAATGAGTTTTAGAATGATGAGCTGCCATTTCAACATGCTCAAACAGATCCGGGTGAGCTCCTGCAACGGTCTTTCCGAGGGGGCCTTCCCATAGGACAAGATCCTCAACAACCCTCACCCTTTGAGGAATAATCCTGCCCTCGCGGTGACTGATCCTCTCAACCTCTCTGGGATAACTTTTTAGCTCCTCCAGCTAGACTTCAGGGAAGGAATCATGCAGTTTTCCTGGTTGTATGTGTTTGTGGACCTTGGCTATCTCATCCAAACCATAACACACCATCTCATGCATCTTTCCCTTGCCTGAAGATGTTTTTATTCTCACTCTCAGAATGTATCTCCTAGTGGGAACTGTCATGGTCATTCCACCAACTCCATACATCACCAATGTCACCTTCTCACTTCTTAGCTTAAGACGTCTAGCAGCCTTATGGGTAATGTAGTTTGTGTCAGAAGCAAGATCTATTAGTGTTCCCACCTTCTGACCTGCATTAGCCGTTACCTCCATTAGCATGAGTAAGACAGGTAATTCAGTGAGCCCATGTCGTTTTAACAGGTGAGATGGTGATGGCCATCTCTGGAGAGAGTTGTGATAGGAACTCCTCCTGTCCAGTGGTCAGACTGTAGGAACAACCTGTAGGTTTATTGGGACACAAGTAATGATGTGCAGCAGAGGTTTGCCTTTTGCACTCCTTGTTCCTGCACAAGTATGTGTCTTTGCACTCTTCAGCAGGATGCCAGCAAAGACACAGTTTACATGCTCCCAGTCGTTTGAGCGTAGCCTTTTTGTCTGGTACGTTTAAAGTCTTAAATTTACTGCAGAAATAGAGTTTTTTATAATGCCCTCTTTCACCACACACATCACATACACCGTTGGGCCTTTTGTGTGTGTTTTTGGTGAAGGCAAACTTCTTTTCTGGTCGTGTAGAGTAACTGTGTGGTCGATCAGTTACCTGTAGTTGCTCTAGCCTCTCTAGGATGCTTTCCTGCTTCTTCAGGAACTCGAGGAGCACGTGAAGATGGTTGTCAGCGGTTACATTGTTGGTGGGCTGCAGCCTGAATACGAGCCAGCCTCTTTTCATATAATTTGGGAGTTTACTTTCTATAGTTCTTATAGCAAGAGGGTTGTTTAGTGCGCCAGTGTTTTCTAGTTCTGTCAAATCTACAAGGGCCTTTTCAACTGTCTGGATGAGATCAATCACTTTGCGGGGTTGATCATCTCTGACAGGTGGTATTTGTTCCAGATCTTCCAAGATTTCGATAGAGATCGCTGACTTATTACCAAACCTTTTCTCGAGGACACGGAATATCTCTACAGCAGAGGAGTAAGTTGATAGCCTAAGATCTCTCACTATCTTTACCTCAATGCTGTCTAGAAGTTGTACTTTCTTTAGCTCAGCTGATCCACTTGGCTCTCCTTGCCTTTGCAAGCTCTCCCAGTCCTTCCTCCACCTGTAGTATTCCCTCTTCTCACCATGGAACATCGGAAGTGGAGTGGCTTTTATTTTCACGATTGGATGTACCGGTCAATCCTCCCACTAGTAGCTTTTGCAGCGTCTTCTGCAGCTCGCCTTACAGTAACAAAGTCTGCTTTTCTCAGTTCAAGTTTGCTTTTTACAGTCTTTATACGTTTTAATCTTTCATAGAGAACACTCCTGTCTTCACCAGGAATCCATCGCTCCCATCTTCATGGTCTCTATAGCTTCTTTGAGCCTTTTGTCTACAAGTGACATGTGAACATCATAGCCCTCAACATTAACACTATGCACTGGCAAGTCATTTGCTATCTGCTCAATGTCCTCGGCTTCTTTGATTACAGATTCACCTTCCTGCTCTCCATAATCTGACCAGAGGGTTTCTTGCACAGCTGCTTTTACAAGTTTATATTTATCTTCAGCCTCCATGGCTGTATTCTCAATCTCTTCCTTTTGATGAAGACGTTCTTTGTCCTCTTTCACATCACACAGCAATCCAGCTAAATAATGATCATTCCTTTCATACAGTTCTCTGAGACGTTCGGATAGCTTGTCAAACGCATCCATTAATTGTCTTTTAACCATGGAATGTGCTTCTTTAACAATCATGTTGGACTGCCGAGTGAAGAGGCTCTTTGCAACAGTGCGCTCCTTTTTGAGCTGAGCAATAGACTTTTCTTCAGCCATTGCTCTTTGCGTCTACAAGAACAAGTTGGAGGTCAATTACGCTGTTACTTTGCAGATTCATCATAGTATAGCTACCGTATTTGGCTCAATGTCCTGCAGAAACATTACACTTGGCAAACTTTTATTGAAACATAAGAATAATCTTTATTAATTAATAAATGACTTACCTGGAGAGTCAGCGCGCATATCCCCGCCCAGTGTCACAGCCCCACCAGCAGCTGCCTCCCTGATATTTTCATCCTGCTCAAGCTTCCACTGCCAGCTGACCGTCGGGATGAGGAGCTTGGCCTGATGCTTGTGAAAGGTTTGCTCCGACAGCCCTTGAATGTAGAGAGGGCGCTACACAGACGGTTTTAGGCTCAAAAGTGCGATTTTCTATCTAATTTATCTAATGTAGAGAGCACTATAAGAAACATATTTATGCAGTTTATAAGCTAAAAAAAGTTGATTTGGTGCTTAGTTGTCCTTTAAGCTCATAGACCAGGTTATAGCTAAATTGCTGGGTTTCAGGTCTCATCACAGCGCTCTAAAGGCCTATAATATTATATAGATGTAACATTATTTTGTTTTTGAGGAAATGTTTGATCTTGTACAGAGACATCATGGACCCAGGGACTGATATCAATGATTATTTTTATAATTCATACATTTTCTTTTTAGATACGACTTGTGAAAGTGTAAAGCAGGTAATAGGAAAAACTGGCTCCGCCCTAACTGTGACATCATCACATTCTAGAACCTGAAAACAACCATATTGCTGGGTTGCAGGTTCTAGAATGTAATGATGTCACCGGACCCAGCGGGGGGCAGGACCCAGTTTTGCCTATTAACAGCATTACACTTTCACAAGTCGTAGCTCAAAAGAAAGAGTATGAATTACAAACATAATCATTAATATCAGTCACTGGGTCCATGATCTCTCTGTACAAGACCAAAAATGTCCTCAAAAACAAAATAATTTTTGCTCCATATAATAGTATTGGCCTTTGGATTGGTGTGATGTCACCTGCAACCCAGCAATAGCTAGTTTCCATCCGTAGACCAACACAATAACACAATATTTTTTTAAATATTTAAAAAAATACTAAAAGCATTTTTAATAAAAATAAATAAAGTAAAATAAATAATCACAAAAGTTATTGTAGCAACTCTAAGCCTATGTGGAAAGTATAGAAATGTACCTCAGATGACGCACTGGTTTGTAGTAGTAGGAGGCACGACTGAATCGCAACTCTGCGTTTGCTGATGTACATGTTGTGGTTTAATGGATTAGTTACTAGTTAGATTGACTCGTGTACACGGTTCAGCGTAATCACCAACTAACGAAGTGGTCAACGAAAAATACGGCTACCCAGGTTCCCTCTGGAGCCATTACCTGGGCACCGGTGAGGTGCCATATTTGAAAACTACGGCATTCACCGCCTGCGTCCACGTGACTGACGCCCCCTAAGCGTTGCCTAGCAACCAGCCATGTGACACGATGGCTGTTTTATGTGGCTCCTACAGTTATTAATGAAATAAATAAATGAGTTTGTAAAGTAAATGTGCTGCTCACAGTCGAGTGGGTTAGGCTGCTGCACATATGCAGAACACTACAGCCGCCTTAGTGTTGTGAGTTCGAGTCCCAGCTCTGATTATTTCCTGAATTGTCTTCATGACTTAGTCCTGATGATCTGAAGTGTGTGTTTCAGAGAGAAAGATCTGGAGGCTCAGAACATCATCAGGATGGAAGGAAACGAGACCAGCATCACCAACGCCAAGGTACCAATACTACTACTACGACTACTAGAGCTGGATAGTGACAAAAATGAATACCTCAATATTTGTGGGACTTTGTGAAATCCATAATGAAGCGATATTTTTCCAAACAAGATAAATCTGTAAAACTGTGGGCCGAGGCAAAAGCTTATGAGCTCCCGAAATCATTGCTATAAAAAATAACATCACAATAGTACAAAAGAACATATTACAAGGAGCAAAGGAACACAGCATTCACACAAACACACACCTGTTTGTGATTCAACTTTACACATTATCAATCATACATTTAGCACTTCATATTTTGATTTTGATTTGCCTCATTAGCAAAAGAACCTGTTACACTTACAAAGCACTGTTTGAGATGTTCATATAATGAACACAAATGAACATTTCTCATTTCATGTACGATTTCTGGAACAAAACAAGAGACAAAAGGCCATTACTTAGTTACAGATGATTATCAAAGCCAAACACAGTCGACATTCCCCAAAGTCACTAGTGTTGTGTTAAAAAGAACATTAAATACAGATTATCCGTGATCGTGATACTTCCCAGTTGTCATTTCATTTTTATTTGATGTACAATGGATCATGTAGTACAGAGCCTCTCGAAAGTACGAATACACCTTGAACTTTTGCACATTTTGTCATGTTTACCCTAAAAATAAAGATTTTATTTAGAATTTTTTACTGAAAGTTCACACACATTTGTAACAGACGACTGTGAAGTGAAAGCAAAATGAAACATGATTCTGATATTTTTTAAAAAATAGAAAAGTGAAAGTGGGGCGTGCATAAGTATTCATACAGCATGACTTAATACTTTGTGGAACCCCCTTTTGCTGCAATAACAGCAGCAGGTCATCTGGGGTTTGACTCTACAAGGTTTGCACATGTAGAGACTGACATTTTAGCCCATTCCATAGCTCTGAGGCCCTCACAGAACAGCTGGGATTATACTGAGAGTAGATTACACACAGGTGGCCTCTATTTAATGGTTAGGGCAAGGTGTGAACTTTCTGCAGTCATTAGGAATGTTATAAAGGCAATTTAATGCACTCCGAAAAATGCTGTATGAATACTTATGCACGCCCCACTTTTCACTTTTCTATTTTTTGAAAAATAACAGAATCATGTTTTATTTTGCTTTCACTTCACAGTTGTCTGTTGTGTGAACTTTCAGTAAAAATTCAAAATAAAATCTTTACGTTTAGGGTTGTAAACATGACAAAATGTGTAGTCTAGTGCGTTAAAAAGCCAGGGTGTAGAGCGGCTCCATTGAAGAGGGCAGTAGCTCCTCATCAACAAACCGCCACGCAGCTGCCCCAACTAGCTGATTTGGTAGATGATGTTCCTATGCTGTGTAGTGCGTTAAAGACAAGATATACGAGCCCGTTGGGAGGGTCCCTCTCAACAGATTTGGAGCTCGCCGACTCTAATTCTCTATTTGCGATTTTGAGCAATAGAAGGGCAACTGTTCAGAGCAACAACACTCTTCCTTAATTAATTGAATGCAAATTAAGCCTACTGCTCCCCCTAGTGGACACGCATTTCTTCTTCTCTGTACTTTTCAAAAGTCTTTTGCTTGTATTGTTTGGACATTGTTTCATCTCCATCTCCAAATTATTCCACAATTGGACCCCCTTAACTGTCAGGCTAAATTTTTTCAAAGTTGTGCTATGTTTCTGAATCCTAAAGATCAATTCATGACGTAATTCATAACAACCAGTACGTTCTTGGAACCTTCTTCATAACTCTATCATAGCTCTATCATAACTCTATCATAGCTCTATCATAACTCTATCATAACTCTATCATAGCTCTATCATAGCTCTATCATAACTCTATCATAACTCTATCATAGCTCTATCATAACTCTATCATAACTCTATCATAGCTCTATCATAGCTCTATCATAACTCTATCATAACTCTATCATAGCTCTATCATAGCTCTATCATAGCTCTATCATAACTCTATACTAGCTCTATCATAGCTCTATCATAGCTCTATCATAACTCTATCATAGCTCTATCATAGCTCTATCATAGCTCTATCATAACTCTATCATAGCTCTATCATAGCTCTATCATAGCTCTATCATAACTCTATCATAGCTCTATCATAGCTCTATCATAACTCTATCATAGCTCTATCATAACTCTATCATAGCTCTATCATAACTCTATCATAGCTCCATCATAACTCTATCATAACTCTATCATAGCTCTATCATAACTCTATCATAGCTCTATCATAGCTCTATCATAACTCTATCATAGCTCTATCATAACTCTATCATAGCTCTATCATAACTCTATCATAACTCTATCATAACTCTATCATAGCTCTATCATAACTCTATCATAGCTCTATCATAGCTCTATCATAGCTCTTTCATAACTCTATCATAGCTCTGTCATAACTCTATCATAACTCTATCATAACTCTATCATAACTCTATCATAGCTCTATCATAGCTCTATCATAACTCTATCATAGCTCTATCATAGCTCTATCATAACTCTATCATAGCTCTATCATAGCTCTATAATAACTCTATCATAACTCTATCAAAGCTCTATCATAGCTCTATCATAACTCTATCATAGCTCTATCATAGCTCTATCATAACTCTATCATAACTCTATCAAAGCTCTATCATAGCTCTATCATAACTCTATCATAGCTCTATCATAGCTCTATCATAACTCTATCATAGCTCTATCATAGCTCTATCATAACTCTATCATAACTCTATCATAGCTCTATCATAGCTCTATCATAACTCTATCATAGCTCTATCATAACTCTATCATAACTCTATCATAGCTCTATCATAACTCTATCATAGCTCTATCATGACTCTATCATGACTCTATCATGACTCTATCATAACTCTATCATAACTCTATCATAGCTCTATCATAGCTCTATCATAGCTCTATCATAACTCTATCATAACTCTATCATAACTCTATCATGACTCTATCATGACTCTATCATAACTCTATCATAACTCTATCATAGCTCTATCATAACTCTATCATAGCTCTATCATAACTCTATCATAGCTCTATCATAACTCTATCATAGCTCTATCATAACTCTATCATAACTCTATCATAGCTCTATCATAACTCTATCAAAGCTCTATCATAACTCTATCATAACTCTATCATGACTATCATAGCTCTATCATAACTCTATCATAACTCTATCATAGCTCTATCATAACTCTATCAAAGCTCTATCATAACTCTATCATAACTCTATCATAACTATCATAGCTCTATCATGACTCTATCAAAACTCTATCATAGCTCTATCATAGCTCTATCATAACTCTATCATAACTCTATCATAGCTCTATCATAGCTCTATCATAACTCTATCATAGCTCTATCATAACTCTATCATAACTCTATCATAGCTCTATAATAACTCTATCATAGCTCTATCATAACTCTATCATGACTCTATCATGACTCTATCATAACTCTATCATAACTCTATCATAGCTCTATCATAGCTCTATCATAGCTCTATCATAACTCTATCATAACTCTATCATAGCTCTATCATAGCTCTATCATAACTCTATCATGACTCTATCATGACTCTATCATAACTCTATCATAACTCTATCATAGCTCTATCATAACTCTATCATAGCTCTATCATAACTCTATCATAGCTCTATCATAACTCTATCATAGCTCTATCATGACTCTATCATGACTCTATCATGACTCTATCATAACTCTATCATAACTCTATCATAGCTCTATCATAGCTCTATCATAACTCTATCATAACTCTATCATAGCTCTATCATAACTCTATCAAAGCTCTATCATAACTCTATCATAACTCTATCATGACTATCATAACTCTATCATAACTCTATCATAACTCTATCATAACTCTATCATAACTCTATCATGACTCTATCATAACTCTATCATGACTCTATCATAACTCTATCATAACTCTATCATAACTCTATCATAGCTCTATCATAGCTCTATCATAGCTCTATCATAACTCTATCATAACTCTATCATAGCTCTATCATAACTCTATCAAAGCTCTATCATATCTCTATCATAGCTCTATCATAGCTCTATCATAACTATCATAGCTCTATCATGACTCTATCAAAACTCTATCATAGCTCTATCAAAGCTCTATCATAACTCTATCATAACTCTATCATGACTATCATAACTCTATCATAACTCTATCATAACTCTATCATAACTCTATCATGACTCTATCATAACTCTATCATAACTCTATCATAACTCTATCATAGCTCTATCATAGCTCTATCATAGCTCTATCATAACTCTATCATAACTCTATCATAGCTCTATCATAACTCTATCAAAGCTCTATCATAACTCTATCATAGCTCTATCATAGCTCTATCATAACTCTATCATAACTCTATCATAACTCTATCATAGCTCTATCATAACTCTATCATGACTCTATCATGACTCTATCATAACTCTATCATAACTCTATCATAGCTCTATCATAGCTCTATCATAACTCTATCATAACTCTATCATAGCTCTATCATAACTCTATCAAAGCTCTATCATAACTCTATCATAACTCTATCATGACTATCATAACTCTATCATAACTCTATCATAACTCTATCATAACTCTATCATAACTCTATCATGACTCTATCATAACTCTATCATAACTCTATCATAACTCTATCATAGCTCTATCATAGCTCTATCATAGCTCTATCATAACTCTATCATAACTCTATCATAGCTCTATCATAACTCTATCAAAGCTCTATCATAACTCTATCATAGCTCTATCATAGCTCTATCATAACTATCATAGCTCTATCATGACTCTATCAAAACTCTATCATAGCTCTATCAAAGCTCTATCATAACTCTATCATAACTCTATCATGACTATCATAACTCTATCATAACTCTATCATAACTCTATCATAACTCTATCATAACTCTATCATGACTCTATCATAACTCTATCATAACTCTATCATAACTCTATCATAGCTCTATCATAGCTCTATCATAACTCTATCATAACTCTATCATAGCTCTATCATAACTCTATCAAAGCTCTATCATAACTCTATCATAGCTCTATCATAGCTCTATCATAACTATCATAGCTCTATCATGACTCTATCAAAACTCTATCATAGCTCTATCATAACTCTATCATAGCTCTATCATAACTCTATCATAACTCTATCATAACTCTATCATGACTCTATCAAAACTCTATCATAGCTCTATCATAACTCTATCATGACTCTATCATAGCTCTATCATAGCTCTATCATAACTCTATCATAACTCTATCATAACTCTATCAAAACTCTATCATAGCTCTATCATAACTCTATCATGACTCTATCATAGCTCTATCATAGCTCTATCATAGCTCTATCATAACTCTATCATAACTCTATCATAACTCTATCATAACTCTATCATAACTCTATCATAGCTCTATCATAGCTCTATCATAGCTCTATCATAACTCTATCATAACTCTATCATAGCTCTATCATAACTCTATCAAAGCTCTATCATAACTCTATCATAGCTCTATCATAACTCTATCATAACTCTTTCATAACTCTATCATAGCTCTATCATAGCTCTATCATAGCTCTATCATAACTCTATCATAGCTCTATCATAGCTCTATCATAACTCTATCATAACTCTTTCATAGCTCTATCATAGCTCTATCATAACTCTATCATAACTCTATCATGACTCTATCATGACTCTATCATAGCTCTATCATAACTCTATCATAGCTCTATCATAACTCTTTCATAACTCTATCATAACTCTATCATGACTCTATCATAGCTCTATCATAACTCTATCATAGCTCTATCATAACTCTATCATAACTCTTTCATAACTCTATCATAGCTCTATCATAGCTCTATCATAGCTCTATCATAACTATCATAGCTCTATCATAACTCTATCATAGCTCTATCATAACTCTATCATAGCTCTATCATAGCTCTATCATAGCTCTATCATAGCTCTATCATAACTATCATAGCTCTATCATAAC
The DNA here is from genome assembly GCA_021464625.1 of Proterorhinus semilunaris. NCBI lineage: Eukaryota > Metazoa > Chordata > Actinopteri > Gobiiformes > Gobiidae > Proterorhinus > Proterorhinus semilunaris. The sequence continues at coordinate 707,259 of JAJBBP010000030.1, read as the reverse complement.
TCTATCATAGCTCTATCATAACTCTATCATAACTCTATCATAGCTCTATCATAGGTCTATCATAGCTCTATCATAGCTCTATCATAGCTCTATCATAACTATCATAGCTCTATCATAACTCTATCATAGCTCTATCATAGCTCTATCATAGCTCTATCATAACTCTATCATAACTATCATAGCTCTATCATAGCTCTATCATAACTCTATCATAACTATCATAACTCTATCATAGCTCTATCATAACTCTATCATAACTATCATAGCTCTATCATAGCTCTATCATAGCTCTATCATAGCTCTATCATAGCTCTATCATAACTCTATCATAACTCTATCATAACTCTTGGGAGCATTCCTTGCACATTCAGTTATAATTTCTGGATATTTTGGAGCTGAGCCAGAACAGATTGAAGAGCTTCCTTTATGTCCGTATCCGCCGCCATTGCCGAACTACAACCAGGAAATGTGGCGCAAATGTTTGACGTCACCTACAAGCCCCGCCTCCCCCGCTCGCTGAATGTAAGGTTGAAATTGAACCGATGAAACGCAGCCACTGAGATCAGGCCCAGACCTACATGAAGGGAAAAGATAATTGACCGTTTTACGGACGCCTAAGGCTTCCCAATTTTCTACTAATTTCCCCCCCATATTTTCTTCACATTGTTTTCCATTTTTTTCTGTACGTTTTCTAATTTTCCCCAATTTTTTTTCATAATTTCTTCCCAATTTTCCCCATGTCTTGACATTGAGAAGTAAACTCGATGTTGTAAATTTGCATTTCTTCCAAACAGCAGTTTCGATATGATAGACAACGTATTTCCCACATCCTCCTCTTTCGCTGTGATGGAACTTCTCTCTCTCTCTGGTTTGCAGCTTCCTGACAGACCGACCGGGGACCGGACCAAGACCTTCACCTACGACTTTTCCTACGACTCGTCCGACCCCAAAAGGTCGGGCTTCACCTCCCAGGAGCAGGTCAGAGCCAACACTTTAGGCCCATGTTGTATCGGGGGATCTCTGTGCTCACTTTGGGCCCGTGTTGTATCGGGGAGATCTCTGTGCTCACTTTAGGCTCGTGTTGTATTGGGGGATCTCTGTGCTCACTTTGGGCCCGTGTTGTATCGGGGGATCTCTGTGCTCACTTTAGGCTCGTGTTGTATCGGGGGATCTCTTTGCTCACTTTGGGCCCGTGTTGTATCGGGGGATCTCTGTGCTCACTTTGGGCCCGTGTTGTATCGGGGGATCTCTGTGCTCACTTTGGGCTCGTGTTGTATCGGGGATCTCTTTGCTCACTTTGGGCCCGTGTTGTATCGGGGGATCTCTGTGCTCACTTTGGGCCCGTGTTGTATCGGGGGATCTCTGTGCTCACTTTGGGCCCGTGTTGTATCGGGGGATCTCTTTGCTCACTTTAGGGCCGTGTTGTATCAGGGAGATCTCTGTGCTCACTTTAGGCCCGTGTTGTATCAGGGAGATCTCTGTGCTCACTTTAGGCTCGTGTTGTATCGGGGATCTCTGTGCTAACTTTAGGCTCGTGTTGTATCGGGGATCTCTTTGCTCACTTTGGGCCCGTGTTGTATCGGGGGATCTCTGTGCTCACTTTACGCTCGTGTTGTATCGGGGAGATCTCTGTGCTCACTTTGGGCCCGTGTTGTATCAGGGAGATCTCTGTGCTCACTTTCGGCCCGTGTTGTATCGGGAGATCTCTGTGCTCACTTTGGGCCCGTGTTGTATCGGGAGATCTCTGTGCTCACTTTACGCTCGTGTTGTATCGGGGGATCTCTGTGCTCACTTTAGGCTCGTGTTGTATCGGGGGATCTCTGTGCTCACTTTAGGCTCGTGTTGTATCGGGGATCTCTGTGCTCACTTTGGGCCCGTGTTGTATCAGGGAGATCTCTGTGCTCACTTTAGGCCCGTGTTGTATCAGGGGATCTCTGTGCTCACTTTAGGCCCGTGTTGTATTGGGGGATCTCTGTGCTCACTTTGGGCCCGTGTTGTATCAGGGAGATCTCTGTGCTCACTTTACGCTCGTGTTGTATCGGGGGATCTCTGTGCTCACTTTACGCTCGTGTTGTATCGGGGGATCTCTGTGCTCACTTTGGGCCCGTGTTGTATCGGGGAGATCTCTGTGCTCACTTTACGCTCGTGTTGTATCGGGGGATCTCTGTGCTCACTTTAGGCCCGTGTTGTATCAGGGAGATCTCTGTGCTCACTTTAGGCCCGTGTTGTATCAGGGGATCTCTGTGCTCACTTTGGGCCCGTGTTGTATCAGGGAGATCTCTGTGCTCACTTTGGGCCCGTGTTGTATCAGGGAGATCTCTGTGCTCACTTTGGGCCCGTGTTGTATCAGGGGATCTCTGTGCTCACTCTGGGCCCATGTTGTATCAGGGGATCTCTGTGCTCACTCTGGGCCAGTGTTGTATCGGGGAGATCTCTGTGCTCACTTTAGGCCCGTGTTGTATCAGGGGATCTCTGTGCTCACTTTGGGCCCATGTTGTATCAGGGGATCTCTGTGTGTTTACTTTGGGCCCGTGTTGTATCAGGGGATCTCTGTGCTCACTCTGGGCCAGTGTTGTATCGGGGAGATCTCTGTGCTCACTTTAGGCCCGTGTTGTATCAGGGAGATCTCTGTGCTCACTTTAGGCCAGTGTTGTATCAGGGAGATGTCTGTGCTCACTTTAGGCCAGTGTTGTATCAGGGAGATCTCTTTGCTCACTTTAGGCCTGTGTTGTATCGGGGAGATCTCTGTGCTCACTTTAGGCCAGTGTTGTATCGGGGAGATCTCTTTGCTCACTTTAGGCCTGTGTTGTATCGGGGAGATCTCTGTGCACACTTTAGGCCAGTGTTGTATTGGGGATCTCTGTGCTCACTTTAGGGTCGTGTTGTATCAGGGAGATCTCTGTGCTCACTTTAGGCCCGTGTTGTATCAGGGAGATCTCTTTGCTCACTTTAGGCTCGTGTTGTATCGGGGATCTCTGTGCTCACTTTAGGCTCGTGTTGTATCGGGGAGATCTCTTTGCTCACTTTAGGCCTGTGTTGTATCGGGGAGATCTCTGTGCTCACTTTACGCTCGTGTTGTATCGGGGAGATCTCTGTGCTCACTTTAGGCCCGTGTTGTATCGGGGGATCTCTGTGCTCACTTTACGCTCGTGTTGTATCGGGGAGATCTCTGTGCTCACTTTAGGCCCGTGTTGTATCGGGAGATCTCTGTGCTCACTTTAGGCCCGTGTTGTATCGGGAGATCTCTGTGCTCACTTTGGGCCCGTGTTGTATCAGGGAGATCTCTGTGCTCACTTTAGGCCCGTGTTGTATCGGGGGATCTCTGTGCTCACTTAGGGCCCGTGTTGTATCAGGGAGATCTCTGTGCTCACTTAGGGCCCGTGTTGTATCAGGGAGATCTCTGTGCTCACTTTAGGTCCGTGTTGTATCAGGGGATCTCTGTGCTCACTTTAGGCCCGTGTTGTATTGGGGGATCTCTGTGCTCACTTTGAGCCCGTGTTGTATCAGGGAGATCTCTGTGCTCACTCTGGGCCAGTGTTGTATCGGGGAGATCTCTGTGCTCACTTTAGGCCCGTGTTGTATCAGGGGATCTCTGTGCTCACTTTGGGCCCATGTTGTATCAGGGGATCTCTGTGTGTTTACTTTGGGCCCGTGTTGTATCAGGGGATCTCTGTGCTCACTCTGGGCCAGTGTTGTATCGGGGAGATCTCTGTGCTCACTTTAGGCCCGTGTTGTATCAGGGAGATGTCTGTGCTCACTTTAGGCTCGTGTTGTATCGGGGAGATCTCTTTGCTCACTTTAGGCCTGTGTTGTATCGGGGAGATCTCTGTGCTCACTTTAGGCCAGTGTTGTATTGGGGATCTCTGTGCTCACTTTAGGGTCGTGTTGTATCAGGGAGATCTCTGTGCTCACTTTAGGCCAGTGTTGTATTGGGGATCTCTGTGCTCACTTTAGGGTCGTGTTGTATCAGGGAGATCTCTGTGCTCACTTTAGGCCCGTGTTGTATCAGGGAGATCTCTGTGCTCACTTTAGGCCCGTGTTGTATCGGGGGATCTCTGTGCTCACTTAGGGCCCGTGTTGTATCAGGGAGATCTCTGTGCTCACTTAGGGCCCGTGTTGTATCAGGGAGATCTCTGTGCTCACTTTAGGTCCGTGTTGTATCAGGGGATCTCTGTGCTCACTTTAGGCCCGTGTTGTATTGGGGGATCTCTGTGCTCACTTTGAGCCCGTGTTGTATCAGGGAGATCTCTGTGCTCACTCTGGGCCAGTGTTGTATCGGGGAGATCTCTGTGCTCACTTTAGGCCCGTGTTGTATCAGGGGATCTCTGTGCTCACTTTGGGCCCATGTTGTATCAGGGGATCTCTGTGTGTTTACTTTGGGCCCGTGTTGTATCAGGGGATCTCTGTGCTCACTCTGGGCCAGTGTTGTATCGGGGAGATCTCTGTGCTCACTTTAGGCCCGTGTTGTATCAGGGAGATGTCTGTGCTCACTTTAGGCTCGTGTTGTATCGGGGAGATCTCTTTGCTCACTTTAGGCCTGTGTTGTATCGGGGAGATCTCTGTGCTCACTTTAGGCCAGTGTTGTATTGGGGATCTCTGTGCTCACTTTAGGGTCGTGTTGTATCAGGGAGATCTCTGTGCTCACTTTAGGCCAGTGTTGTATTGGGGATCTCTGTGCTCACTTTAGGGTCGTGTTGTATCAGGGAGATCTCTGTGCTCACTTTAGGCCCGTGTTGTATCAGGGAGATCTCTTTGCTCACTTTAGGCTCGTGTTGTATCGGGGATCTCTGTGCTCACTTTAGGCTAGTGTTGTATCAGGGAAGATCTCTTTACTCAGTTTAGGCCTGTGTTGTATCGGGGAGATCTCTGTGCTCACTTTACGCTCGTGTTGTATCGGGGAGATCTCTGTGCTCACTTTAGGCCCGTGTTGTATCGGGGGATCTCTGTGCTCACTTTACGCTCGTGTTGTATCGGGGAGATCTCTGTGCTCACTTTACGCTCGTGTTGTATCGGGGAGATCTCTGTGCTCACTTTAGGCCCGTGTTGTATCGGGAGATCTCTGTGCTCACTTTAGGCCCGTGTTGTATCGGGAGATCTCTGTGCTCACTTTGGGCCCGTGTTGTATCAGGGAGATCTCTGTGCTCACTTTAGGCCCGTGTTGTATCGGGAGATCTCTGTGCTCACTTTGGGCCCGTGTTGTATCGGGAGATCTCTGTGCTCACTTTACGCTCGTGTTGTATCGGGGGATCTCTGTGCTCACTTTAGGCTCGTGTTGTATCGGGGATCTCTGTGCTCACTTTGGGCCCGTGTTGTATCAGGGAGATCTCTGTGCTCACTTTAGGCCCGTGTTGTATCAGGGGATCTCTGTGCTCACTTTAGGCCCGTGTTGTATCGGGGGATCTCTGTGCTCACTTTGGGCCCGTGTTGTATCAGGGAGATCTCTGTGCTCACTTTACGCTCGTGTTGTATCGGGGGATCTCTGTGCTCACTTTACGCTCGTGTTGTATCGGGGGATCTCTGTGCTCACTTTGGGCCCGTGTTGTATCGGGGAGATCTCTGTGCTCACTTTACGCTCGTGTTGTATCGGGGGATCTCTGTGCTCACTTTACGCCCGTGTTGTATCAGGGAGATCTCTGTGCTCACTTTAGGCCCGTGTTGTATCAGGGGATCTCTGTGCTCAATTTAGGCCCGTGTTGTATCAGGGAGATCTCTGTGCTCACTTTGGGCCCGTGTTGTATCAGGGAGATCTCTGTGCTCACTTTGGGCCCGTGTTGTATCAGGGAGATCTCTGTGCTCACTTTGGGCCCATGTTGTATCAGGGGATCTCTGTGCTCACTCTGGGCCCATGTTGTATCAGGGGATCTCTGTGCTCACTCTGGGCCAGTGTTGTATCGGGGAGATCTCTGTGCTCACTTTAGGCCCGTGTTGTATCAGGGGATCTCTGTGCTCACTTTGGGCCCATGTTTTATCAGGGGATCTCTGTGTGTTTACTTTGGGCCCGTGTTGTATCAGGGGATCTCTGTGCTCACTCTGGGCCAGTGTTGTATCGGGGAGATCTCTGTGCTCACTTTAGGCCCGTGTTGTATCAGGGAGATCTCTGTGCTCACTTTAGGCCAGTGTTGTATCAGGGAGATGTCTGTGCTCACTTTAGGCCAGTGTTGTATCAGGGAGATCTCTTTGCTCACTTTAGGCCTGTGTTGTATCGGGGAGATCTCTGTGCTCACTTTAGGCCAGTGTTGTATCGGGGAGATCTCTTTGCTCACTTTAGGCCTGTGTTGTATTGGGGATCTCTGTGCTCACTTTAGGGTCGTGTTGTATCAGGGAGATCTCTGTGCTCACTTTAGGCTCGTGTTGTATCGGGGAGATCTCTTTGCTCACTTTAGGCCTGTGTTGTATCGGGGAGATCTCTGTGCTCACTTTACGCTCGTGTTGTATCGGGGAGATCTCTGTGCTCACTTTAGGCCAGTGTTGTATTGGGGAGATCTCTTTGCTCACTTTAGGCTCGTGTTGTATCGGGGATCTCTGTGCTCACTTTAGGCTCGTGTTGTATCGGGGATCTCTGTGCTCACTTTGGGCCCGTGTTGTATCAGGGAGATCTCTGTGCTCACTTTAGGCCCGTGTTGTATCAGGGGATCTCTGTGCTCACTTTAGGCCCGTGTTGTATTGGGGGATCTCTGTGCTCACTTTAGGCCCGTGTTGTATCGGGGGATCTCTGTGCTCACTTTGGGCCCGTGTTGTATCAGGGAGATCTCTGTGCTCACTTTACGCTCGTGTTGTATCGGGGGATCTCTGTGCTCACTTTACGCTCGTGTTGTATCGGGGGATCTCTGTGCTCACTTTGGGCCCGTGTTGTATCGGGGAGATCTCTGTGCTCACTTTACGCTCGTGTTGTATCGGGGGATATCTGTGCTCACTTTAGGCCCGTGTTGTATCAGGGAGATCTCTGTGCTCACTTTAGGCCCGTGTTGTATCAGGGGATCTCTGTGCTCACTTTAGGCCCGTGTTGTATCGGGGGATCTCTGTGCTCACTTTGGGCCCGTGTTGTATCAGGGAGATCTCTGTGCTCACTTTGGGCCCGTGTTGTATCAGGGAGATCTCTGTGCTCACTTTGGGCCCGTGTTGTATCAGGGAGATCTCTGTGCTCACTTTGGGCCCATGTTGTATCAGGGGATCTCTGTGCTCACTCTGGGCCCATGTTGTATCAGGGGATCTCTGTGCTCACTCTGGGCCAGTGTTGTATCGGGGAGATCTCTGTGCTCACTTTAGGCCCGTGTTGTATCAGGGGATCTCTGTGCTCACTTTGGGCCCATGTTGTATCAGGGGATCTCTGTGTGTTTACTTTGGGCCCGTGTTGTATCAGGGGATCTCTGTGCTCACTCTGGGCCAGTGTTGTATCGGGGAGATCTCTGTGCTCACTTTAGGCCCGTGTTGTATCAGGGAGATCTCTGTGCTCACTTTAGGCCAGTGTTGTATCAGGGAGATGTCTGTGCTCACTTTAGGCCAGTGTTGTATCAGGGAGATCTCTTTGCTCACTTTAGGCCTGTGTTGTATCGGGGAGATCTCTGTGCTCACTTTAGGCCAGTGTTGTATCGGGGAGATCTCTTTGCTCACTTTAGGCCTGTGTTGTATCGGGGAGATCTCTGTGCTCACTTTAGGCCAGTGTTGTATCGGGGATCTCTGTGCTCACTTTAGGGTCGTGTTGTATAAGGGAGATCTCTGTGCTCACTTTAGGCCCGTGTTGTATCAGGGAGATCTCTTTGCTCACTTTAGGCTCGTGTTGTATCGGGGATCTCTGTGCTCACTTTAGGCTCGTGTTGTATCGGGGAGATCTCTTTGCTCACTTTAGGCCTGGGTTGTATCGGGGAGATCTCTGTGCTCACTTTACGCTCGTGTTGTATCGGGGAGATCTCTGTGCTCACTTTAGGCCCGTGTTGTATCGGGGGATCTCTGTGCTCACTTTACGCTCGTGTTGTATCGGGGAGATCTCTGTGCTCACTTTACGCTCGTGTTGTATCGGGGAGATCTCTGTGCTCACTTTAGGCCCGTGTTGTATCGGGAGATCTCTGTGCTCACTTTAGGCCCGTGTTGTATCGGGAGATCTCTGTGCTCACTTTGGGCCCGTGTTGTATCAGGGAGATCTCTGTGCTCACTTTAGGCCCGTGTTGTATCGGGAGATCTCTGTGCTCACTTTGGGCCCGTGTTGTATCGGGGAGATCTCTGTGCTCACTTTACGCTCGTGTTGTATCGGGGGATCTCTGTGCTCACTTTAGGCTCATGTTGTATCGGGGATCTCTGTGCTCACTTTGGGCCCGTGTTGTATCAGGGAGATCTCTGTGCTCACTTTACGCTCGTGTTGTATCGGGGATCCTGTGCTCACTTTACGCTCGTGTTGTATCGGGGGATCTCTGTGCTCACTTTGGGCCCGTGTTGTATCGGGGAGATCTCTGTGCTCACTTTACGCTCGTGTTGTATCGGGGGATCTCTGTGCTCACTTTAGGCCCGTGTTGTATCAGGGAGATCTCTGTGCTCACTTTAGGCCCGTGTTGTATCAGGGAGATCTCTGTGCTCACTTTAGGCCCGTGTTGTATCAGGGGATCTCTGTGCTCACTTTAGGCCCGTGTTGTATTGGGGGATCTCTGTGCTCACTTTGAGCCCGTGTTGTATCAGGGAGATCTCTGTGCTCACTTTAGGCCCGTGTTGTATCAGGGGATCTCTGTGCTCACTTTGGGCCCATGTTGTATCAGGGGATCTCTGTGTGTTTACTTTGGGCCCGTGTTGTATCAGGGAATCTCTGTGCTCACTCTGGGCCAGTGTTGTATCGGGGAGATCTCTGTGCTCACTTTAGGCCCGTGTTGTATCAGGGAGGTCTCTGTGCTCACTTTAGGCCAGTGTTGTATCAGGGAGATGTCTGTGCTCACTTTAGGCCAGTGTTGTATCAGGGAGATCTCTTTGCTCACTTTAGGCCTGTGTTGTATCGGGGAGATCTCTGTGCTCACTTTAGGCCAGTGTTGTATCGGGGAGATCTCTTTGCTCACTTTAGGCCTGTGTTGTATCGGGGAGATCTCTGTGCTCACTTTAGGCCAGTGTTGTATCAGGGAGATCTCTTTGCTCACTTTAGGCCCGTGTTGTATCAGGGAGATCTCTTTGCTCACTTGAGGCCCGTGTTGTATCGGGGAGATCTCTGTGCTCACTTTAGGCCCGTGTTGTATCAGGGAGATCTCTGTGCTCACTTTAGGCCAGTGTTGTATCAGGGAGATGTCTGTGCTCACTTTAGGCCAGTGTTGTATCAGGGAGATCTCTTTGCTCACTTTAGGCCTGTGTTGTATCGGGGAGATCTCTGTGCTCACTTTAGGCCAGTGTTGTATCGGGGAGATCTCTTTGCTCACTTTAGGCCTGTGTTGTATCGGGGAGATCTCTTTGCTCACTTTAGGCCCGTGTTGTATCGGGGAGATCTCTGTGCTCACTTTAGGCCCGTGTTGTATCGGGGAGATCTCTGTGCTCACTTTAGGCCCGTGTTGTATCGGGAGATCTCTGTGCTCACTTTAGGCCCGTGTTGTATCGGGAGATCTCTGTGCTCACTTTAGGCCCGTGTTGTATCGGGAGATCTCTGTGCTCACTTTGGGCCCGTGTTGTATCAGGGAGATCTCTGTGCTCACTTTAGGCCCGTGTTGTATCGGGAGATCTCTGTGCTCACTTTGGGCCCGTGTTGTATCGGGGAGATCTCTGTGCTCACTTTACGCTCGTGTTGTATCGGGGGATCTCTGTGCTCACTTTAGGCTCGTGTTGTATCGGGGATCTCTGTGCTCACTTTGGGCCCGTGTTGTATCAGGGAGATCTCTGTGCTCACTTTACGCTCGTGTTGTATCGGGGATCCTGTGCTCACTTTACGCTCGTGTTGTATCGGGGGATCTCTGTGCTCACTTTGGGCCCGTGTTGTATCGGGGAGATCTCTGTGCTCACTTTACGCTCGTGTTGTATCGGGGGATCTCTGTGCTCACTTTAGGCCCGTGTTGTATCAGGGAGATCTCTGTGCTCACTTTAGGCCCGTGTTGTATCAGGGAGATCTCTGTGCTCACTTTAGGCCCGTGTTGTATCAGGGGATCTCTGTGCTCACTTTAGGCCCGTGTTGTATTGGGGGATCTCTGTGCTCACTTTGAGCCCGTGTTGTATCAGGGAGATCTCTGTGCTCACTCTGGGCCAGTGTTGTATTGGGGAGATCTCTGTGCTCACTTTAGGCCCGTGTTGTATCAGGGGATCTCTGTGCTCACTTTGGGCCCATGTTGTATCAGGGGATCTCTGTGTGTTTACTTTGGGCCCGTGTTGTATCAGGGGATCTCTGTGCTCACTCTGGGCCAGTGTTGTATCAGGGAGATCTCTGTGCTCACTTTAGGCCAGTGTTGTATCAGGGAGATGTCTGTGCTCACTTTAGGCCAGTGTTGTATCAGGGAGATCTCTTTGCTCACTTTAGGCCTGTGTTGTATCGGGGAGATCTCTGTGCTCACTTTAGGCCAGTGTTGTATCGGGGAGATCTCTTTGCTCACTTTAGGCCTGTGTTGTATCGGGGAGATCTCTGTGCTCACTTTAGGCCAGTGTTGTATCAGGGAGATCTCTTTGCTCACGTTAGGCCCGTGTTGTATCAGGGAGATCTCTTTGCTCACTTGAGGCCCGTGTTGTATCGGGGAGATCTCTGTGCTCACTTTAGGCCCGTGTTGTATCAGGGAGATCTCTGTGCTCACTTTAGGCCAGTGTTGTATCAGGGAGATGTCTGTGCTCACTTTAGGCCAGTGTTGTATCAGGGAGATCTCTTTGCTCACTTTAGGCCTGTGTTGTATCGGGGAGATCTCTGTGCTCACTTTAGGCCAGTGTTGTATCGGGGAGATCTCTTTGCTCACTTTAGGCCTGTGTTGTATCGGGGAGATCTCTGTGCTCACTTTAGGCCAGTGTTGTATCAGGGAGATCTCTTTGCTCACTTTAGGCCCGTGTTGTATCAGGGAGATCTCTTTGCTCACTTTAGGCCCGTGTTGTATCGGGGAGATCTCTGTGCTCACTTTAGGCCCGTGTTGTATCGGGGAGATCTCTGTGCTCACTTTAGGCCCATGTTTATCTGAGGCCAGTTTTATTTTTATGTAAAAGTCCGAGTCGGACCCGCTCTGGCCTCTGTTGCTTTGACTCTGGCGCTGGGGCGGTGTTGACAGGACACTGACAGAGATCCTGCAGAGAGAGGAGCCTCACTCGTCTCGCTGTACGACCTAAGATTTAAAACTGCACAGTGTACACCCGGCTTAAGTCAATGTCGGCTTTAGTTCCAGTAGACTACTACAAATAAAGTATTTGGACCCTGCAGGTGTTCTCTCTTGTATATAAAGTATTTGGACCCTGCAGGTGTTCTCTCTTGTATATAAAGTATTTGGTCCCTGCAGGTGTTCTCTCTTGTATATAAAGTATTTGGACCCTGCAGGTGTTCTCTCTTGTATATAAAGTATTTGGTCCCTGCAGGTGTTCTCTCTTGTATATAAAGTATTTGGACCCTGCAGGTGTTCTCTCTTGTATATAAAGTATTTGGACCCTGCAGGTGTTCTCTCTTGTATATAAAGTATTTGGACCCTGCAGGTGTTCTCTCTTGTATATAAAGTATTTGGTCCCTGCAGGTGTTCTCTCTTGTATATAAAGTATTTGGTCCCTGCAGGTGTTCTCTCTTGTATATAAAGTATTTGGACCCTGCAGGTGTTCTCTCTTGTATATAAAGTATTTGGTTCCTGCAGGTGTTCTCTCTTGTATATAAAGTATTTGGTCCCTGCAGGTGTTCTCTCTTGTATATAAAGTATTTGGACCCTGCAGGTGTTCGCTCTTGTATATAAAGTATTTGGTCCCTGCAGGTGTTCTCTCTTGTATATAAAGTATTTGGACCCTGCAGGTGTTCTCTCTTGTATATAAAGTATTTGGTCCCTGCAGGTGTTCTCTCTTGTATATAAAGTATTTGGACCCTGCAGGTGTTCTCGGACCTGGGTTTGGACGTGCTGAAGTCTGTGTTCGAAGGATACAACGCCTGTGTGTTCGCCTACGGCCAAACGGGCTCCGGCAAATCCTACACCATGATGGGAAATCCCGTGAGTACTACTACTACTACTACTACTACTACTACTACTACTACTAATACTACTACGCGCATTGAGTTGCCTTGTGGGCGGCACGGTGGCGCAGTGGTTAGTGCTTGTGCATCACCGGATGGATCCGGTGTGGCTTGTTTACATGCATGAGACCCATGTGTGTTCATTAACGGGCACTGTCCCGATCAAATAAACCAATAAAAAATAAAATAAAGTTGCCTTGCCTTACTACTACTACTACTACTGGACTTTGTATCAAATATGATTCTTATGTCTGTGGAAACACGTGCAGCTCCTGGTTTGACGTCTCAGAGCTCAGAGTTTGAACACTGACCTCTTGTGGACAAACTTTATTATTGTGACTTCTCATCAACACGACTGAAGCACCAACACAATCATGTGGAAGAGAAGTTTTAAGCGTCCTATATCAGGCAAAATCAATGTTATAACCATGCTATATTTCCTTATCGGTGTTTTTTGGCCTCATTCATGCGCGTCTGAGGAATCCTCAGGAATCCTGCTCTCTCCTGGTAAAGGCCTGGCTTTGACCATCTTACGTAAGATTGTAAAACCACCCCCATCCAGGAAGTTGGCATGTTCTCCCCGTGTCTGCGTAGGTTTCCTCCGGGTACTCCGCTATGGGTTGTCCAGTGGAGGGATGGGTCAAATGCAGAGGACAAATGTCGTTGTACAGTTGATGTTTAATGACAAATAAAGAACCTTTACCTTTTAACATGTTCATTACCATGTGGCTCCTCAGGGTGATACCGGGCTCATCCCGAGGATCTGTGAAGGACTGTTCAGCCGCTTGGGCTGGGACCAGGCGTCCTACAGGACCGAGGTCAGGTAAGACCTGGACCGGATCTTAAGCCGGAGTGGAACCTGTGACTGCAGACCTAAATCTGATCTGATTTCTGGAGTTTTACGATTATTGAAGTGGCATTTAGAGCATAATCTGACAACGATGATGAAGTGAGATTTTTTCATCAGAAATATATAAAAATGTGCTGCAAATGTCTACATTTACTTTGCTGCTGAGAAAGAGAATTGTCCTGAACAGACGACTTTCCACATTTTCCACCAGTTGTTTTTCAACCCCCATCCTAATACACTTTTTCCTAAATTTTAAATTTCCCCCAATTTTCTCCCATCCTTATGCTCCTATCGTTTTAAACCTTTCCCCCCCTCTTTGTTTCCCCTGTTTTAACCCTGTTCCGTGTCGGCTGCAGTTTCCTGGAGATCTATAACGAGCGAGTGAGGGACCTGCTGCGGAGGAAGTCCAGTCAGATGAATAACCTGCGAGTCCGAGAGCACCCGAAGGAGGGGCCGTACGTGGAGGGTGAGGCCCGGCTCCACAGCGCCACCTGTCTGTGAAACGTTTAAACACATGTGCTGTGTCCTCAGACCTGTCCCGTCACCCGGTGCAGACCTACAGAGACGTGGAGAACCTGATGGAGGAAGGAAACATGAACCGAACCACGGCCGCCACAGGAATGAACGAGACCAGCAGCCGCTCCCACGCCATCTTCACCCTGAGATTCACCCAGGTCTGAACACTCACCTCCCTCACCCTGAGCTTCAGCCAGGTCTGAACTCTCACCTCCCTCACTCTGAGCTTCAGGTCTGAACTCTCCCCTCCCTCACTCTGAGCTTCAGTTCTGAACTCTCCCCTCCCTCACCCTGAGCTTCACCCAGGTCTAAACGCTCACCTCCCTAACTCTGAGCTTCAGCCAGGTCTGAACTCTCACCTCCCTAACTCTGAGCTTCAGCCAGGTCTGAACTCTCACCTCCCTCACCCTGAGCTTCAGCCAGGTCTGAACTCTCACCTCCCTCACTCTGAGCTTATTTTGAGCTTCAGGGCTGAACTCTCACCTCCCTCACCCTGAGCTTCGGGTCTGAACTCTCCCCTCCCTCACTCTGAGCTTCAGGTCTGAACTCTCACCTCCCTCACTCTGAACTTCAGGTCTGAACTCTCACCTCACTCACCCTTAGCTTCACCCAGGTCTGAACTCTCACCTCCCTCACTCTGAGCTTATTTTGAGCTTCAGGGCTGAACTCTCACCTCCCTCACTCTGAGCTTACTCTGAACTTCGGGTCTGAACTCTCACCTCCCTCACTCTGAGCTTATTTTGAGCTTCAGGGCTGAACTCTCACCTCCCTCACCCTGAGCTTCAGGTCTGAACTCTCACCTCCCTCACCCTTAGCTTCACCCAGGTCTGAACTCTCACCTCCCTCACTCTGAGCTTCACCCAGGTCTGAACTCTCACCTCCCTCACTCTGAGCTTCGGGTCTGAACTCTCACCTCCCTCACTCTGAGCTTCAGGTCTGAACTCTCACCTCCCTCACTCTGAGCTTCGGGTCTGAACTCTCCCCTCCCTCACTCTGAGCTTCAGGTCTGAACTCTCACCTCCCTCACTCTGGTCTTCGGGTCTGAACTCTCACCTCCCTCACTCTGGTCTTCGGGTCTGAACTCTCACCTCCCTCACCCTGAGCTTCAGGTCTGAACTCTCACCTCCCTCACTCTGAGCTTCGGGTCTGAACTCTCACCTCCCTCACTCTGAGCTTCGGGTCTGAACTCTCACCTCCCTCACCCTGAGCTTCAGGTCTGAACTCTCACCTCCCTCACCCTGAGCTTCACCCAGGTCTGAACTCTCACCTCCCTCACCCTGATCTTCACCCAGGTCTGAACTCTCACCTCCCTCACCCTGAGCTTCACCCAGGTCTGAACTCTCACCTCCCTCACCCTGAGCTTCAGGTCTGAACTCTCACCTCCCTAACTCTGAGCTTCAGGTCTGAACTCTCACCTCCCTCACTCTGAGCTTCAGGTCTGAACTCTCACCTCCCTCACCCTGAGCTTCAGGTCTGAACTCTCACCTCCCTCACTCTGAGCTTCAGGTCTGAACTCTCACCTCCCTCACTCTGATCTTCAGGTCTGAACTCTCACCTCCCTCACTCTGAGCTTCAGGTCTGAACTCTCACCTCACTCACTCTGAGCTTCAGCCAGGTCTGAACTCTCACCTCCCTCACTCTGAGCTTCAGGTCTGAACTCTCACCTCCCTCACTCTGAACTTCAGGTCTGAACTCTCACCTCACTCACCCTTAGCTTCACCCAGGTCTGAACTCTCACCTCCCTAACTCTGAGCTTACTCTGAACTTCGGGTCTGAACTCTCACCTCCCTCACTCTGAGCTTACTCTGAACTTCGGGTCTGAACTCTCACCTC
Source organism: Proterorhinus semilunaris (assembly GCA_021464625.1). Lineage (NCBI taxonomy): Eukaryota > Metazoa > Chordata > Actinopteri > Gobiiformes > Gobiidae > Proterorhinus > Proterorhinus semilunaris. The sequence goes on along the minus strand of JAJBBP010000030.1, from coordinate 691,930 downwards.
CCTCACCCTGAGCTTCAGGTCTGAACTCTCACCTCCCTCACTCTGAGCTTCAGGTCTGAACTCTCACCTCCCTCACGCTGATCTTCAGGTCTGAACTCTCACCTCCCTCACGCTGATCTTCAGGTCTGAACTCTCACCTCCCTCACCCTTAGCTTCACCCAGGTCTGAACTCTCACCTCCCTCACTCTGAGCTTCAGGTCTGAACTCTCACCTCCCTCACTCTGAGCTTCAGGTCTGAACTCTCACCTCCCTCACCCTGATCTTCAGGTCTGAACTCTCACCTCCCTCACTCTGAGCTTCGGGTCTGAACTCTCACCTCCCTCACTCTGGTCTTCGGGTCTGAACTCTCACCTCCCTAACTCTGAGCTTCGGGTCTGAACTCTCACCTCCCTCACTCTGAGCTTCGGGTCTGAACTCTCACCCTCCTCACTCTGAGCTTCAGGTCTGAACTCTCACCTCCCTCACCCTGAGCTTCAGCCAGGTCTGAACTCTCACCTCCCTCACCCTGAGCTTCAGGTCTGAACTCTCACCTCCCTCACCCTGAGCTTCACCCAGGTCTGAACTCTCACCTCCCTCACCCTGATCTTCACCCAGGTCTGAACTCTCACCTCCCTCACCCTGATCTTCACCCAGGTCTGAACTCTCACCTCCCTCACCCTGAGCTTCAGGTCTGAACTCTCACCTCCCTCACCCTGAGCTTCAGGTCTGAACTCTCACCTCCCTCACCCTGAGCTTCAGGTCTGAACTCTCACCTCCCTCACCCTGAGCTTCAGGTCTGAACTCTCACCCTCCTCACTCTGAGCTTCGGGTATGAACTCTCACCTCCCTCACCCTGAGCTTCAGGTCTGAACTCTCACCTCCCTCACTCTGAGCTTCAGCCAGGTCTGAACTCTCACCTCCCTCACTCTGATCTTCAGCCAGGTCTGAACTCTCACCTCCCTCACCCTGAGCTTCAGGTCTGAACTCTCACCTCCCTAACTCTGAGCTTCAGGTCTGAACTCTCCCCCTCCTCACTCTGAGCTTCGGGTCTGAACTCTCACCTCCCTCACTCTGAGCTTCAGGTCTGAACTCTCACCCTCCTCACTCTGAGCTTCAGGTCTGAACTCTCACCTCCCTCACCCTGAGCTTCAGCCAGGTCTGAACTCTCACCTCCCTCACCCTGAGCTTCAGGTCTGAACTCTCACCTCCCTCACCCTGAGCTTCACCCAGGTCTGAACTCTCACCTCCCTCACCCTGAGCTTCAGGTCTGAACTCTCACCTCCCTCACTCTGAGCTTCAGCCAGGTCTGAACTCTCACCTCCCTCACTCTGATCTTCAGCCAGGTCTGAACTCTCACCTCCCTCACCCTGAGCTTCAGGTCTGAACTCTCACCTCCCTAACTCTGAGCTTCAGGTCTGAACTCTCCCCCTCCTCACTCTGAGCTTCGGGTCTGAACTCTCACCTCCCTCACTCTGAGCTTCAGGTCTGAACTCTCACCCTCCTCACTCTGAGCTTCAGGTCTGAACTCTCACCTCCCTCACTCTGAGCTTCGGGTCTGAACTCTCACCCTCCTCACTCTGAGCTTCAGGTCTGAACTCTCACCTCCCTCACCCTGATCTTCACCCAGGTCTGAACTCTCACCTCCCTCACCCTGATCTTCAGCCAGGTCTGAACTCTCACCTCCCTCACTCTGAGCTTCGGGTCTGAACTCTCCCCCTCCTCACTCTGAGCTTCGGGTCTGAACTCTCACCTCCCTCACTCTGAGCTTCAGGTCTGAACTCTCACCTCCCTCACTCTGAGCTTCAGGTCTGAACTCTCACCTCCCTCACTCTGAGCTTCAGCCAGGTCTGAACTCTCACCTCCCTCACCCTGAGCTTCACCCAGGTCTGAACTCTCACCTCCCTCACCCTGAGCTTCAGGTCTGAACTCTCACCTCCCTCACTCTGATCTTCAGGTCTGAACTCTCACCTCCCTCACTCTGATCTTCAGGTCTGAACTCTCACCTCCCTCACCCTGAGCTTCAGGTCTGAACTCTCACCTCCCTCACCCTGAGCTTCAGGTCTGAACTCTCCCCTCCCTCACCCTGAGCTTCAGGTCTGAACTCTCACCTCCCTAACCCTGATCTTCAGCCAGGTCTGAACTCTCCCCTCCCTCACCCTGAGCTTCAGGTCTGAACTCTCACCTCCCTAACTCTGAGCTTCAGGTCTGAACTCTCACCTCCCTCACCCTGATCTTCACCCAGGTCTGAACTCTCACCTCCCTCACCCTGATCTTCACCCAGGTCTTAACTCTCACCTCCCTCACCCTGAGCTTCAGGTCTGAACTCTCACCTCCCTAACTCTGAGCTTCAGGTCTGAACTCTCACCTCCCTCACTCTGAGCTTCAGGTCTGAACTCTCACCTCCCTCACTCTGAGCTTCGGGTCTGAACTCTCACCCTCCTCACTCTGAGCTTCAGGTCTGAACTCTCACCTCCCTCACCCTGAGCTTCAGCCAGGTCTGAACTCTCACCTCCCTCACCCTGAGCTTCAGGTCTGAACTCTCACCTCCCTCACCCTGAGCTTCACCCAGGTCTGAACTCTCACCTCCCTCACCCTGATCTTCACCCAGGTCTGAACTCTCACCTCCCTCACCCTGATCTTCACCCAGGTCTGAACTCTCACCTCCCTCACCCTGAGCTTCAGGTCTGAACTCTCACCTCCCTCACCCTGAGCTTCAGGTCTGAACTCTCACCTCCCTCACCCTGAGCTTCAGGTCTGAACTCTCACCTCCCTCACCCTGAGCTTCAGGTCTGAACTCTCACCCTCCTCACTCTGAGCTTCGGGTATGAACTCTCACCTCCCTCACCCTGAGCTTCAGGTCTGAACTCTCACCTCCCTCACTCTGAGCTTCAGCCAGGTCTGAACTCTCACCTCCCTCACCCTGAGCTTCAGGTCTGAACTCTCACCTCCCTCACTCTGATCTTCAGCCAGGTCTGAACTCTCACCTCCCTCACCCTGAGCTTCAGGTCTGAACTCTCACCTCCCTCACCCTGAGCTTCAGGTCTGAACTCTCACCTCCCTCACTCTGATCTTCAGCCAGGTCTGAACTCTCACCTCCCTCACCCTGAGCTTCAGGTCTGAACTCTCACCTCCCTAACTCTGAGCTTCAGGTCTGAACTCTCACCTCCCTAACTCTGAGCTTCAGGTCTGAACTCTCCCCCTCCTCACTCTGAGCTTCGGGTCTGAACTCTCACCTCCCTCACTCTGAGCTTCGGGTCTGAACTCTCACCCTCCTCACTCTGAGCTTCAGGTCTGAACTCTCACCTCCCTCACCCTGAGCTTCAGCCAGGTCTGAACTCTCACCTCCCTCACCCTGAGCTTCAGGTCTGAACTCTCACCTCCCTCACCCTGAGCTTCACCCAGGTCTGAACTCTCACCTCCCTCACCCTGATCTTCACCCAGGTCTGAACTCTCACCCTCCTCACTCTGAGCTTCAGGTCTGAACTCTCACCTCCCTCACCCTGAGCTTCGGGTCTGAACTCTCACCTCCCTCACCCTGAGCTTCAGGTCTGAACTCTCACCTCCCTCACCCTGAGCTTCAGCCAGGTCTGAACTCTCACCTCCCTCACCCTGAGCTTCAGCCAGGTCTGAACTCTCACCTCCCTCACCCTGATCTTCAGCCAGGTCTGAACTCTCACCTCCCTCACCCTGATCTTCAGCCAGGTCTGAACTCTCACCTCCCTCACCCTGAGCTTCAGGTCTGAACTCTCACCTCCCTCACGCTGAGCTTCGGGTCTGAACTCTCACCTCCCTCACTCTGAGCTTCAGGTCTGAACTCTCACCTCCCTCACTCTGAGCTTCAGGTCTGAACTCTCACCTCCCTCACTCTGAGCTTCAGGTCTGAACTCTCACCTCCCTCACTCTGAGCTTCAGCCAGGTCTGAACTCTCACCTCCCTCACCCTAAGCTTCACCCAGGTCTGAACTCTCACCTCCCTCACTCTGATCTTCAGCCAGGTCTGAACTCTCACCTCCCTCACCCTGAGCTTCAGGTCTGAACTCTCCCCTCCCTCACTCTGATCTTCAGGTCTGAACTCTCATCTCCCTCACCCTGATCTTCAGCCAGGTCTGAACTCTCACCTCCCTCACCCTGAGCTTCAGGTCTGAACTCTCACCTCCCTCACCCTGAGCTTCAGGTCTGAACTCTCACCTCCCTCACCCTGAGCTTCAGGTCTGAACTCTCACCCTCCTCACTCTGAGCTTCGGGTATGAACTCTCACCTCCCTCACCCTGAGCTTCAGGTATGAACTCTCACCTCCCTCACTCTGATCTTCAGCCAGGTCTGAACTCTCACCTCCCTCACCCTGATCTTCAGCCAGGTCTGAACTCTCCCCCTCCTCACTCTGAGCTTCGGGTCTGAACTCTCACCTCCCTCACTCTGAGCTTCAGGTCTGAACTCTCACCTCCCTCACCCTGAGCTTCAGGTCTGAACTCTCAACTCACTCACCCTGAGCTTCAGGTATGAACTCTCACCTCCCTCACCCTGAGCTTCGGGTCTGAACTCTCACCTCCCTCCTCCTGAACTTCAGGTCTGAACTCTCACCTCCCTCACTCTGAGCTTCTGGTCTGAACTCTCACCTCCCTCACCCTGAGCTTCAGGTCTGAACTCTCACCTCCCTCACCCTGAGCTTCACCCAGGTCTGAACTCTCACCTCCCTCACTCTGAGCTTCACCCAGGTCTGAACTCTCACCTCCCTCACTCTGAGCTTCGGGTCTGAACTCTCACCCTCCTCACTCTGAGCTTCGGGTCTGAACTCTCACCTCCCTCACCCTGAGCTTCAGGTATGAACTCTCCCCTCCCTCACTCTGAGCTTCAGCCAGGTCTGAACTCTCACCCTCCTCACTCTGAGCTTCAGGTCTGAACTCTCCCCTCCCTCCCTCACTCCCTCCTCCTCTTTTTAGGGCCTTCCTTTATCTCCATCTTGTTGATGTTAATAATTCCACCTCCTCAAAATGGCGTCGCTGTAAACACGTTTCATCCCCGTCTGTTTCTCCCTCATCACGTTACGGTTTCTAACTTTTACTCCAGGCCAAGTTCGACGCTGAGCGGCCGAGTCAGACGCTGAGTAAAATCCACCTGGTCGACCTGGCCGGGTCCGAGAGGGCGGAGCCTACGGGAGCGTCCGGCGCCCGACTCAAGGAGGGCGCCAACATCAACAAGAGCCTGGTCACTCTGGGCAAAGTCATCTCTGCTTTAGGTCAGGACAACTCAAATACTGTAGCGACGTCATCTCTGCTTTAAGTCAGGACAACTCAAATACTGTAATTCTGTAGCGACGTCATCTCTGCTTTAGGTCAAGACAACTCAAATACCGTAGCGACGTCATATCTGCTTTAGGTCAGGACAACTCAAATACTGTAGTTCTGTAGCGACGTCATCTCTGCCTTAGGTCAGGACAACTCAAATACTGTAGTTCTGTAGCGACGTCATCTCCGCTTTAGGTCAGGACAACTCAAATACTGTAGTTCTGTAGCGACGTCATCTCCGCTTTAAGTCAGGACAACTCAAATACTCTAGTTCTGTAGCGACGTCATCTCTGCTTTAGGTCAGGACAACTCAAATACTGTAGTTCTGTAGCGACGTCATCTCCGCTTTAGGTCAGGACAACTCAAATACTGTAGTTCTGTAGCGACGTCATCTCCGCTTTAAGTCAGGACAACTCAAATACTGTAGTTCTGTAGCGACGTCATCTCTGCCTTAGGTCAGGACAACTCAAATACTGTAGTTCTGTAGTGACGTCATCTCCGCTTTAGGTCAGGACAACTCAAATACTGTAGTTCTGTAGCGACGTCATCTCCGCTTTAGGTCAGGACAACTCAAATACTGTAGTTCTGTAGCGACGTCATCTCCGCTTTAGGTCAGGACAACTCAAATACTGTAGTTCTGTAGCGACGTCATCTCCGCTTTAAGTCAGGACAACTCAAATACTGTAGTTCTGTAGCGATGTCATCTCTGCCTTAGGTCAGGACAACTCAAATACTGTAGTTCTGTAGTGACGTCATCTCCGCTTTAGGTCAGGACAACTCAAATACTGTAGTTCTGTAGCGACGTCATCTCCGCTTTAGGTCAGGACAACTCAAATACTGTAGTTCTGTAGCGACGTCATCTCTGCTTTAGGTCAGGACAACTCAAATACTGTAGTTCTGTAGCGACGTCATCTCCGCTTTAGGTCAGGACAACTCAAATACTGTAGTTCTGTAGCGACGTCATCTCCGCTTTAAGTCAGGACAACTCAAATACTGTAGTTCTGTAGCGACGTCATCTCTGCCTTAGGTCAGGACAACTCAAATACTGTAGTTCTGTAGCGACGTCATCTCTGCTTTAGGTCAGGACAACTCAAATACTGTAGTTCTGTAGCGACGTCATCTCCGCTTTAGGTCAGGACAACTCAAATACTGTAGTTCTGTAGCGACGTCATCTCTGCCTTAGGTCAGGACAACTCAAATACTGTAGTTCTGTAGCGACGTCATCTCCGCTTTAGGTCAGGACAACTCAAATACTGTAGTTCTGTAGCGACGTCATCTCCGCTTTAGGTCAGGACAACTCAAATACTGTAGTTCTGTAGCGACGTCATCTCTGCTTTAGGTCAGGACAACTCAAATACTGTAGTTCTGTAGCGACGTCATCTCTGCTTTAGGTCAGGACAACTCAAATACTGTAGCGACGTCATCTCTGCTTTAGGTCAGGACAACTCAAATACTGTAGTTCTGTAGCGACGTCATCTCTGCCTTAGGTCAGGACAACTCAAATACTGTAGTTCTGTAGCGACGTCATCTCTGCCTTAGGTCAGGACAACTCAAATACTGTAGTTCTGTAGCGACGTCATCTCTGCTTTAGGTCAGGACAACTCAAATACTGTAGTTCTGTAGCGACGTCATCTCTGCTTTAGGTCAGGACAACTCAAATACTGTAGTTCTGTAGCAACGTCATCTCTGCTTTAGGTCAGGACAACTCAAATACTGTAGTTCTGTAGCAACGTCATCTCTGCTTTAGGTCAGGACAACTCAAATACTGTAGTTCTGTAGCGACGTCATCTCTGCCTTAGGTCAGGACAACTCAAATACTGTAGTTCTGTAGCGACGTCATCTCCGCTTTAGGTCAGGACAACTCAAATACTGTAGTTCTGTAGCAACGTCATCTCTGCTTTAGGTCAGGACAACTCAAATACTGTAGCAACGTCATCTCTGCTTTAGGTCAGGACAACTCAAATACTGTAGTTCTGTAGCAACGTCATCTCTGCTTTAGGTCAGGACAACTCAAATACTGTAGCAACGTCATCTCTGCTTTAGGTCAGGACAACTCAAATACTCTAGTTCTGTAGCGACGTCATCTCTGCTTTAGGTCAGGACAACTCAAATACTCTAGTTCTGTAGCGACGTCATCTCTGCTTTAGGTCATGACAACTCAAATACTCAAATACTGTAGCGACGTCATCTCCGCTTTAGGTCAGGACAACTCAAATACTGTAGCGACGTCATATCTGCCTTAGGTCAGGACAACTCAAATACTGTAGTTCTGTAGCGACGTCATCTCCGCTTTAGGTCAGGACAACTCAAATACTGTAGCGACGTCATCTCTGCTTTAGGTCAGGACAACTCAAATACTGTAGCGACGTCATCTCTGCTTTAGGTCAGGACAACTCAAATACTGTAGTTCTGTAGCAACGTCATATCTGCCTTAGGTCAGGACAACTCAAATACTGTAGTTCTGTAGCGACGTCATCTCTGCTTTAGGTCAGGACAACTCAAATACTGTAGTTCTGTAGCAACGTCATCTCTGCTTTAGGTCAGGACAACTCAAATACTGTAGCAACGTCATCTCTGCTTTAGGTCAGGACAACTCAAATACTCTAGTTCTGTAGCGACGTCATCTCTGCTTTAGGTCATGACAACTCAAATACTGTAGCGACGTCATATCTGCCTTAGGTCAGGACAACTCAAATACTGTAGTTCTGTAGCGACGTCATCTCTGCTTTAGGTCAGGACAACTCAAATACTCTAGTTCTGTAGCGACGTCATCTCTGCTTTAGGTCAGGACAACTCAAATACTGTAGCGACGTCATCTCTGCTTTAGGTCAGGACAACTCAAATACTCTAGTTCTGTAGCGACGTCATCTCTGCTTTAGGTCAGGACAACTCAAATACTGTAGTTCTGTAGCAACGTCATCTCTGCTTTAGGTCAGGACAACTCAAATACTGTAGCGACGTCATCTCTGCTTTAGGTCAGGACAACTCAAATACTGTAGTTCTGTAGCGACGTCATCTCTGCTTTAGGTCAGGACAACTCAAATACTGTAGCAACGTCATCTCTGCTTTAGGTCAGGACAACTCAAATACTGTAGTTCTGTAGCAACGTCATCTCTGCTTTAGGTCAGGACAACTCAAATACTGTAGCAACGTCATCTCTGCTTTAGGTCAGGACAACTCAAATACTGTAGCAACGTCATCTCTGCTTTAGGTCAGGACAACTCAAATACTGTAGTTCTGTAGCAACGTAATCTCTGCTTTAGGTCAGGACAACTCAAATACTGTAGTTCTGTAGCAACGTCATCTCTGCTTTAGGTCAGGACAACTCAAATACTGTAGCGACGTCATATCTGCTTTAGGTCAGGACAACTCAAATACTCTAGTTCTGTAGCGACGTCATCTCTGCTTTAGGTCAGGACAACTCAAATACTGTAGCGACGTCATCTCTGCTTTAGGTCAGGACAACTCAAATACTGTAGCGACGTCATCTCTGCTTTAGGTCAGGACAACTCAAATACTGTAGTTCTGTAGCGACGTCATCTCTGCCTTAGGTCAGGACAACTCAAATACTGTAGTTCTGTAGCGACGTCATCTCTGCTTTAGGTCAGGACAACTCAAATACTGTAGCGACGTCATCTCTGCTTTAGGTCAGGACAACTCAAATACTGTAGCAACGTCATCTCTGCTTTAGGTCAGGACAACTCAAGTTCTGTAGCGACGTCATCTCCGCTTTAGGTCAGGACAACTCAAATACTGTAGCAACATCATCTCTGCTTTAGGTCAGGACAACTAAATACTGTAGCAACGTCATCTGTGCTTTAGGTCAGGACAACTCAAATACTGTAGCGACGTCATCTCTGCTTTAGGTCAGGACAACTCAAATACTGTAGTTCTGTAGCAACGTCATCTCTGCTTTAGGTCAGGACAACTCAAATACTGTAGTACTGTAGCAACGTCATCTCTGCTTTAGGTCAGGACAACTCAAATACTGTAGTTCTGTAGCGACGTCATCTCTGCTTTAGGTCAGGACAACTCAAATACTGTAGTTCTGTAGCGACGTCATCTCTGCTTTAGGTCAGGACAACTCAAATACTGTAGTTCTGTAGCGACGTCATCTCTGCTTTAGGTCAGGACAACTCTAATACTGTAGCGACGTCATCTCTGCTTTAGGTCAGGACAACTCAAATACTGTAGCGACGTCATCTCTGCTTTAGGTCAGGACAACTCAAATACTGTAGCGACGTCATCTCTGCTTTAGGTCAGGACAACTCTAATACTGTAGCGACGTCATCTCTGCTTTAGGTCAGGACAACTCAAATACTGTAGCGACATCATCTCTGCTTTAGGTCAGGACAACTCTAATACTGTAGCGACGTCATCTCTGCTTTAGGTCAGGACAACTCAAATACTGTAGCGATGTCATCTCCGCTTTAGGTCAGGACAACTCAAATACTGTAGTTCTGTAGCGACGTCATCTCTGCTTTAGGTCAGGACAACTCAAATACTGTAGCGACGTCATCTCTGCTTTAGGTCAGGACAACTCAAATACTGTAGCGACGTCATCTCTGCTTTAGGTCAGGACAACTCTAATACTGTAGCGACGTCATCTCTGCTTTAGGTCAGGACAACTCAAATACTGTAGCGATGTCATCTCCGCTTTAGGTCAGGACAACTCAAATACTGTAGTTCTGTAGCGACGTCATCTCTGCTTTAGGTCAGGACAACTCAAATACTGTAGTTCTGTAGCAACGTCATCTCCGCTTTAGGTCAGGACAACTCAAATACTGTAGTTCTGTAGCGACGTCATCTCCGCTTTAGGTCAGGACAACTCAAATACTGTAGTTCTGTAGCGACGTCATCTCTGCTTTAGGTCAGGACAACTCAAATACTGTAGTACTGTAGCAACGTCATCTCTGCTTTAGGTCAGGACAACTCAAATACTGTAGCGACGTCATCTCTGCTTTAGGTCAGGACAACTCAAATACTGTAGCGACGTCATCTCTGCTTTAGGTCAGGACAACTCAAATACTGTAGCAACGTCATCTCTGCTTTAGGTCAGGACAACTCAAATACTGTAGCGACGTCATCTCTGCTTTAGGTCAGGACAACTCAAGTTCTGTAGAGACGTCATCTCCGCTTTAGGTCGGGACAACGCAAATACTGTAGCAACATCATCTCTGCTTTAGGTCAGGACAACTAAATACTGTAGCAACGTCATCTGTGCTTTAGGTCAGGACAACTCAAATACTGTAGTTCTGTAGCAACGTCATCTCTGCTTTAGGTCAGGACAACTCAAATACTGTAGTACTGTAGCAACGTCATCTCTGCTTTAGGTCAGGACAACTCAAATACTGTAGTTCTGTAGCGACGTCATCACCGCTTTAGGTCAGGACAACTCAAATACTGTAGTACTGTAGCGACGTCATCTCTGCTTTAGGTCAGGACAACTCAAATACTGTAGTACTGTAGCAACGTCATCTCTGCTTTAGGTCAGGACAACTCAAATACTGTAGTTCTGTAGCGACGTCATCACCGCTTTAGGTCAGGACAACTCAAATACTGTAGTACTGTAGCGACGTCATCTCTGCTTTAGGTCAGGACAACTCAAATACTGTAGTTCTGTAGCGACGTCATCACCGCTTTAGGTCAGGACAACTCAAATACTGTAGTTCTGTAGCGACGTCATCTCTGCTTTAGGTCAGGACAACTCAAATACTGTAGTTCTGTAGCGACGTCATCTCTGCTTTAGGTCAGGACAACTCAAATACTGTAGTTCTGTAGCGACGTCATCTCTGCTTTAGGTCAGGACAACTCAAATACTGTAGTTCTGTAGCGACGTCATCTCTGCTTTAGGTCAGGACAACTCTAATACTGTAGCGACGTCATCTCTGCTTTAGGTCAGGACAACTCAAATACTGTAGCGACGTCATCTCTGCTTTAGGTCAGGACAACTCAAATACTGTAGCGATGTCATCTCCGCTTTAGGTCAGGACAACTCAAATACTGTAGTTCTGTAGCGACGTCATCTCTGCTTTAGGTCAGGACAACTCAAATACTGTAGCAACGTCATCTCTGCTTTAGGTCAGGACAACTCAAATACTGTAGTTCTGTAGCGACGTCATCTCTGCTTTAGGTCAGGACAACTCAAATCCTGTAAACGTTGTGACGTCATGTGAACGCCCTGTTGCTCCACAGCCGACCAGGCTGTGAACCAGAAGAAGAAGTCGGTCTTCGTCCCGTATCGAGACTCGGTCCTGACCTGGCTCCTCAAGGACAGTCTGGGCGGGAACTCTCGGACCATCATGATCGCCAGTGAGTACTGCAAATACTACACATACTACTGCACTTGTACTACAGCAGAGTACAGAGAACTACACATACTACTGCACTTGTACTACTGCAGAGTACAGAGAACTACACATACTACTGCAGAGTACAGAGAACTACACATACTACTGCAGAGTACAGGGAACTACACATACTACTGCACTTGTACTACTGCAGAGTACAGAGAACTACACATACTACTGCAGAGTACAGGGAACTACACATACTACTGCACTTGTACTACTGCAGAGTACAGAGAACTACACATACTACTGCAGAGTACAGAGAACTACACATACTACTGCAGAGTACAGAGAACTACACATACTACTGCAGAGTACAGAGAACTACACATACTATTGCAGAGTACAGGGAACTACACATACTATTGCAGAGTACAGGGAACTACACATACTATTGCAGAGTACAGAGAACTACACATACTACTGCAGAGTACAGGGAACTACAAGTACTACTGCAGAGTACAGAGAACTACACATACTACTGCAGAGTACAGGGAACTACACATACTACTGCAGAGTACAGGGAACTACACATACTACTGCAGAGTACAGGGAACTACACATACTACTGCAGAGTACAGGGAACTACACATACTACTGCAGAGTACAGGGAACTACACATACTATTGCAGAGTACAGAGAACTACACATACTACTGCAGAGTACAGGGAACTACAAGTACTACTGCAGAGTACAGAGAACTACACATACTACTGCAGAGTACAGGGAACTACACATACTACTGCAGAGTACAGGGAACTAAAAATACTATTGCAGAGTACAGAGAACTACACATTCTACTGCAGAGTACAGGGAACTACACATACTACTGCAGAGTACAGAGAACTACACATTCTACTGCAGAGTACAGAGAACTACACATACTACTGCAGAGTACAGAGAACTACACATACTACTGCAGAGTACAGGGAACTACACATACTACTGCAGAGTACAGGGAACTACACATACTACTGCAGAGTACAGAGAACTACACATACTACTGCAGAGTACAGAGAACTACACATACTACTGCAGAGTACAGGGAACTACACATACTACTGCAGAGTACAGGGAACTACACATACTACTGCAGAGTACAGAGAACTACACATACTACTGCAGAGTACAGGGAACTACACATACTACTGCAGAGTACAGGGAACTACACATACTACTGCAGAGTACAGAGAACTACACAAAGTACTGCAGAGTACAGAGAACTACACATACTACTGCAGAGTACAGGGAACTACACATACTACTGCAGAGTACAGGGAACTACACATACTACTGCAGAGTACAGGGGACTACACATACTACTGCAGAGTACAGGGAACTACACATACTACTGCAGAGTACAGGGAACTACACATACTACTGCAGAGTACAGGGAACTACACATACTACTGCAGAGTACAGGGAACTACACATACTACTGCAGAGTACAGGGAACTACACATACTACTGCAGAGTACAGGGAACTACACATACTACTGCACTTGTACTACTGCAGAGTACAGGGAACTACACATACTACTGCACTTGTACTACTGCAGAGTACAGGGAACTACACATACTACTGCAGAGTACAGGGAACTACACATACTACTGCAGAGTACAGGGAACTACACATACTACTGCAGAGTACAGGGGACTACACATACTACTGCAGAGTACAGAGAACTACACATACTACTGCAGAGTACAGAGAACTACACATACTACTGCAGAGTACAGAGAACTACACATACTACTGCAGAGTACAGGGAACTACACATACTACTGCAGAGTACAGGGAACTACACATACTACTGCAGAGTACAGAGAACTACACATACTACTGCAGAGTACAGAGAACTACACATACTACTGCAGAGTACAGGGAACTACACATACTACTGCAGAGTACAGGGAACTACACATACTACTGCAGAGTACAGAGAACTACACATACTACTGCAGAGTACAGGGAACTACACATACTACTGCAGAGTACAGGGAACTACACATACTACTGCAGAGTACAGAGAACTACACATACTACTGCAGAGTACAGAGAACTACACATACTACTGCAGAGTACAGGGAACTACACATACTACTGCAGAGTACAGGGAACTACACATACTACTGCAGAGTACAGGGGACTACACATACTACTGCAGAGTACAGGGAACTACACATACTACTGCAGAGTACAGGGAACTACACATACTACTGCAGAGTACAGGGAACTACACATACTACTGCAGAGTACAGGGAACTACACATACTACTGCAGAGTACAGGGAACTACACATACTACTGCAGAGTACAGGGAACTACACATACTACTGCACTTGTACTACTGCAGAGTACAGGGAACTACACATACTACTGCACTTGTACTACTGCAGAGTACAGGGAACTACACATACTACTGCAGAGTACAGGGAACTACACATACTACTGCAGAGTACAGGGAACTACACATACTACTGCAGAGTACAGGGAACTACACATACTACTGCACTTGTACTACTGCAGAGTACAGGGAACTACACATACTACTGCAGAGTACAGGGAACTACACATACTACTGCAGAGTACAGGGAACTACACATACTACTGCAGAGTACAGGGAACTACACATACTACTGCAGAGTACAGGGAACTACACATACTACTGCACTTGTACTACTGCAGAGTACAGGGAACTACACATACTACTGCACTTGTACTACTGCAGAGTACAGAGAACTACACATACTACTGCAGAGTACAGGGAACTACACATACTACTGCAGAGTACAGAGAACTACACATACTACTGCAGAGTACAGAGAACTACACATACTACTGCAGAGTACAGGGAACTACACATACTACTGCAGAGTACAGGGAACTACACATGCTACTGCAGAGTACAGAGAACTACACATACTACTGCAGAGTACAGAGAACTACACATACTACTGCAGAACTACACATACTACTGCAGAGTACAGAGAACTACAAATACTACTGCAGAGTACAGGGAACTACACATACTACTGCAGAGTACAGGGAACTACACATACTACTGCAAGGCAAGGCAAGGCAAGGCAAGTTTATTTGTAGAGCACAATTCATACACAAGGCAATTCAAAGTGCTTCACAGTTGCATAAAATTACAAGAAAACAGATCAAATCAATCATTAAAACATCAACATAAAAATGTATCAATGACAGTAAAAGGCAAGAGTGCAGATAAAATACTTTCAGTTTTCATATGCTCGGGTAAAAAGAGCTGTTTTCAGCCTGGATTTGAACATTGTCAGAGTTGAGGCCTGTCTCACATCCTCATGAAGACTGTTCCAGATTTTAGCTGCATGAAACTGAAACGCAGCCTCACCGTGTTTAGTCCTGACTCTGGGAACCACCAGGAGACCCCTCCCTGAAGTTCTCAGGGCCCGAGATGGTTCATACGGCTCTAACATGTCAGAGATGTACTTTGGTGCTAAACCATGAAACGACTTGTACACGAGCAGAGCTGTTTTAAATTCTATTCTCTGAGTGACAGGAAGCCAGTGCAGAGACCGGAGCACTGGACTAATATGGTCATATTTCCTGGTTCTTGTCAGGACTCGAGCAGCAGCGTTCTGGATGTTCTGCAGCTGTCTAACAGCTCGTTTAGAAAGGCCAGTGAGCAGGCCGTTACAGTAGTCTAACCTGCTGGAGACAAATGCATGGATGAGTGTCTCCAAGTCTGGTTTTGACACTATTCCTCTGATCTTAGCAATGTTTTTCAGATGGTAAAAAGCTGATGATGTTATTGCTTTAATGTGGCTGTTTAAGTTCAGGTCTGAGTCCATGATTACTCCTAGATTTCTAACCTGATTTTTTGGTTTTAGAGAGAGAGACTCAAGGTGACTGATAACACTTTGTCTTTGTGTCTGTGGGCCAAAAACAATGATCTCAGTTTTGTCTGAGTTTAGTTGGAGAAAGTTGTTTTGCATCCACAAACTGATCTGTTCGATGCAGTGACAGAGAGTATCTACAGGCCCATGTTCACCTGCCGTCAGTGACACGTAGATCTGAGTGTCATCTGCGTAGTTATGGTACGACACATTGTTGCTGTTTATTAGCTGACCCAATGGAAGCATGTACAAGTTGAATAAGAGGGGTCCCAAGATTGACCCCTGGGGGACTCCACAGGTCATGGAAATTTTGTCTGAGACACAGTTGCCAATTTCGACAAAGTACGTCCTATCCTCCAGATAGGACTTGAACCAGTTTAGCGCAGTACCAGAGATTCCCACCCAGTTTTCTAACCTGTGAAGTAAGATTCCATGGTCCACTGTGTCAAAGGCAGCGCTCAGGTCCAGCAGAACTAAAACTGAGACCTTACCTGCGTTGGTGTTCATACGGATATCATTTGTCACCTTGATCAGAGCTGTCTCAGTGCTGTGGTGGGGCCTAAAACCTGATTGGAAAGTATCAAACACATTGTTAGATAGGAGAAAGTAAGTGAGCTGTTGATATATTACTTTCTCCAGGACTTTTCCTAAGAATGGTAGGTTTGATATGGGCCGGTAGTTGTTCAGTATCTTGGGATCAAGGCTGCTCTTCTTTAGAAGAGGCTTAATGACCGCGGTTTTCAGAGCCTTTGGAAATGCTCCAGTCTCAAATGAAATGTTGACTAACTGAACAAGTTGTGGTAACAAGCTGGTCAGTACAGACTTCAGAAATCTAGTGGGTAATTCATCAAGGCAGCATGTGCATGAACTCAGACCGGAGATAACCTCTTCCATTGTTTTGTCAGTAACAGGTGTGAAATGTGTCAGCTCAAGGTGTTTATCTGGTGGCAGGGTTGCTATTTGTGTTGCTGACATTATGGCATTTTTAATGCCTTGGACTTTGTCATAAAAAAATATTGCAAACTCATTGCACTTAGATGTAGAGATTAGTTCTAAGGGCAGTGAAACTGGAGGGTTAGTTAATCTGTTTACTGTTGAAAACAGAACGCGAGAATTGTTTCTGCAGTTTGCGATGATTTTAGAGAAGTACTTCTCCCTTTCTCCACGCAAAATCTGGTTGAACTCACAAAGCACTTCTTTGTATATCTCAAAATGAACCTGGAGCTTTGACTTGCGCCATTTCCGTTCGGCTTTTCGGCACTCCCTTTTCTGTGCCCTGACCGAATCTTCACTTCTCCAAGGTGCCCTTTGTCTATTGTTAACCATTTTAACCTTGACAGGAGCAATAGTATCCAAAACATTTAAGACGCTTGATGTGTAAGAGTCCAACAGATTATCAACATTAGAACATGGGGGATTTTCAAATCTGATCATTTCCATAAACTGTGTCCTTGTTGTATCATTTATGTGTCTTCTTTGAATAACTCCAGGCCCGACCTCTGGTTTGGGTGTAACAGACAGGTCAAAGAAGACACAAAAATGATCAGACAAAGCAACATCAACAACATTCACATTTGATATATTAACACCTTTTGTAATAACTAGATCTAGAGTGTGGCCTTTGTTGTGAGTCGCTTCACTCACGTGCTGAGTTAAACCAAACATTTCAAGAACAGCTCTAAATTCTCTTGCATGCCTGTCATTGGTCACATCCACATGCACATTAAAATCACCTGAAATAACCAAACAATCAAAATCAGTCAGTATAAATGAAAGTAATTCAATAAAATCTTCAATAAAACAATTCTGTGGTGGTTTGTAAATAGTCATATAAAGTATGGAAGATTGTTTTATCTCCATTTTGAAAGACACATACTCAAATGATTGAAAAAACCCAAATGACAATTTGTGGGTGACTATATTGTCCCTGAATATGGCACAGACACCCCCGCCCCTTTGGTTTTGGCGTGTTTCAGACACAAAATTGAAATTTGATGGACTACACTCAATCAAAACTGCGTTTCCAGTGTTTTTGTCAAGCCATGTTTCAGTTAAAAACATAAAGTCTAGATTATAAGAGGAAATAAAACTATTTATTAACAAGGACTTGTTTTTTAATGATCTGACATTGAGTACAGCATGTTTGAGATTTATCTGTGTTTGAGTGGATGGAATCTTTTTGCAAGGGATATGGATTAGAGTTCTTTGATGGGACGGTCTGACTGTCCCTCTCTTATCTAATCTAAGTTGTTTGACAGTACTAATTGTTTCAGAAGAACACACCCCCTCTGTGGACCTCTGGTTGGTTTTGAGTTTGCTGTGCATGGTAGCAACGCAGAGGCCCCTAATGTCCTAGACAGCAGCAGTGACGCTGCTAGAGATAACAGCTGTGGGCACCGGTGGTGGGGGCCGAGCTGGGGAGACCTTAGGTGAAAAAGACAGAGGTGGGAGAGGGGCAGGATACTTCTTTGGGGATGAAAGCCTTGGCCTTGACATGATTGAAGAGCGGGGAGTCATTTGAGTCCCTTGTTGTATTAAGGTTTCAAAATGGATGGGGAATCCCATAGGTGAGTCTGGGGATGGGAATGATTCAGAAAAATTTGAGGAGGGTGTAGATGCAGCAGTCGGGCTGTACTGCAGAGTACAGAGAACTACACATACTACTGCAGAGTACAGAGAACTACACATACTACTGCAGAGTACAGAGAACTACACATACTACTGCAGAGTACAGAGAACTACAAATACTACTGCAGAGTACAGGGAACTACACATACTACTGCAGAGTACAGGGAACTACACATACTACTGCAGAGTACAGAGAACTACACATACTACTGCAGAGTACAGAGAACTACACATACTACTGCAGAGTACAGGGGACTACACATACTACTGCAGAGTACAGGGAACTACACATACTACTGCAGAGTACAGAGAACTACACATACTACTGCAGAGTACAGAGAACTACACATACTACTGCAGAGTACAGGGAACTACACGTACTACTGCAGAGTACAGGGAACTACACATACTACTGCAGAGTACAGAGAACTACACATACTACTGCAGAGTACAGGGAACTACACATACTACTGCACTTTTACTACTGCAGAGTACAGAGAACTACACATACTACTGCAGAGTACAGAGAACTACACATACTACTGCAGAGTACAGAGAACTACACATACTACTGCAGAGTACAGAGAACTACACATACTACTGCAGAGTACAGAGAACTACACATACTACTGCAGAGTACAGAGAACTACACATACTATTGCAGAGTACAGGGAACTACACATACTATTGCAGAGTACAGAGAACTACACATACTACTGCAGAGTACAGGGAACTACAAGTACTACTGCAGAGTACAGAGAACTACACATACTACTGCAGAGTACAGGGAACTACACATACTACTGCAGAGTACAGGGAACTACACATACTATTGCAGAGTACAGAGAACTACACATACTACTGCAGAGTACAGAGAACTACACATACTACTGCAGAGTACAGAGAACTACAAATACTACTGCAGAGTACAGAGAACTACACATACTACTGCAGAGTACAGAGAACTACACATACTACTGCAGAGTACAGGGAACTACACATACTACTGCAGAGTACAGGGAACTACAAGTACTACTGCAGAGTACAGAGAACTACACATACTACTGCAGAGTACAGAGAACTACACATACTACTGCAGAGTACAGGGAACTACACATACTACTGCAGAGTACAGGGAACTACACACACTACTGCAGAGTACAGAGAACTACACATACTACTGCAGAGTACAGGGAACTACACATACTACTGCAGAGTACAGGGAACTACACATACTACTGCAGAGTACAGGGAACTACACATACTACTGCAGAGTACAGAGAACTACACATACTACTGCAGAGTACAGGGAACTACACATACTATTGCAGAGTACAGAGAACTACAAGTACTACTGCAGAGTACAGGGAACTACACATACTATTGCAGAGTACAGGGAACTACACATACTACTGCAGAGTACAGGGAACTACACGTACTACTGCAGAGTACAGGGAACTACACATACTACTGCAGAGTACAGAGAACTACACATACTACTGCAGAGTACAGGGAACTACACATACTACTGCAGAGTACAGGGAACTACACATACTATTGCAGAGTACAGAGAACTACAAGTACTACTGCAGAGTACAGGGAACTACACATACTATTGCAGAGTACAGGGAACTACACATACTACTGCAGAGTACAGGGAACTACACGTACTACTGCAGAGTACAGGGAACTACACATACTACTGCAGAGTACAGAGAACTACACATACTACTGCAGAGTACAGGGAACTACACATACTACTGCAGAGTACAGGGAACTACACATACTACTGCACTTGTACTACTGCAGAGTACAGGGAACTACACATACTACTGCACTTGTACTACTGCAGAGTACAGGGAACTACACATACTACTGCAGAGTACAGGGAACTACACATACTACTGCACTTGTACTACTGCAGAGTACAGGGAACTACACATACTACTGCAGAGTACAGGGAACTACACATACTACTGCAGAGTACAGGGAACTACACATACTACTGCAGAGTACAGGGGACTACACATACTACTGCAGAGTACAGGGAACTACACATACTACTGCAGAGTACAGGGAACTACACATACTACTGCACTTGTACTACTGCAGAGTACAGGGAACTACACATACTACTGCACTTGTACTACTGCAGAGTACAGGGAACTACACATACTACTGCAGAGTACAGGGAACTACACATACTACTGCAGAGTACAGGGAACTACACATACTACTGCAGAGTACAGGGGACTACACATACTACTGCAGAGTACAGGGAACTACACATACTACTGCAGAGTACAGAGGACTACACATACTACTGCAGAGTACAGGGGACTACACATACTACTGCAGAGTACAGGGAACTACACATACTACTGCAGAGTACAGGGGACTACACATACTACTGCAGAGTACAGAGAACTACACATACTACTGCAGAGTACAGAGAACTACAAATACTACTGCAGAATACAGAGAACTACACGTACTACTGCAGAGTACAGAGAACTACACATACTACTGCAGAGTACAGGGAACTACACATACTACTGCAGAGTACAGAGAACTACACATACTACTGCAGAGTACAGGGAACTACACATACTACTGCAGAGTACAGAGAACTACACATACTACTGCAGAGTACAGAGAACTACACATACTACTGCAGAGTACAGGGAACTACACATACTACTGCAGAGTACAGAGAACTACACATACTACTGCAGAGTACAGGGAACTACACATACTACTGCAGAGTACAGAGAACTACACATACTACTGCAGAGTACAGGGAACTACACATACTACTGCACTTGTACTACTGCAGAGTACAGAGAACTACACATACTACTGCAGAGTACAGGGAACTACACGTACTACTGCAGAGTACAGGGAACTACACATACTACTGCACTTGTACTACTGCAGAGTACAGAGAACTACACATACTACTGCAGAGTACAGAGAACTACAAATACTACTGCAGAGTACAGGGAACTACACATACTACTGCAGAGTACAGGGAACTACACATACTACTGCAGAGTACAGAGAACTACACATACTACTGCAGAGTACAGAGAACTACACATACTACTGCAGAGTACAGGGGACTACACATACTACTGCAGAGTACAGGGAACTACACATACTACTGCAGAGTACAGGGAACTACACATACTACTGCAGAGTACAGAGAACTACACATACTACTGCAGAGGACAGGGAACTACACATACTACTGCAGAGTACAGAGAACTACACATACTACTGCAGAGTACAGAGAACTACACATACTACTGCAGAGTACAGAGAACTACACATACTACTGCAGAGTACAGGGAACTACACATACTACTGCAGAGTACAGAGAACTACACATACTACTGCAGAGTACAGAGAACTACACATACTACTGCAGAAAACAGGGAACTACACATACTACTGCAGAGTACAGAGAACTACACATACTATTGCAGATTACAGAGAACTACAAATACTACTGCAGAGTACAGGGAACTACACATACTACTGCAGAGTACAGAGAACTACACATACTACTGCAGAGTACAGGGAACTACACATACTACTGCAGAGTACAGAGAACTACACATACTACTGCAGAGTACAGGGAACTACACATACTACTGCAGAATACAGAGAACTACACATACTACTGCAGAGTACAGGGAACTACACATACTACTGCAGAGTACAGGGAACTACACATACTACTGCAGAGTACAGGGAACTACACATACTACTGCAGAGTACAGGGAACTGACAAACCAGTGAGTATTCACTCAGCTCGGGTTAAGAGGAAGTAACACAAAAACAAATGGAAAATGGATAAATAAAGTTGTAATTTAGTAAAAGGAATGTAAAGGATCATTTAAAACAAGGTGGAGTAAAAAGGTCAACAAACGTATTTAATAAACAAAAGGTCATAAACTAAACAAACAATGTCAAAGTACACAAACGTAAATAAGTGCAGTAACAGAATCAGGCCTAACAAATACAAAGTCATGATTAGAACGTCACAGACAAACGGCGCTCGGTCCACAGAGCTCAGCGCCTCAGGTGTGTCCTGAAGGTGTGGTCATTCCAGGTGGAGACACAGGGTTGGTCAGTCACACAGCAGCTGCACCAATCAGGAGGCAGAAGGGATCAATCCTACTGCAGGGCTTGAGGTAATCCACCAATCACAGACGAGCAGGGACTCAGAGGATCCATATACAAAAACACAAGTTTAAGGCACTCAGAAAACGAATATACAAAGGGCCGTAACAGTCCTGCAAATACAAACATATCACATCTTCGTTACTGGGAAAGAAAATATAGAGAGCATTTCTGTCACGGTCGTCTCGGGTTCAGATCATAAACTACATCCCTGTTTTGTCTGTCAGCGATCTCTCCGGCCGACGTGAACTACGGCGAGACGCTCAGCACGCTACGCTACGCTAACCGCGCCAAGAACATCATCAACAAACCCACCGTGAACGAGGACGCCAACGTCAGGCTGATCCGGAAACTGCGGGCGGAGATCGCACGGCTGCGGACTTTACTACTGCATGGGAGCCAGGTATGAGTACTACTACTACTACTACTACTACTACTACTACTACTACTACTACTATTAACAACTACTACTACTACTACTACTGCTACTAACTACTACTGCTACTACTACTACCAACTACTACTACTACTACCAACTACTACTACTACTACTACTATTAACAACTACTACTACTACTACTACTACTACTACTACTACTACTACTACTACTACTACTACTACTACTATTACTACTACGACTACCTCCTACTACTACTACTACTACCTCCAACTACTACTACTACTACTACTACTATTACGACTACCTCCTACTACTACTACTACTACCTCCAACTACTACTACTACTACTACTACTATTACGACTACCTCCTACTACTACTACTACTATTACTACTACGACTACCTCCTACTACTACTACTACTACTACTACTACCAACTACTACTACTATTACTACTACTACTACCTCCTACTACTAACTACTACTGCTGCTACTACTACTACCAACTACTACTACTATTACTACTACTACTACCAACTACTACTACTATTACTACTACAACTACTACTACTACTACTACTACCAACTACTACTACTATTATTACTACTACGACTACCTCCTACTACTACTACTACCAACTACTACTACTACTACTACTACTACTATTACTACTACGACTACCTCCTACTACTACTACTACTACTACCAACTACTACTACTACTACTACCAACTACTACTACTATTACTACCAACTACTACTACTACTACCAACTACTACTACTATTACTACTACTACTACTATTACTACCAACTACTACTACTACTACCAACTACTACTACTATTACTACTACTACTACTATTACTACTACTACTACCTCCTACTACGACTACTACTACTACCAACTACTACTACTATTACTACTACTACTATTACTACTACGACTACCTCCTACTACTACTACTACCTACTACTACTACTACTACTACTATTACTACTACGACTACCTCCTACTACTACTACTATTACTACTACAACTACTACTACTACTACTACTACCAACTACTATTATTACTACTACGACTACCTCCTACTACTACTACTACTACCAACTACTACTACTACTACTACTATTACTACTACGACTACCTCCTACTACTACTACTACTACTACCAACTACTACTACTACTACCAACTACTACTACTACCTCCTACTACTACTACTACTACTACTACTACTACTACTACCAACTACTACTACTATTACTACCAACTACTACTACTACTACCAACTACTACTACTATTACTACTACGACTACCTCCTACTACTACTACTACTACCTCCAACTACTACTACTACTACTACTACTATTACGACTACCTCCTACTACTACTACTACTACTACTATTACTACTACGACTACCTCCTACTACTACTACTACTACTACTACCAACTACTACTACTATTACTACTACTACTACCTCCTACTACTAACTACTACTGCTGCTACTACTACTACCAACTACTACTACTATTACTACTACTACTACCAACTACTACTACTATTACTACTACAACTACTACTACTACTACTACTACCAACTACTACTACTATTATTACTACTACGACTACCTCCTACTACTACTACTACTACCAACTACTACTACTACTACTACTACTACTATTACTACTACGACTACCTCCTACTACTACTACTACTACTACTACCAACTACTACTACTACTACCAACTACTACTACTACTACTACTACCAACTACTACTACTATTACTACCAACTACTACTACTACTACCAACTACTACTACTATTACTACTACTACTACTATTACTACTACTACTACCTCCTACTACGACTACTACTACTACCAACTACTACTACTATTACTACTACTACTATTACTACTACGACTACCTCCTACTACTACTACTACCTACTACTACTACTACTACTATTACTACTACGACTACCTCCTACTACTACTACTACTACTACTACTACTACTACTACCTCCTACTACTACTACTACTACTACCTCCTTCTACTACTACTACTACTACCTCCTTCTACTACTACTACTACTACCAACTACTACTACTACTACTACTACCAACTACTACTACTACTACTACCAACTACTACTACTATTACTACCAACTACTACTACTATTACTACTACTACTACCTCCTACTACGACTACTACTACTACTCTGCTTGTGTACAAGTCGTTTCATGGTTTAGCACCAAAGTACATCTCTGACATGTTAGAGCCGTATGAACCATCTCGGGCCCTGAGAACTTCAGGGAGGGGTCCCCTGGTGGTTCCCAGAGTCAGGACTAAACACGGTGAGGCTGCGTTTCAGTTTCATGCAGCTAAAATCTGGAACAGTCTTCATGAGGATGTGAGACAGGCCTCAACTCTGACAATGTTCAAATCCAGGCTGAAAACAGCTCTTTTTACCCGAGCAGATGAAAACTGAAAGTATTTTATCTGCACTCTGGCCTTTTACTGTCATTGATGAACTTTTATGTTGGATGTTTTAATGAATGAATTGATCTGTTTTCTTGTAATTTTATGCAACTGTGAAGCACTTTGAATTGCCTTGTGTATGAATTGTGCTCTACAAATAAACTTGCCTTGCCTTGCCTTGCCTTGCCTTACTACCAACTACTACTACTATTACTACTACTACTATTACTACTACGACTACCTCCTACTACTACTACTACTACTACTACTACTATTACGACTACCTCCTACTACTACTACTACGACTACCTCCTACTACTACTACTACTACTACCAACTACTACTACTACTACTACTACCAACTACTACTACTACCTCCTACTACTATTACTACTATTACTACTACTACCTCCTACTACGACTACTACTACTACCTCCTACTACTACTACCAACTACTACTACTACCAACTACTACTAGTATTACTACTACTAGTATTACTACTACTACTATTACTACTACTACTACGACTACCTCCTCCTACTACTACTACTACTACTACTACTACTACTACTACTACTACTACTACTACTACTACTACTACTACTACTACTACTACTACTACTACTACTACTACTACTACTACTACTACTACCAACTACTACTACTACTACTACTACCAACTACTACTACTATTACTACTACTACTACCACCTCCTACTACTACCAACTACTACTACTACTACTACTACTATTACTACTACTACTACCTCCTACTACGACTACTACTACTACCAACTACTACCACTACCACTACCACCACTACTACTACTACTACTACTACTACTACTACTAAGTTGATCTTCTTGAAACCAGATGTTTTTAAGTCTTTTTAAGGTTGATCAACATTAAGTTTGTTCCTGATGAAAAGTTGCAGAAGTCTCAACTGTTTCCAAAGTGCCTGCTGTTCTCCTGCTGCTCTACAGGTGGCGCCGTTGGACTCTCTGGAGAAGCTGCACCAGAACGAGGCCCGGGTCCTGGCGCTCACCAAGGAATGGACCAACAAATGGAACGAGACGCAGAAAATCCTCAAGGTACAGACTCCACTCAGGCCACGTTTAGTCCTGGTTCTGACCCGGCTCTCGCTCGTCCAGGAGCAGACCCTGGCCCTGCGGAAGGAGGGGATCGGGGTGGTGCTGGACTCGGAGCTGCCTCATCTGATCGGCATCGACGACGACCTCCTCAGCACCGGGATCATCCTCTATCACCTCAAGGTAAACCGCGGGAAAACCCGGGACAAACGAAAGAGCTCAGCTTTGAAATGTTCACAACGTCCTCAGACTCAGGCGAGCGGAGAAACATCGCGCTCACAAGTGCTTCACCTAATCTATATGTTTTACTACATTTGAAAAACCCACATTAGTCGAACTCTATCAGATTGAAACCTTTACTATAATAGTAAATATTTGAGAAATGAAAAAAGAAATTACATACAATTAAATCACTTCAAATATTGGCCTATACATTGACAATCGGCCAACCCCTTCATGCCCAAAAATCAGTTGTGTTATATATACTGTAGAGACCTTTCGGGTGTAGACTGTAGACCAGGGGCTCCCAAACCTTTCAGGTTGTGATTGACTCATTTCAATTCTCAAAGCATTTACAAGAGGGTTTAATAATATTTCATTAAGTTAGATGATTTTACTAAGAACGTGTGGTTTCAAATGACAAAACACATTTATAGGATTTTACTGATTTTGAAAACAAGCCTTCCTGTATACTGTATATTTTGTGTCCCCCGCTTTGGGAACCCTTGCTGTAGACAGGGACCTTTCAGCTGAACAGTTCTGTTTCACTGGTGTCTCTGCAGGAGGGACGCACCTCCGTGGGACGGGACGATGCGGAGCAGGACATCAGTGAGTCCCACAGGCGCAGGTTCAAGTCCTGGCCCTGGTCCAATTACATAACACATTAATAACGTAATAACAGCCAATGACGTAATAACGATTTGTCCCCAGTAATGTTATAAGTTATTACATTAGTGGCCTGACAAGAAAGACAAATGTTATGAATTCAGCCTATAATGTAATAATACATAAATGCAAGTTCATTTAAAAAAATAATGTTGTCAGACCAATAATGTAAAAACATTACATTTTCACAGCGGTTATTACGTTATCGTGACGGTCCTCAACCCGCCCACGGCCCCAGGAGAGACTTCACTCGTCTGATTCGGTTTGGTGATGGTTCTATGTGTTAAGGTTTCCTGAACAGTTCTTCTCCTCCTTCAGTCCTTCACGGTCTGGACCTGGAGTCGGAGCACTGTGTGTTTGAGAACCACAGCGGCACCGTGACCCTGCTGCCCCTGAACGCATCGCAGTGTTCAGTCAACGGAGTCAACGTCAGCCAGGCCACACTGCTCACTCAAGGTACGGCTGCTAAGAAGAGGAAATCTCTGTATTACAGGGACGATGATGATGAGATTTGCAAAACATTTCTATTGTGTGTTTTTCTCAAAAAGATAATAGTCTTGAACAGAGCCGGAAAAATCACCACACTTTCTCTCCAATTTATTAATAGATTTTTTCCCCATCATTTCCCCAATTTTTTTTTCCCACAAATATTTTCCCTTTTTCTCAAAATATTTTCTATTTTCTTCTTTTTTTTTTCTTCTCACATTTTCCTTAATTTTATTCCTTTATTTTTTCACAATTTCTTTTACTATTTTCCCAATCCCCCCCCCCCCCCCCGCGAGTTTTCCCACTTAGTGTCCCGCATTTCTTGACTCTGTGAATTTGCAGATCGTCCAAACAGTGATTGGAGACGATCCTTTTCCCGCCTCTAATGAAGCCTCGTCTGAATCCAGTTTGTTCTCGGTTCCAGGAGCCATGATCCTCCTGGGACGCACAAACAGGTTCCGCTTTAACCATCCCAAAGAAGCCGCTCGTCTGCGCGAGAAGAGGAAGGTCAGAGAAAACCTCCGATACACTTTCTTTCTGCAGCTCGTCTTACAAACGAATGCACATATCTGTCAAATGTAGGGATGTAACGATTCACTCAAGCCCCGATTCGATTCGATTTCCGATTTGAAGTTCCCGATTTAGATTTTTCCCGATTTTTTAACTTTTTTTTTTTTTAGAAAAGAATGACTCCTTCATACCAATGTTTCTTTTGTTTTAACATCTGCATTTTTGTCCCTGTAACAAATTGCAACTTGTCTCAGTAAGAGAACTTTACGTTACAAAAAATTACAAGACATTAAAATTAACTATAATCATTTTGACAGAGTGCTTGTAAATGTACATGTTTTCAGCATAAGTAAACTATGTAGCAAAGCAAACATTTTGAGATTATATTTATTTTACCAAACCTTTATTTTAATTTTTTTTGCAGTTTGAACATAATACTATCATTTAGAACTAATTTTACAGTGCAGTTTTGTTCACCCTTGAAGCGTCACTGCCTCCGGTGCAGCCTTTGTAAACATCAGGAGCTCCTGTAGGTATTGGATTATTTGACAAACGGACATTTGATGAGGATTTCAGCAGAATCAGAGCAGGTTGGTCAGATGTGTTGTTCGTTCACATGGTTTTTATTCAAAAGTAACACCGCCGTGCCACTAGAGGGCAGTAATGCACTTACAACATACATTGTAAAATTACTATTACAACACTCCCACTCAATTTTACCATGGTATTTACATTTTCTTTACAACAACGAATATATATATGTAACTTTAAAGCACTGTTACATAACACACCTTTCTTTTCCTTTTTAACACAAACGTGTAATAGTTTGAAGCCTGTCTTAACAAAGAACACAGTTTAGGCATTTTAAACATTTTTTAAATCCTTTTTAAACTGGACACAGTCCAATCTCCTCTCTGAGATATTCAAACTTTTGTTTAGGCAGTGGCTTAGTTAAGATATCAGCCTTCATTTTATCTGTTGAACAATACATCAGTTGTATTTGTCCATTTTGCACACACTCACGAATGTAGTGGTATCGAATGTCTATGTGCTTGGTTCTTGCATGGTCAACAGGATTCTTTGCGATTGCAATTGCTCCTTGATTATCTTCCTGTATCACTGTTGGTGTGATCTCCATTCCAAGTTCAGTTAGTAGTCGTCTCAGCCAAGTTCCTTCTTGTGCAGCCTGGCTTAAAGCAACATACTCTGCTTCTGTTTTTTGCTTAGCCAACTGACGGCTCCTCCAGCAAGAAGAAAGATGTTTCCAGTAGTAGAGCGTCGATCATCCTGATCACCTGCCCAATCAGCATCTGAGAATCCAATCAAAGTTCCAGTGTCTGATCTCTGGTATTCGAGTCCCAGGTTCAACGTGCCTTTCAGGTATCTTAGAATTCTTTTCACAGCTGTCAGATGTGCAGTGTTTGGGTTTGCATTGAACTTTGAAACAACACTTACTGCTTGTGCTATGTCTGGTCGTGTGGCCATGGCAGCATACAGTAAACTTCCAACCATTGACTGATAAGTACTTGAGTTAACAGGTTTACTGACATCATCAGTTTTTCTCAACTTCACGTTTGTGTCAGCAGGAGTCGCGACTGGATTAGCACTGTCCATTCCATACTTTTTTAGGATGTTTTCAAGGTATTGTCTCTGATGAAGGATAACATGGTTGTTTGTCTTGTCTTGGACCACCGAGATGCCCAGAATGTAGGATAGTTCACCCATGTCCTTCATTTTATAGTGTTTCTTCAGTGTGTCCTTTAACTTGTCCATGCTCTCTGTTGACTCTGTAATCAAAATCAAATCATCAACATACACAGCCAATATTTCCAACTCCTGACCTGTTCTAACAAACACACACTGATCTGAAGTACTCTGTGCAAAACCAATGTTTTTCATGAACTCTGTAAAGGCTTTGCTCCAACAGCGTGGAGACTGCTTCAGTCCATATATTGACTTGTTTAGTTTGCACACCAGATGTTCTTGTCCTGGTTTGATATAACCCTCTGGTTGCTCCATGTAGATTTCCTCTTCCAAGTGTCCGTTAAGGAATGCAGTTACGACGTCCATTTGATGCACATTCAGGTCATTTTGCACAGCAAATGATAAAAGTGTACGAATTGAGCTGAATCGTACCACTGGTGAAAACGTTTCATCATAGTCAGCACCGTAAATCTGTGAGTAGCCTTTAGCAACAAGTCTGCACTTGTATCTTTCCACCCATCCATCACTGTGATGCTTGACTTTGAACACCCATTTTGATCCGATTGCTTTGCGATCCTTCGGTAAATCCACCAAGTCCCATGTATCATTTTCCAGCAGTGACTCATATTCCAGATCAGCTGCTTTCTGCCATTCCTTTGCGTTTGGACTTGACATCGCCTCTTTTAGCGTATTTGGCTCTGTGACACAACACATGTTGGCATAGTGCTCAACTGTTACTATGTCAGCAAACTCGTCATATCCGTATCTCTTTGGAGGTTTTCTGATCCTGCGACTTTCTCTTGCAGCTTCACTGACAGTAGTGTTCTCAGTATTTGTTTGTCTTTCCTCTGTGTTCAGTGTCACCTCATTTTCTGAACTGTTTTTCTCATCCCGTTTGCATCCAAAGTCTGTTTCATTGAATACAACATCTCTGCGAATGAGCATTCTCCTCTTGACTTCATCCCACAGACGGTAACCTTTGGCATTGGTTGCATATCCCACGAAGCGAAGCTTAACTGCCTTTTTGTCTAGCTTCTTTCTCTCTGTGTCTGGGATGTGAGCATAAGCAACACAACCAAATGTTCTCATGTGCCTAATGTCCGGCTTTTTGCCATACCACCTTTGATAGGACGTCTCTTCTTTTATAGCAGATGTGGGTAACCTGTTCTGTATGTAAGCTGCGGTTGCAACAGCTTCTGCCCAGTACATGTTTGGTAGCTTTGCGTGAGACAGCATACTTCTAGCTGCTTCCACAAGAGTCCTGTTCTTTCTTTCTGCAACACCATTTTGCTGAGGTGTATGTGGTATAGTCATTTCATGGTGGATTCCCCGAGCTTTCAAATATTCTTGAAACTCCCTTGATGTGTATTCTCCACCATTGTCTGTTCTGAGTTTTGTGATTTTCTGTCCACACTCATTTGAGAATGTCTTATCAAACTCTTTGAACTTGCTCAGAACCTCACTTTTCTCTTTCATAAAATACACTTTACAGCACCTGGAGTAGTCATCGATGAAAGTTACAAAGTACTTCTTTCCACCAAGGGATTCAGTTTGCATAGGACCACAGACATCACTATGTACCAATTGTAACTTGCGTTTTGATCCGATTTCTCCCACTGGTTTGCAAGGCTTCCTTGACATTTTGCCCACAACACAAGCTTCACAGAACGTTTCCTCCTCTTCTGCAGCAAGGTTCACTCCTTTAACCAGGTTTTTTAGTCCTTTTAACTTTGAAGTGTGGCCTAAACGCTGATGCCACAAACTTACTGCAACTGATGCACTTGATGCTCCATGACAAGTTGTGCAGCTTCCCTCGGTGTCCAGCTGATACAACCCGTCAGTTCTCTGTGTTCCCATTCCATGAAGAGTTCCATCCTTTCCTCGTATGTAGCAGCGAGACTTTTTGAACTGCACTGTATTTCCTTTCCTGGCAGCAGCTCCCACTGAGAAAAGATTCAGAGATAATTTGGGAACATACAATACATCATACACTGTGACATTTTTAACACCACTAACTCTGAATGACATTTTCAGCTTTATGTTGCCCAGTCCTAGAGCCTCAACCACTCTACCATCACCAAGTTTAACAGATTGTGGTTCTGAGAACTGCTGGTAGTGTTGAAGTCCTTCTTTGTTCCACGTCATGTGTTTTGATGCTCCGGAATCAATCAACCACTCTCCTTGTTGTGAATCACTTTGTTGACTTGACTCGCTTACAACGAAGGCACCCTCACATGAGTCCTCTGTATCCTCATACATCATGCTTTTAGCCTTGTGGGTTTTGTATTTCTTTTTGTTGCTTGGACAATCACGTTTGATATGTCCCTCCTTTCCACATTGGTAACATCTCCATGAGCTGGGACTGTCTGCTCCCTCTGCTTTTGACTTGTTCTGCATATTTCCACGCATTTGAGTTGACATGGCCGATGCACCACTGGTCGCTGTGCTGTTGTCAGCATGCACTCGTTTTTGTTCCTCATTTATCAATGCCTGTTGGACAAACTGTAGTGTCAAATTGTCCATCTTTGTCTCCAATGCAGTAACAACTGTTGCATAGCTGTGTGGTAGACTTCCTAGAAGAGTCACAATTTGATCTTCTTCCTCAATCACAGAGCCTATGGCACCTAGCTTATCAGTGAGCTCCTTCATTCTTTTCAAATGATCATTTAGATTTTCTCCTTCCTTCATTTCACACCGGAAGTACTTTTTCTTTAGAAATAGCTTGTTAGCAACCGTGTCTCTTTCAAATTGTCCTTTTAATGTCTCCCATGCTTCCTTGGGGGTCCGGCAGCTTGTTATCAAGTATAGCTGGGGTGTACTTACATTTAACACCAACACCGAAAAAGCTCTCTCTTTCTTTCTTTCAAATTCGGCTCGAGTGTTAGCATTAGCATCTGCGGCTAACTGATCCGTCTCTTGTACCATACCCCACAGTCCTTTTGCTTTCAGAAGATGCTCCAACTGAAATTTCCATGTTGCCCAGTTCGCAGGTCCGCTCAGCTTGTCAATAAACAGTTTATCTTCCATTGTGAATCCCACAATACTGTTTATGACCCACAAAATCCCTGTTTAGCAGCCTTTTTCAGCGATCTCTGGGCCCATAACCTGTTGTTCGTTCACATGGTTTTTATTCAAAAGTAACACCGCCGTGCCACTAGAGGGCAGTAATGCACTTACAACATACATTGTAAAATTACTATTACAACAAGATGTTTGTCAGTTTAAGATCTTTGGTAAACTTTTGTCAAAATGCTAAACTCTGCGTTAGCCGCTAACGCTAATCTCGTAGCTGCTAACTTTAGCTGCGTCTGCTGCTTCATGCCCGCACGTGTATGTGTTTACGTGGTGTGGCGTGTGTTGGGGGTGAGGTGTGTGTTGGGGTGAGGCGGGGGGGGTTAACTTTGTCTTGAGAAAAAGTTAACGTCGTTAGAAACAACGAGCTAGTATGTTCCGGTCTGTTTCGGTCGCGCAAAATGGAGCAGCTGAGGGTGGCTTTCAAATCGATTCTTTTATTTTTTACATCGATTCACATTTTACGCATATTAAATCGATTTTAAATCGATTTGATGAATCGTTACATCCCTAGTCAAATGTAAAAGCAAGGATAAAAACAAAAAACAATGAACCTACAGAATAAACGCATAAGGCGAGACGCTGCAGGTGAATAGAGGAAAAAAAATGTCGAGAAATAACATAAATTAACATTATAAAAGGGAGAGTTGTAAATAAACAATGCACAGATGAATGTGTTAATAGTCAAATACTTTCATAGGTAATTTAAAACTAACGATTTGGCTGAAACGGGACCCAAAGTCGGGGATAACTGCGGCTGGTTTTGGGTAAAAGGTTTAGGGACAAACCGCACCCCTGTGTCGTCCCCACGGATGCATTTAAATATCAGTTTGTTTTTGTGTTTCAGAGCGGACACCTGTCGACTCTGAGTCTCTCTATGACAGACCTGCCCCAGTCCTGTGAGAACCTGTCCACAGCCATGCTCTGCAACCCCAGGTCAGTACTGCTACTACTGCAAATACTACTGCTAACTGCTAATACTTTCTTTTAGTCTTCTTTGACAGGAAACATCCTGAAATTCGGAATCAGAACAAAGGTTCCACAGGGCATTAAAAAGCATTAAAAGTCATTAAAGTAATGTCCTACATAAGTTTATAAAAAATCGTCTCTAAAGCTCATTCAGCTTCAGTTTTGGCTGAAATGTTTTGCTCAAAAGTTTCCTGTTGTGTCCAATTATCATTTCCCTCATTCCTCTGTTTGATGGAACCTTTCTAAATATGCAGATTTAGCGTTTGTGGCAGTAAACTGTCCCTTTAAGCCCCTTCTCCCCTCACACCCCGAGGCTCTGGTGAGGTCTTTTCCTCTCACTGCCCTGCAGAGGATGGATACAATGTGCTCAGGAACATGTTGACTCAGTGGAAAGCTCTAAAAAAGTGGATTTTCCTTTCGTAATAGCCCAGCGTTTACAGCTGTGTGTGTCTCTGCAGCCTCGTCACTGAGAGCACCCCGGGGCGCTTCAGGTACCCGTCATACGTCATACTGTGTGCAGTGACCGCAGTCCGTCTCTCACATGTGTCCTCCCTGGTCTGTGGTGGAACCGTCTCATAACAATGTGTGCTGTCAGTGTGGGAGCGCCTGTAGAGCCCCGAGGTCCCAGATGATGATGTAATCACTATGTCATTCCCCAACACAGAAACACCGGTGTTCACATTAGACACAATTCAACTTTATTAATGTTTCATTCAAGTGCATATGACGGGCGTTAATGCTTTTGAAAATACCACCTATTTAGAAGGATTACGTCAGTTGCAAATTCATCAGTAATATTTTAATGAAGAAATGTTTGGCAGAAAAGTAATTTCAATGTTTAAGCTGCTGACAGGAAGTGATAAAAGTTTGACTCATTTCCCATTGACTTAACATGGTCGGCACGGCAACAGTTTAAAATTGTTTGCCTTCATCTATGTCACTTCCTGTCAGTGTCCAATAAAGAAGTGAAACTATAAACATCACAAAAATGGTCAAACTAAAGAAAACTGGGAACAATCTTTAGCTAAATCTTAAATATAATCTAACATGATTTAGCACGAAATGTGTCTAATGTTTCATATGCACTTTAACAAAACCACATTAGTTCAAGAACTGTAATAAAAGATTGTATAGTGCAGGGGTGGCGAATATGCGGCTCTCGGCCAATCAGGGTGCGGCTCTCGGCCAATCAGAGTGCGGCTCTCGGCCAATCCGAGTGCGGCTCTCGGCCAGCCAATCAGAGTGCGGCTCTTTGCAAAAGAAATGGTACATCTTTCCCATAAACTGTAACAGCCTTTGCGAATCTTGACTAAAAATCCAACCATAGTCCTACAGACCCTGGTTCCCTTCTCTACACGCATGAATGAGAGTCTGTCTCCCTCCTTTTCGAGGCGGCGTGTAAAAGGTGCCCGTGCAGCAGCTTTACTCAAAGCGAGATGTAGTTAAACAACAGTCAGGCAGATCGTGGCTCTGGGATCAGCTTCTGTGCTTTTCAAGTTTCTGATTAGTCTACTCTTTATTTGATGAAAGTTGGCCTCATACTCACAGAAAAAGAGCAACATTAGCAAATAGAAAAAAGCGGAGCTCTAATGAAGCACATGATGCGAAGCGCGACATCGTAACGCGGAAATACGCAAAGTCATTGACTTTTCTGTCACATGTTGTAACCATAGGCGCCGATCCCGTGGGTGCTCCGGTGCTCGAGCACCCAGCCAAATCTTTGAGCACCCAGGCGAATTTACCTTGAATTCACAAAATGTCCCATTGAATAAAACAAGCGAATAATTAAAACTGTACTTCTCTCTCGTAACAGTCAGGCGCGGGTCCTACCATCATATACAAATGTGAATGTGACACTAAGCACTAAGTATGTGTAGCGTGGTCGAACGGTAACCTCGCCTGACTTTCATGCCAAAGGTCCCTGGATCGAGATACCCCTGTGACAATTTTACTTTCTTACAAATTATATTGCTAATACTTTATAGAAATAGAATTCAATCGGGCATATTGTTTTTCTATAATTCCAATTCATACGTCTAGGGAAAATATAATTTGGGCACGCGGGCAGTGTGTTGCTAGGTAAAAATCCTCACTGTCAATCAAATCCTTGATCTCATTATCAACATGATGCTCCGACGCCGTGTACGTAACTTCGGCCAAAAACAAAGCTCGTTTGCCGCCAATGGGCTAATGACCAAGAAGCTAATAAAACGCACTAAGATAACAATGGACAGATTTGTAATTAGAAAGAAATTGCATTTATCAGAAGATTCCACCAGCGAGGAGACTGTCTCCATTCATTATGAGACGGCCTCTACAACTACTTCTAGTGCCAACAATGGTGAGTTGCGCGCAGCGCACCAATGCATGTGTATTGCTTTCTCAAAAAATAACCTCAGTGTATAAGATGATAGTAGACATTGCCAAGTAGCTTGCATTTCTGTTTAGGTAAATGTGAGGCGGTGTGCGTCACATGACAGTACTGGCTGACTGAGCACCCACGGGGGAAAACATAAATCGGCGCCTATGGTTGTAACTGTAACACATGCAACATAAACAGAATCTCAGACGTCCTCCAGAGGCTCCTGATTAAAGTTTATGAACTTTGTGCAGCCTAGAGTGCGTTCTCTGCACAGTCCAGTCAGGACCGAGCTGCAGACACTGAGCCACAGGCCAGGGGCGAATCAGAGGAGGGGGCTCAGTGGGCAGGGCCCCACACACTAACACACTCCAGCATTAAAAATTAAAAAATATAATTCTATCCCAGTCAGAGCAGAACAGCACAAAATGTCAGTTTATTTAATATACATTTATTTCAATCTTGGCGAGGAGTAAAACTATTAAATCTACAATTAAATAAAAAGTCCAGGCATAACGTTATAGTTTATTGTGATTAAATATATAACGGTCACATTACATTTAATCACCGCCCCTGGATCTCTCGAATGGGCGGAGCCTTTTCTCTTCACAGGATCAGGGTTGAACAGTTCGGCTCTTGGTCTCAGACTAGTCGGCCCCCCCTGGTTTGGTAAATATAAAACCAATGAAACCAAGGCAGAGAGCTCCGGATTAAAAACCTGATTGGACGATACCGGTCTAAATTATATTGCGATATAGAATAAAATATATTTGGTTGATTTTAAACCACATGAAATCGCTGAGTCCGTTGGCGTTCACAGACAGAGCAGATTTTCGGGGATTGGCCTGGAGTTTCTTAATCGTGATCCTTGATTTCTGTTCAGGTCTAAACTCATCTTCTCTGTGAGACTTTAACGCTCTGTGTCTGTTTAAAGCTCCCTCTGTGCTTCTGTTCTTGTTTTGTTGTTTTCTAAAGCCACACTGCGGAACATTCGGACCCTTTCATAAAACAAGGAACATGCTATCATTGAATTCCCGCTTCTCTTCTTGGTGTGATTGTTTGTGTGAGTTGTACCTCCGTGTAGTTGATGTTGTGACGGTATGTTCTGGAATGTTCCTCTGTGTGGCTTTAATGTTCCCGGTGAACTCCGCTCACACGCGTTTCTCCTTCAGGCTGGAGTTCGAGCGGCAGAAGAAGGAGGAGCTGGACAAGCTGGAGATGAAGAGGTACGTTACAAATATTTCAGTTTTTACCAGGGGAGGGAGACTCCAGTCACATGACTCGAGGCAGACTTGACCAAAGCTCCAGAAAGACTTAAGTAAGTAAGTGCTTTATTGTTATTGTACACGCGTACAACGAAAGTGTTCAGGTGTTAGTCCTGAGCTGCTGCGGCTGAGCCGCGCTGCAACTGTGTGTAAACCTGACCCGCATGACCCTGGAGGTCGGGGAAACTGTAGCACTCAGAAGAAACCTGGCTGGCTCCTCTGATCCTCTGAAATGGTGCTGCGTCTCCTGGGTTTGTCCCCGTTTCAGAGCGTGGTGTCCTGCACTGGTCAGCTCCTCTTCCTCTCTCCGCTCCACCACAGTCTTTCACCATCTCTCGTTTGTCCTGTTTTGTTTCCTGTAGCTCCTCTTGTGACGCCTCCTCTGTCCTGCAGGGGGGGCTCTCGGTGCCTCTTCAGTGTCTCAGAAGAAGAAATGTGTAGTTCTCAAATGGGTTTAGCTGATAAGCTAGCATTTTGTTTACCTTTAAAAAGCTGCTTTCTTCAGGACCATTTTAGACTCAAAGTAAACAAATCCACCAAACCTCCACAAAATCTCAAGACGTACAAAAGTATCAAGAAAAACAATGTGGAACAGAAACCACACATGCAGTTTGCAGAAAAAGGCAAAAAAAGGCACAAGGAGAGAGGGAAGTCGCTTCCTGTTTTCACGTTGCCATGACAACCATAGTGGTATGGGAAACCCTTGACTTGACCTTGCCTCACTGACTCGCTGTGACATTATATTCATTATTGATTTGACTGAAACTGTTGGAAGAACGGGATTCAATGTAAAAACCAGCGCATCTATGTTTATGGTAATCAATACAGCAGC
This sequence comes from Proterorhinus semilunaris, assembly GCA_021464625.1. Taxonomy (NCBI): domain Eukaryota; kingdom Metazoa; phylum Chordata; class Actinopteri; order Gobiiformes; family Gobiidae; genus Proterorhinus; species Proterorhinus semilunaris. Next base: position 653,551 of record JAJBBP010000030.1, on the reverse strand, counting down.
AGATGTTTCTTTGTAGTAAAACGATTTCTACAGCGAGTGAAGAGATTAAGATTCATAGACTCAGTTACAGGAAAACGTGCAAAACGATCTGGAGCCAGTTCAAGCAGTAGTTTGATGCCATAGAGTCTGTTACACTGTACATAGACTGCAGTCAGTCACACGTGCAGACGGCGTTTCCCTCAGTCACACGCGCAGACGCCGTTTCCCTCAGTCACACGCGCAGACGCCGTTTCCCTCAACTGGGATACCGGATTGTTTTGGTGTTGTAGAATACATTTATTTTTGCCTCCTCGAAGTATGTTGCAAACACAGACCTTGTTGTTTTGTCTTCACCTAAAGTGGCCCCTGATTCACTTCGTCACCACTCAGTGCTGTATACGGGTGTGAAATTACATTCTTTGAACAATTTGAATACACAGGAGGGACTGAGAGAGCTAGAAACAAGTTTGGGCCAAAACAAAAAATGTCACTAGTATTCTAACAACTTTGGTACAGAATGGAGCCTTTTTTTTAAATAGATATACAGTGCCTTGCGAAAGTATTCGGCCCCCTTGAACTTTTGCCACATTTCAGGCTTCAAACATAAAGATATAAAACTGTAATTTTTTGTGAAGAACCAACAACAAGTGGGACAATCATGAAGTGAAACGACATTTATTGGATATTTCAAACATTTTTAACAAATAAAAAACTGAAAAATTGGGCGTGCAAAATGATTCAGCCCCTTGACTTTCAGTGCAGCAAACTCTCTCCAGAAGTTCAGTGAGGATCTCTGAATGATCCAATGTTGACCTAAATGACTAATAATGATAAATAGAATCCACCTGTGTGTAAACAAGTCTCCGTATAAATGCACCTGCTCTGTGATCGTCTCAGAGGTCAGTTTAAAGCGCAGAGAGCATCATGAAGAACAAGGAACACACCAGGCAGGTCCGAGATACTGTTGTGGAGAAGTTTAAAGCCGGATTTGGCTACAAAAAGATTTCCCAAGCTTTAAACATCCCAAGGAGCACAAGCGATAATATTGAAATGGAAGGAGTATCAGACCACTGCAAATCTACAAAGACCCGGCCGTCCCTCTAAACTTTCAGCTCAAGGAGAAAACTGATCAGAGATGCTGCCAAGAGGCCCATGATCACTCTGGATGAACTGCAGAAATGTACAGCTGAGGTGGAGACTCTGTCCATAGGACAACAATCAGTCGTATACTGCACAACTCTGGCCTTTATGGAAGAGTGGCAAGAAGAAAGCCATTTCTTAAAGATATCTGTAGCAAGTAATTAGTTAATACCGGAGTATCAAGTGAGTACTGTTATAGATCTGAATGGGCTGGTACCAGAAGAACTGGGATCGGCTACTGGAGGGTAGGGCAGTAAATAAAAAGACAAAGAATAAATGTTGGGAATTTTATATTATAATATACATTAAATAATATATTGTATATAAAGTGATACATAAAAAAATATATATATATTTACAATACTGCAGTTTTCATGTTACCGGTATTCCACAAAGTGCATAATTCAAGCCAACAAAACAATAATGGGTTCGCCTAGATCTTCGGTTGGGTACCAACAAAAAGAAAACCCAAAAGAATAGTCCGATAGTCCATCAATCAGTGCGCGTGGATTGCCCTTGTGGGGTTATGGAACAATATCGCGTTTGGAAAATGTCCAAACGCGATATTGTCTGTACTGTTCGAGGTGAGTTGTGGTGACGCTCTGAGGAGGTGGGAGGAAAAAGGACAGGCTGCGAAGCCTCCTACCGGACCATGGGCAGTTGAAGTTTACACGATGAGGGACGTCCTTAGGCTCCAGGCTTCATTCTATAGCTCGCCATCCACACAGTTGGACCCAAGACAGGGCACCTGGCCTGCATGGACCAACAGTAGTTCTCTTTAGAAAAACCTCATATACACAGGAAGCTAAAGCTAAGCTAACATTAGCATTTCAAATTACAGAAAACATGGATGCAAAATCCATTACAATGTATTTCTAATCATTCTAAATTCATGTAAGCATTTAGCATGCTAGTTAGCATGTTAGCATCATATAATACAATAAAACTCAGCATCCAAACTCACCAGTTCACAAGAATCACACAAATCAGGTCCCCCAGCAAAGCCCAACCGATCTGGCTCTGCAGCTGCTGTCCCTTGGCTCCTCTCCCACACAACGGAGGAGAGTGGCGTCAAGGCAGCTTATATAGCACCTGGGTTCCTGTGATTGGCTAATTAGGATCATGTGACCCGGTGCCTTCAGGGACTCAAGAGACAGTGGGGAAGACAACCACTGGGCAACATTAAGGGATTTTAACCCTGGTTACATATCCATAAAATGTGTACGGCGTCCGCCATCTTAGAAAGTCATTAAAACCAATGTAGCACACTCGCACTGCTCCGCGAGGTCCGGGTCCGGCTACCGAGGCCATCCGGAGTCAACGGAAAGAATCCGCAAGAAGTCTATTTTTGCCGGAGGATCAAGCTGACAGAAAAACACGAGCCAAACAGGAAGTCAGGTCTCGTGAGAAAGGAAGATCCGGTGTATTTCAAAATAAAATCCGTCCGCTTACTACTTATTTGGTCTCGTTTTCCGCCTGTAAACGCGTGTAACGTCGTAAATGTAAACATGTCTCCATTACCAGTGACACGGGGCATTAGTGTGTTTAAAGCATCCACTTCACTGGGGAGAGTCGTTGTTCTGGCAAATACGGCTTTTGTTGACAAAAACTACCTACAGTGAGGAAAATAAGTATTTGAACACCCTGCTATTTTATTAAATAAATAGTTACAAAATCATACATTGTGATTTCTGGATTTTTTTTTCTAGATGATGTCTCTCACAGTGGACATGCACCTACGAGGACAATTTCAGACCCTCCATGATTTCTAAGTGGGAGAACTGGCAAAATAGCAGGGTGTTCAAATACTTATTTTCCTCACTGTAAATATGGGGCGACTTATCACGTGACCTCACACCAAGAGGGAAACTCACGGGCGCTTCTGTTCTCGCCACAGCGTCTGGCGCCGGAGTGGGTGGAGCCACAGTGTCAGCCGGACTCACTGTGAGTGGTAGTTTGGGGCAAACCCCGGACCGGATCAGGACCGAACCCGGACCGTAGTTAATGTGAGCCGGGGGTTACTCTGATGGCGTTCTGCTTTTCAGGCGTGTGATGGCGGAGATGGAGCAGAAGCAGCAGGAGGTGGAGCAGGAGGTCCAGGAGGAGAGGAAGAGCCACAGGCCACCACAGGTTTACAGACTCACACTTTACAGACTCACACTTTACAGACTCACACTTTACAGACTCACACTTTACAGACTCGCCCTTTACAGACTCACACTTTACAGACTCACACTTTACAGACTCACACTTTACAGACTCACACTTTACAGACTCTCACTTTACAGACTCACACTTTACAGACTCGCACTTTACAGACTCTCCCTTTACAGACTCGCACTTTACAGACTCTCCCTTTACAGACTCACACTTTACAGACTCGCACTTTACAGACTCGCACTTTACAGACTCACACTTTACAGACTCCACACTTTACAGACTCGCACTTTACAGACTCACACTTTACAGACTCGCACTTTACAGACTCGCCCTTTACAGACTCACACTTTACAGACTCGCACTTTACAGACTCGCCCTTTACAGACTCACACTTTACAGACTCGCCCTTTACAGACTCACACTTTACAGACTCGCCCTTTACAGACTCACACTTTACAGACTCCACACTTTACAGACTCACACTTTACAGACTCGCACTTTACAGACTCGCACTTTACAGACTCACACTTTACAGACTCGCACTTTACAGACTCACTCTTTACAGACTCACACTTTACAGACTCACACTTTACAGACTCCACACTTTACAGACTCACACTTTACAGACTCGCCCTTTACAGACTCACACTTTACAGACTCACACTTTACAGACTCACACTTTACAGACTCACACTTTACAGACTCACACTTTACAGACTCACACTTTACAGACTCACACTTTACACATTCACACTTTACAGACTCACACTTTACAGACTCACACTTTACAGACTCACACTTTACACATTCACACTTTACAGACTCACACTTTACAGACTCACACTTTACACATTCACACTTTACAGACTCACACTTTACAGACTCACACTTTACAGACTCACACTTTACAGACTCACACTTTACAGACTCACACTTTACAGACTCACACTTTACAGACTCACACTTTACAGACTCACACTTTACACATTCACACTTTACAGACTCACACTTTACACATTCACACTTTACAGACTCACACTTTACAGACTCACACTTTACAGACTCACACTTTACACATTCACACTTTACAGACTCACACTTTACAGACTCACACTTTACAGACTCACACTACTCCTCAGATTTTTCTGAATCATTCCCATCCCCAGACTCACCTATGGGATTCCCCATCCATTTTGAAACCTTAATACAACAAGGGACTCAAATGACTCCCCGCAGGAGGCTTTCATCCCCAAAGAAAGTATCCTGCCCCTCTCCCACCTCTGTCTTTTTCACCCAAGGTCTCCCCAGCTCGGCCACCACCACCGGTGCCCACAGCTGTTATCTCTAGCAGCGTCACTGCTGCTGTCTAGGACATTAGGGGCCTCTGCGTTGCTACCATGCATAGCAAACTCAAAACCAACCAGAGGTCCACAGAGGGAGTGTGTTCTTCTGAAACAATTAGTACTGTCAAACAACTTAGATTAGCTAAGAGAGGGACAGTCAGACCGTCCGATCAAAGAACTCTAATCCATATCCCTTGCAAAAAGATTCCATCCACTCAAACACAGATAAATCTCAAACATGCTGTACTCAATGTCAGATCATTAAAAAACAAGTCCTTGTTAATAAATAGTTTTATTTCCTCTTATAATCTAGACTTTATGTTTTTATGGTATGTTGTTTTGCACCCTCTTTTCTTTTAGTTAGGTTACATTTTGGTTAACCTTTTGTTAATATTGTAAATAGCCTTTGTTTAGTTATTTTTGTTACCCCCTTTGTTAAATTTACCCTTTACATCCCTTTTATTAAATTACAACTTTAAATATCCATTTTACATCTTGGTTTTTGTTAATTCTTTTTCATCTAGCAGAGCCGGGTTGTAACAGTTACTTTTATTCTTCTCCAAAAGAGCACCACAATAGCTTTACTTGATCTTATAATACTAGTTAATCTGTTCTTATATTGTTTGTATGTACATTCTGCCTCTTTTGTCTTTGTACAGTTTATTCTTCCTCTTAGTGCTATTTGACTTCCACTCGTAAACCAGGGTTTTTCTGTAAATCTATGGTTCATAACTTTATTAACTTGAGGGCAGTGTTTTTCATCTACATAAACATTATCCCAACTTTGTTCCGTTATTTTATTCTTAAGTCTGGAAATAGAGATTTTAACCTTTTTACTATGATTTTTTGTTGTTTCTTTTACTGATTTGAGAACTCTCTTTATTACTGTAAAAACTGGTAGATGGTCAGACATATCAGTAATTTAAACTCGTTTAAACTTGTTATTTCACTTTCTAAAACATTAGTGAATATGTCAATCAGGGTTCTCACTGTTAAGGATATAACAGCTGGACACCTGGTTATTTTGTTGAACCAGGTGAAAAACCTTAAAGGGCGAGACAAAACCCCAGTTTAAGTTTAAATACAATATTTACAATTTTTATAAAGAATGCTATTTGTATTTTTGATATTTATCTATCTTATTTTAGAAACAAATGCTCTCACTCAGCCATCTGAAATCAGTTAAGTCACAGCAACAGCTCTTTCCTAATTGCTTTGCTTGCATCTCCAAGAAGAGTGCAAATTGACAGCACTTTCTTCTCTTTAGCTACAACTGAACAGAGTCCACTCCTTCGCTCTGCATATTGGTGACATTCCACTAACACGTGCTTTACGGTTTCTGGTTGGCCACACTAGTCACACAACCCTGACTGGTGTTTCCCAATTCTCCACAGAGAATAGTTCAGGCCTGTGTGCCCAATCCTTAATCGCGACACCACAATTTCCTCTCTGCGACTACCATCCACAATTCTTTTGTATGTAACTCTCGTTTGGATATTATACAGATGTCGTCTGTCGTAACACTACCCTCATACCTGTCGAACAACTTTTGTACCACAAACCACTCAGGGGTACCCCTGCTTCTATTCCTCAAAGCCTGCTGTAGTGACAGGTCTACCTCCGGCGCAGAAAATAACCATGGAGGGACAGGCGGGCATGGAACAGTGGGGCAGTACTCAAACCGAGTCAGACCAAATTCTTGTGCTTTTACATCCCCCATCCATCCAAAGCTAAAAGATGTAGTCTCCTGATGTTCCCAGCAGTCTACCAGCACTCCCTTTGTAGGGTGAGTGGTGCCATGTCCTTGAAGATTAATCCAGTACGCAAGCATGAGCTTCACTCTTCTCAATCGGAGGGGGAGCTCCCCCATCTCCACCTGAAGAGCATCTACAGGGGAAGACCTAAATGCTCCGCAGCACGTCCTTAAACCTTGAGCCTGCTCCCTGTCAAGCTTCTTCAGATGGGTCTCCGCCGCTGCCATGTATGCTATACATCCATAGTCCAGAGACGCTCTCATGAGAGCCTGATACACCCTTACCAATGCCCCTCTCGCAGCTCCCCAGTCCTGACCAGCCAGGCACCTTAACAAATTATTCACTTTCTTACACTTATTTTGAACAGATTCTATGTGCCGCTTCCACGTCAGCTTTTCATCAAACACATTACCCAGAAACCTCACTACACCCACTTGCTCCAGATTTTGCCCATACAACTTTAGCGTCACCTCTCTATGCCTTCTTGAAAAACAGATAACCTGGGTCTTTGCCACTGACATTTTAACAGCCCACCTATTTGCCCATTCCTCCACCGCTCCAACAGCGTCCTGCATTTTCCTTTGAAGGTATTTCAAATTCCGCCCCCGCATCCAGAGAGCCCCATCATCCGCGTAAAGTGACTTTCCAATACTCCCCTCTATCTCCCCAAAAACTTCATTTATCATTACATCAAACAGCACTGGACTACACACACTGCCTTGGGGAGTCCCATTGTCCACAGACTGCCTACTAGAGTATGCTGCACCTACCCTGACCTCAATTGTCCTCTCAGCTAAAAAATCCAGCACCCAGTTATACATTTTTCCTTTGATTCCAAGCTTTGCTAGCTTTATCAGTAGTCCTTCTCTCCACAGCATGTCGTAAGCCTTTTCTATATCAAAGAAGACTGCCACTATCATTTCTTTGTTTGTTTGGGCCTTTCTAATTTCATTTCTTTAAAATGGGCACAGTAATCGGTTGCTTCCAAGCAGGAGGAATACTCCCAGTCTCCTATACCAAGTTAAACAGCCTCAGCACGACTCCCAGTGACACGTCACACATCCTTGCCAACATCGAGTAACAGATGCCATCCTTGCCTGGCGTAGACTGCTATACAGATGACAGGGCTCGTTTTAACTCAAATAGCGACAGGGGCATATCTAACCAGTCACCAGAAGCCCCTTTCTTGTAGAAGACTCCTGGATTCTCCGCCAAGGTGAAATCCCTACTCTTTTTAGCCGCATCTGACAGCTTCTCTGAACTGTGGACTTTGACAAATGTGTTCACAAGCAGCTCTGTCTTCTCTTCATTTCTAGTCGCAGTAACACCACCACTCTGTAGGACCATTCCCATACTACTTCTTCTTATTCCATTCATCTTCCTGACAACACCCCATACTTCAGATAACTTGGTTTCACGCCCGATAGTGTTGCAATACGTCCTCCAACAGGTTCTTTTAGCTGCTCTTATTGTTCTTCTTACTATTGCTTGAGCCTTCTTAAACTCATTCAAAGACTCCAGGGTAAAAACTTTCCTTACCTGCTTAAAAGCCTTTTTTCTCTTCTTTACTGCCTCCTTACATCCCTCATTCCACCAAGGAACACTCTTTCTTTTTCCTTTTCCAGCTGCCTTCGGGATGGAGGCCTCCTCCGCCTGGATAACAGCACACACAAGCTCATCATTAAATACTTCTACATCCGAGAACTCTGTTCCACTTAACCCCACACACATCTTTCCCACCATCCCCTGAAATAACTCCCAATTTGCCCGATCCAGCTTCCACCTTGGAAGTCGAATTTCTTCTGCTCCACTCACTTCTACTCCCACTCTCGTAAAGATGGGAAAATGATCCTTCCTTGTACCTTCCATGTGGCACTACTCGCCATCACACTAGACAGAAAGGTTAAATCTAGCACACTCTCCGAATTATTTGTGCAGTTATATCTTGTGCCACTTCCATCATTTACACACACCAATGACTTACTTTCAAAAAACTCTTCCACTACACCACCATTTGCATCCGTACTAGGGCTGCCCCACAACCCACTGTGAGAATTGAAATCACCACACCAAATGACCCTCCCTTGTGCCTGTGCCCCAACATTCTCCAACACCTCGGTGCTTAGCCTATTACCAGGATTGTAGAAGTTAACAATCCAGACTTCCTCCCTGTCAGCCCACACCCTCACAACAACCGATTCATCGTCCTGTCCCACTCTCTCTACCTTGAATCCTACACCCGATTGCACAAACGTAGCAACACCTCCTCCTTGCCTCTGCCGCCTATCATTTCTTATAGACGAGTATCCCGGAAGGACAAAATCCAACTGAGGCTTAAGCCACGTCTCTTGAATACACATTACATGGGGCTTCTCCACCAAGTCTGAGATATACTTCTTAAATTCCTGTCCATTACTAATCAGACTTCTCGCGTTCCACTGGAGCACAATTAACATAAAGAAGGCGTACCACTGCATGATTGTGATTCTGGCGGGTTCACTCTCACTATTAGCTCCTCCACAATAGATTCCCATCCAATATTTGAAATTCCAAGGCACCGATGCGCTGCCCTTACAATAATTTTAATTCTCTCCGTATTTCCTTTTGCCTGCCCAATGGACACAGGAGGAGGTGGTGACGGATGCGGGTTGGTGGAGAGCGGAGACGCCGTAGTGTCAGCGAGTTGTAAATCTTACTAACTATCCACTCGGTTTTAGCTTTGATTGCTTACTTGTACACATTTTGGATGGCCTGTTCCTCGGGAGGTAGAGGTGGGGGTATTCAAGAAGGAGATAAAAGTAAAACAGGGGCTAGGAAGCGTGGTGCAGACACCTCACTTGAAAGAGACGGAGTTCGATTCATGAAAATGGTAAAGTCACCTGAAGAGTTTCGAGTTATCTTTAAGTTAAAAGAACAAACTGGGGACGGGTTTAGAGGCTTTAATCCGTTAAAAGTGGCCGAGGCATTTAAAAATGTTGGGGAGGGCTTGGATGCCCGCGCTCTGGCGAATGGAGCATTGCTGGTCCTGTGTAAAAGCAAGGAACAGGTGGAGAAAGTGGCTAAGGTAGCGAAGATTGCCGGGAAAACGGTGGAAGCAAAGATATTAGAGAAAAAGGAAATCATGCAGGGCGTCATCTATGGGGTATGTGCTGACATTTTGGAGTGTGAAATAAAGGAAAGTATCAAAGGTGGGACTGTGTGTGAGGTTAAACGGTTTAAAGCTCACGAAGGCGGAAACCCCAATGCTCCAGTTTTGATCACGTTTAGTGGTAATATCTTGCCAGAAAGAGTGTTTATTGGATGTTTGTCATTTCTGGTTAGGGGTTATCAGAAACCCCCAATGCGATGCTTCAAGTGCCAGCGCTTTGGGCATTTAGCTGCTTCATGTCGCGGCAATAGGCGGTGTACCAAGTGTGGAGGAGAGCACGATATTGCGTCCTGTAGTGTGCCGTCTCCAAAATGCTGTAATTGTGGAGGCTGGCATATGGCATCATCTAAGGATGGCCCGTTGTTTGCAAAAGCAAAGCATGTACAAGAGGTGAAAGAGCAACACAAGATCTCTTATGCAGAAGCCTTAAAAAAGGTGGAGGCAAAGCCTCGTGCCCAGGCTGTAGTTACGGTACCCCCAAATGCTTCAAAAGGAGGGATAGAGACGTGTGGCAGCCCTAATCAGGATGTGGTAGTAAATAAGGAGTCGCTTATGGCATTCATTGTCGATGTTGTGTATGGATCCCGTGGTGTAAAGTCAAGATCAGATCTAATCAAGTCGGTGGTTGAGTCTGCAGGTAGATTTTTGGGGCTTAAGGACTATGCTCCCCATTTACTGTTCAGCTACATGAAGGAGGCTCAAAACCAGTCAGCGAGCCAGTCCAGTACCAGTAGTGGGGCAGGAGATGGAGTAGAGGAAGAAGTATTGAGTCATATGGAGGAAGGGGGGCTTAATCTCCTATGGTCCGCATCCTGCAATGGAATGCTAGGAGCCTTATAGCCAATGGGCAAGAGTTTAAGAAGTTTATTAGAGATCTTGATGTGAAACCGGATATCGTGTGTGTCCAGGAGACATGGCTGAAATCGTGTTTAGAATTCTCAATTCCGGGTTATGCTTGTTTGCGTAAGGATCGAGGCAATAGGTCTGGTGGTGGGTGCGCTACATTTATTAGAGTGGGTATTCAGTATAAACAATGTGAATGTAAAATCTCTTTGGAGTGTTTAATCACTGAGGTGTGGAGCACTGAGGGTAAAATATTTGTTGTGAATTGTTACAACCCATGTAAGCCTCTGATTTTGGCAGAGTTTGAGGAAATTGAGAGGTCAGGTCCCTCTGCTGTGTGGGTGGGTGATTTTAATGCCCATAACCCTCTGTGGGGGAGCCAGGAAAGGGACGCAAATGGGGGTGTGGTAGAGGAATTTTTGGATAGAAGTAATTCTATAATCTTGAACGACGGAAGCGCAACTCGGATTGATATTAATACAAACAAGACTTCTTGCCTTGATCTCATTTTTACTTGCCCGGCACTGGCCAGGATAGCAGAGTGGGGAGTTTGGGGCGAAGATACATTTGGTAGTGATCACTTTCCTGTTATGGCCATTTTTAATAGAGCACTTGTGGTAGAATCTTCAGGTACACCAGCTAGGTTGGATTTCTCCCGGGCTGATTGGAACAAGTTCAGGGAAGGCACTAATGAGGGGCTGGCAGGGGTGGATAGTAATGGCTCTATAGATGACATGTGTAACTCTTTGTCAGCTATGATCCTAAGGGTAGCTTCGGAGTCTATCCCAAGTAGAAGGTTGCCCCGGGATCGAATAATTGCTGGGTTGCAGGTTCTAGAATGTGATGATGTCACCGGACCCAGCGGGGGGCAGGACCCAGTTTTTCCTATTAACAACATTACACTTACACAAGTCGTACCTCAAAAGAAAGAGTATGAATTACAAAAATGATCATTAGTATCAGTCACTGGGTCCATGATCTCTCTGTACAAGACAAAAAATTTCCATCCATCCATCCATCCATTTTCTTCCGCTTTATCCGGGGCGGGGTCGCGGGGGCAGCAGTCTCAGCAGAGATGCCCAGACTTCCCGATCCACGCACACCTCCTCCAGCTGTTCTGGGGGGACCCCGAGGCGACACCAGGCCAGCTCGGAGACATGGTCCCACCAGCGTGTCCTGGGCCTTCCACGAGGCCTCCTCCCAGTGGGACATGCCTGGAACACCTCCCGAGGGAGGCGACCAGGAGGCATCCGGAACAGATGCCCTAGCCACCTCAGCTGGCTCCTTTCGACGTGGAGGAGTAGCGGCTCGAGTCCGAGCTCCTCCCGGGTAACTGAGCTCCTCACCCGATCTCGGAGGGTGCGCCCAGCCACCCTGTGGAGGAAACTCATTTCGGCCGCTTGTATTCGCGATCTTGTCCTTTCGGTCATTACCCAGATCTCATGGTCAAAAAATTTCCTCAAAAACTAAATAATTTTTCCTCCATATAATAGTATTGGCCTTTGGAATGCTGTGATGTCACCTGCAACCCAGCAATTGTCCCATGGTGGAACAAGGAATGTTCTAAAGCAGTAAGTGATAGAAGGAAAGCTTTTAAAACGTTTAAGGATTAGTTTAGTTTAGTTTATTTGTTTATTTGAGCAGTACACATAGTGCTCAAAAGGAGTGGACTGAAGCAAAAGCTTATGAGCCCCCCACCCCCAAGTGCAATAAATAAAAAAAGAACATTTCAAAACATTTGCTGGATATTAGTGGGAACTGGTACACGCTGTCGTATTCAAGCAGCAGCAGAATACGACAGCGTGTACCAGTTCCCACTAATATCCAGCAACTTTGCACAGCCATTGAAGAGGAGTGGACCAACATTCCACAGGCCACCATGGACCATCTGATAAACTCTATGAAGAAGATGTGTTGCACTGCATGAGGCAGATGGTCACACCAGATACTGACTGGTTCTGAGTCCCCAGACCCCCAATAAAGCAAAACACTGCACATTTCAGGGTGGCCTTTTATTGTGGGCAGTATAAGGTACACCTGTGCACTAATCATGATGTCAGATCAGCATCTTGATGTGGCACACCTGTGAGGTGGGATGGATTATCTCAGCAGAGCAGAAGGTCTCACTATCACACATTTGGACTGATTTGTGAACAATGTTTAAAGGACCTGTATCATGCTATTTTAAGCCATTCCAAAGTAAAGTATAGGCCTTTATATGATATATTGTACCTCTACCACTACGGAGCACTCATTTTTGTGATAAATATTAGTATTTTCTGGAGGTATTTTTCCAACCCGGAAGACAAAACGCTTGGATTCAGTTAACTCCGCCCCCTCTCGCCGCTCATACAACTTTAGCAGTAGTAGAAATATATATATCACAGCAAAAAGTAAAGTTATTTCATGATGCTGTTATAAGGAGTTAACATGTGCAACACAGCTTCATGGCTAAATGGCTAACACACACGCTAACACACACACGCTAACATGCATTTTGATCGACTCACCACTCTGATGTTTCCATTATGGGATTTGCGTTGGTTATAAAAGTTAATCCACTTTGATTCTGGCCAAGGTTCATCAAGCATCCATCAGCGACAGGCTCAGACAAACACTATTCTAGCTGATAGTCGCTGAATCCCGGAGGGAAATTCCAACTTCTATGGCCTCTTCTTTAGGGAGGTTGAATAAAGTCCAGTCCTCGCAGCCAAACGCGGTTTTCTCCGTGACATTATCGTGAGGTAAGAAAAAAGAACAGGCGTCCAGACTCCAGAGTAGGTTAGAAAAAGCTCCCTCTTCACAGCTTTCGGTGCAACATGACATGACATCTGTTCAGACCGTTCGGACGCTCAGGGGGAGCGTTTGTTTTCGGTACAGGGGCAGCGCAGCGTCAGGCACTTCCTTTTTTTTTTTTTTTTTTTTTCCTTTTTTTTTTTTATTTATTTTTTCTTACGACAGAAAGAATGAAAAAAAAACGTTTTACAAATAAAAATCAGGCCGTAAGGCATTAGATTACAGACGTGGAGCACTTCCGTTCCGCTGTGACGACACAACTGAACATGCCAGTCGTTTACCAGGAGAGGGCGGAGCAGCTGCTCAGAGAGCAGGATTCAGGAGGATTACTGAGAACTGCGTGAATGAAGCCAAAAACCACTCTGGGGGTGTTTTTGATAAGGAAATAGCATAACAACATGGTTAAAAGCTCCAAAAAGTCGATTTTGCATGATATAGGACCTTTAAGAGGAATGGTGGTATTGTGAATCTGGAATGAATTTTCGATCTTTGGGTCCATCTCATGAAAAATGGAGCAGAAACCAAAGTGTTGCGTTTATATTTTTGTTGAGTGTAGTTGCATAATTGGATATGCACGAAATGTAAACATGAACGCGGATGTACAACAAATAGGAACAGCCAATCACATCCCTAGACAATGGAGCGTGCAAACTGCGCAGCAATTGTGGCAACTACCATGCAAGGTCTGCATCGGAGGAAAATAAATAAATAAATAAAAGCCTTACGAATGAAGTGCCAATAGTCAATAATCAAAACAGTCCTAGGTGTTTGCCTGGTTGGCACATGGAAACAATCTATAATAGACCAGGATGCAACAGGTGACAGGCAAGTAAATCTTCTCTCAGTGGCGAGCATTGCTCGCCAATGACTGCTAAGGCATTGGTGAGGGGAGGCCCATCATGTGTGTCCGCTCGCTTGCATGCAGGGACAGTTGGGCTATGATGTTGTTGGTAGTGAAGAGCTTGGGAATGGCGGGCAGTAGATGGTGAGTGTGGCTTGCAAAAAATTAAAATGAAAACACTAATAAAATGTGTCTGAGTATGTGCAAAGGCACATTTTTAGTCAGTCATCTTTTTGCAGAACATTTCCCCTATAGATAGTCTCAGAGCACGGTTTGCATCTCCAAACTAATATTTGTATGGGTATGAGTGTCTCTGATGCTTCAATTGGAGTATCAGGTAAGATTTACTGCAGGCCATTTTACATTTAAACTCCATCTTCTTCAATTTCAAGTCCATTACTTGAATATTACTAGCATTATCAACTCTTTTCACAGTTGAATAAGTCAAAACCACAATTACAAACCAAAAAAGTCTTTAACCTTAACAGTGTAGTCCAGAATCAGTCAACAGTCCCAAAGCTCTTGCTTTCTTTTCAGCAAGAGGCAACAAATTCAAACCAAATCCAGTTCTAGTCTCTTGATTGAGTCAATTCACTCATGAAGCTTGTTTTTGAGAACTTGTAACTTGTTTGAGAGCTTTTTCCCAGTTTATTGAAGGTCCTTGGGATAGCTCAAGTTTAAGCAGTAGATCAAGCCAAATAGGGTTGCACAGCCATTTGCCACATCTCTCAGATCTTGAAGTGCCGTACATCCCTCTATGACAATGCCAACATCCTCGAGTGGATCTGCTCTCTCTGCTCCCTCGTGTTGCACAGCGTAGACAACGTTCTCCATTTCCTTCTCTGCACCAACATCAACATCCTCAAAATGGCAGAAAGAAACCATATTAATTTATCATGTTATTAATGCGTATTGTCAATTAATATGTGCCAGTGTTTTAAAGAATGACAGGTAATTGTGTTTGATGAACAATGAGCTAACTTCCAACTCTTACACTTTTGACCATATTTTGATTATTTCAAATGTCTACAATCTTTGGAAATTTGTATGGTGAATTGTGATGATTGAAAATTACATCATGGATACAAGTGTGAGCCGTCTAGACTAGTTTCTGAGCTATAAACATGAAAACAGTATTCAAAAGCTGAATTGTTTAAATCAATTAGCTGTGTTGAACACTGTTATTGAGCAATGTCATAACCCACCATGTAGGTCTTAACAAGGTCGTCAGGTTCTTCATTTAAGTAAACACATAATGCTTTCCGAATGCATTCGCGTCTTGTTTCAATAGTCGGACTCTGTGGGAGATCAAAAATACAATTTCAGCAATGGTTTTAGTTTTGTAATTTTCAATGTTAAAATGACAAACACAATATTGAATAAAACAATACAATTAGAAATTGTGTTAATGATGGTCATACGTTCATTGTTTTATACTATGTTTATGATATGGCTATTGGCCATCAATCATATTTAGACTTAATTGAAATTCAACAAGCTAAAAAAAGGTTGAGGTTATACATAAAAAAAAAAAACTTCAGTCAAGCAAATTATGTTAAGAGTTCAACCCTAGTCAGGGTTTCAGTGATGAGCACTCACCTGGTCCATGGCTGCCATGATCAAGTTAATTCTGCGTCCTGCTGCACCTCCCTTCATGGTATTTCGCTTCCAGGGCACAAAAAAACTCCAAGTTCAGCACTTCTAGTACACAACACATCAACATGACATCGACTCAGATGAGTTTTAAGAGCATTCCATGTTTTGAAAGAACATGGACATTCATAGTAAGTGCATGGATACGAGTGTCTCTGCCCATAATGATAATGATTCAATTTGTAGTGTTTTAGTAACTGGTACCTCGTAGATACAGAATTGGGGCACTGTTTGCACCTCCACAATCAGAGCCTAAAAAGAAGAGACAGAGTTCAGCTATTACAATTAATACTCCTTAGAAAACCAATATGGAACATAATAAATACAAAATAGACATTGTCGTGATTCAAGACAATTTTGAACTAAATGACCATGTAGGGTTCCTGCACAGCTTGCAATGAGACATTTAAGATGTTTTTAAGATCTTGAATTACAAAATTAAAGACCATGAGCTGCTAAAGGCGACTCGCATTTTATGTAAATTTAAGTCAAATAGTATTTGAAAAACAAAAATCTAATATATATTGCTGGGTTTTGTCACATCACAGCGTTCTAAAGGCCTATAATATAATATTGAGATAAAATTATTTTGTTTTTGAGGAAATGTGGTCTTGTACAGAGAGATCATGGACCCAGTGACTGATATTAATGAGCATTTTTGTAATGAAGTCTTTTTTTTTTAGTGTAATGCAGTTAATAGGAAAAAAATAAATAAATAAAAAACACTGGGTACTATGACATCACATTCTAGAACCTGCAACCCAGCAAAAGTATATATTATTGTGAGGGAGCTAGGCATTTTATTTTAAAGATTGCCTTAATATTTAATTTTATACAGATCATTTAAGCGTACAATCAATACCATTCTATACGAATTATTATTATCCCACTCCGTTTGAGCAGTGTTTGCTGCTCAAATAAACTAAACTAAACCATTTGAATGGACTACGAGTTCACACTGGTGTTCGCCACGAAATTATACAAAAAGAATCCAGTGCAATCATAAATTAGTCGACTAAGACAACTGTCTTTAAAACCAGTTTGTCTCAAGGCATTCACTGAGTTCACCCCATAACCATCAATTCACTCGCGTTAAAGCAACCTTTGTAAGAACGGAAACACAAAACAAGTCTGTGCCGAACGAGCACCCCCAAACACCACCGCACTTCACTCAGGTGCGCTCCCCTGTCCCACCCTGTCTCCTGCTCAAAGCCTCAGATAGCCCTGTGCAAAACGCCAACACAGACACGCAAACTATGCAGCTATTGATTTATTATAATAACTGTAAGCTAGCACCGCGCGATGCTAAGGACCTAGCCAACCCAATACGTGCTTCTGCCGTTTCGCACTGACCGCTTTCCAATGCGCTTCGTTCTGATCTTCTAACAAAAACAACCGAAAGTTAAAAAGGAGCCGACGATGCTCACGTAACAGTGTTAGCGGAACCAGGCACTGACCCATGCCTGAACTGAAAACTCTTGCGTTATTAATTATAATAAACAACTCGTAGGAGCAAGTCTTAAAAACACACGCTTCAAATGTAAGACCGAAACACACATTTTCAGCGAACGTAAGACCCTGCCATGGAAAAAAAACAAACACTGTAGCCCATTTGTCTGTGCTAGCAATGTCCGTGTTCCAAACGTTCGAAATGTATGACCATGGACAATAAAACGCGAAAACACGTATCTTTCGTTGTCACAACGTACAGTTTCATGCTGTATTATCAAGGAGGCATTAGTACTTACCAATTTATTCCAATGGATGTGGATAATTGTGACTAATATCACTTTAATTCAAGAGTGTCTTATCTAAAAATGGGTTTACAACAGTCAGAGTTCCTAAAATTATGACATATACATTGACATGACATGAACGGCAATTTGGGCTCTTATTCTGAAACAATTTCTACCCTTCTGCGGCTGAACCTGGTTTAAGTGAGATAGTTATGTTAGTTTAAATCGTATGTGTTTTGTTGCTTTGACATCTTTAACTATTATGTTACTCCAATGAAACATTGTTATTTGTATGTACAAACGTAATAATTATAATAATGTTAGCGCAACAAAGTTACATAATATGAACATCAACACTAATTCATACAAACCTGTCCCGGCCCACTAATGTCAAAGCTTTTTTTTTTTCAAGATAGACAGTGTAGGAGAATGAGCATTACCGTCCCGTTTTTTTGTAAAAGTTGTGAAACACGATACAGACTTGTGTGTGTTTATCATTTGTTTTGTTTGGTTTGTAAAATACTAATGAAAAGTTGGAACACAGAGGTGCAGTTCAGTGACTTCTACCATCTGTTATGTCTCAATCAATCAATCAGTCAATCTTTATTTGTATAGCGCTTTTCATACATTTCATGTAACACAAAGTGCTTTACAGATTTAAAACATTCTCCTCCACCTTCCCAGAGACACACCACATACACTCATGGTAAAACAATGGACATAAGGCTGAGATAAGGCTGGGTACAGATAAACCAGGAAACACCATCCAAGGAGCCGTCTGCATCTGGAGCAGCACCTCAGCCGTAGCCACAGGGCACCAACACAGGGCGCCATGTCTGTTATTGATCACAGTTTTTCTTTCTCCTCTAGGAAAAGAAAATGGCATCAGTACAGGAGTACATTCAGGAACACAATAAGATCAGCAGTGGTCCTCCTGCTCGTTACCGTCTGCCGCTGCAAAGAGTGAATCTGGACAAAAAGGACGATGAAACATCTAAACTCAGAAAATTTACTCTGGGAAAACGAAGTTCTAAATACAACAAGACCGTCCTCCTGGTGGGGGCCACAGGGTCAGGGAAGTCCACTCTCATCAACGCCTTGGTCAACTTTGTGATAGGAGTGAAGTTTGAAGATAAAGTCTGGTTTGAGATCATCACCGACAAGAACAAAGAGTCTCAGGCTCAGAGTCAGACGACTGCAGTGTCAGTTTATCAAGTGTTTGGGTTCGAGGAGAAAACTGTTCCTTATTCTCTGACCATCATCGACACTCCAGGATTCGGAGACACCAGAGGATTAGAACATGATGATATTGTGACTAAACAACTCAAGGACCTGTTCAGTGTCTTTGGAGGAGTGAAAACCATCGATGCAGTGGGTTTGGTGCTGAAGGCCACAGAGAACAGACTGGACGAGAGAATGTCCTATATCTTTAACTCGGTCACTTCTCTGTTTGGGAGAGACATGGAGCAGAACATCGTGGCCTTGATGACTAACTCAGATGGAGGGAAACCCAAAAACGCTCTCAACGCTCTGAAGGAAGCAAAGGTTAAATGTGCCAGAGACGAGAAGGACAACCCGGTTTATTTCACCTTCAACAACCGTCAAAAGGAGACGATTGGAGATGGCAGTGATGACGAAGACGTTGCAGAAGGTTCTTTTAAGCGTTCAAACAAAGGCATGGAGAAGTTCACAGAGTTTCTAGAAAATGCCATGAGTCAGTCTGTGAGGGAAAGTGTGGAAGTCATGGAAAAACGAGAGCAACTTAATGCTCTCATTGATCACCTTAAGAAGCGAGTGGGAACTATAGAGGAAAAACAGAAGGCAATCGAAAAGAACAAAGAGATGTTGGCAAAATATGAAACGGAAATAAAGGAGAATGAAGACTTTGAAATTTACATGGAAGAAGTCTACCAAGAGGCAACACAAATTCACCACCTGAAGAAAGACAAAGCTGTGACCTGTGGAAAGTGTGAAGAGACCTGTCATTACCCATGCACTCACTGGGGGTTCTGGTGTAGTAATATTTTTAAAGATGAGAAATGCACCGTCTGCACAGGAAGATGTTCCACAGATGATCATGTGAGAGAAACGTTCATATATGAGACCAAGACTAGAATAGTGAAAACAACCTCTAAAGAAATGAAAGCCAAATATGAGGAGAGCAAAAAAGGGATAAAGAAACAGAGCACTGTCTTGGATTACCTGAACGCGGAAATGTCAGAGCTGAAAGAAGAGAAAAACGAGTGTTTGGACGAGGCCTTCCAGTGCATTGAGACGCTGGAGAAGATCGCCCTGAACAAGGATTCAGCTTCCACCGGTAAGCATCTGGGCTTTCTGATCGTGAAGATAGAGGAGAAAGGAGACACTGAGAAGGTCGACAAACTAAAGAGCATGAAGAAGCGGATGGATGAGAATCAGAAGGCTGCAGCCAAGTTCAGCATGAAAATGAAAGAGTAGAGGCAAGAGAAGACGGAGCCCCGGGCAGGGAATATTTAACACTTTACAAGTTAAATCAAGACGCTGCAGGTGAAAAAAAACAGAGCAAACTGTCTCTTTAAGATGTTTATTTGATGATTTTTGTTGTTGCTTTGAGCCGAAGATTTTAATGTATTTTGATGTATTTTCCTATAGCAGTCAGCATTAGCCTAATCAATGTATTTTCCTATAGCCGTTAGCATTAGCATGATCAATGTATTTTCCTATAGCCGTTAGCATTAGCCTGATCAATGTATTTTCCTATAGCCGTTAGCATTAGCCTGATCAATGTATTTTCCTATAGCCGTTAGCATTAGCCTGATCAATGTATTTTCCATATAGCCGTTAGCATTAGCCTGATCAATGTATTTTCCATATAGCCGTTAGCATTAGCCTGATCAATGTATTTTCCTATAGCCGTTAGCATTAGCCTGATCAATGTATTTTCCTATAGCCGTTAGCATTAGCCTGATCAATGTATTTTCCTATAGCCGTTAGCATTAGCCTGATCAATGTATTTTCCTATAGCAGTTAGCATTAGCCTGATCAATGTATTTTCCTATAGCAGTTAGCATTAGCCTAATCAATGTATTTTCCTATAGCAGTTAGCATTAGCCTGATCAACTTATAACATGTATTTTAAGATATGTTCAGTCATTATCATAATCTAAACAGCTGTCAGTATTTCATCTTTACAGCAACAATAAAGTGATTCTGAGGCTAAAGTCGTGTCCACCTCCTCTCTCTCTTAAACATTATTATATTTTCATCCTAATCTATTTTATGCATGTCCTTATAGCTTTATAGTTTATAGGTTACTGTCTATTCTGATTCTCAGTCAGAGCAGAGTCTCCTGAAGGGTTAACTCTGGTTTTGCCAAAGCTGGAGAACTTTCTCTCAGGAGAGATCTCCGTGGAAACATGAGCCATCCGACAGATTTCAGCTCTTGAAACTATAAAAATGAAAATCCTCACCAAGACTGTTAGACTTATTCCAGTCACTCCCACTTCCTGTTCCACAAAAAAAAAAAAGTGGGACAAAATGATCTCAAGATTTGTGTAGAATGTGAAAAAGCCACAAACAAAATACACAACATTTCAGCTCCCAAACAATAAAGGGGGGACGGCTCCAACATGAGCTGAGACTTGTGGCTTTGCTGCTGTAGACCTCAATATGAATCTCTCTGGAAAAACATTGAGTAATAAGTACAAGGCAACGACACCTCTTAAACGAACCAAAGACATTTACACTAGAAACATGGCACTCTGTCGTTCAAAGATACATTTAATAGAAATGGTTATTCTACTTAAACATTCTCTGTTTCTCTGAATCGGAGCTCTCCCGACGGCACCTTTAGGTTCCATTAGACCAAACTAAATACTTCATCATTTTAGATAAACACCTGAAGTCTCAGAGTCAAGTAAACCACATCTGCAGGAAGTCTCATCAAATCTGAACCGTTTTTGCTTCATTAGACGAGAGTTGTCATTGCGGCTTTGTTGTTTTTGTCACATCTGTCATTCTACATCACAGCGGCTCACAAACATCAGCGTCCTCTGGAATCAGCCACTCCTCTGTAGAAACAAAGATGTTTGACGAGTGACCTATGAGATATTATACAAAAGGCTAAATGTTAGTATTTTGAAATAGATTGTTTAAATGTTTGAACAGCTGTGTGTCACTGCTGTTCTCTGGGCTCATGGAGAGACTGACATCACTCTCAGACCCTCCTCCAGAGCCCCAGTCAGCGGGGAGTGTAGCTCCCAAAGTTCAGAAAGTCTTTGGGACAGTCCAGCTTCTCCTTCAGAGGCTTTAACTGAGGAACTCTCTCCACTGGAACTACAGACTGATATTAACACCTTTACCACAGGCTCAGATCAGGTCAGAGCTGTTCACGTGTGTAAAATGTGCCTCGTCTTGTTTAATCATGTCTTTTATCTAATGCAATCTCAGCGCCCCCTATGGATAGGTGTTGGAAATCAGCTACAACACTTTAAAAATGCATCTGGTTCATCCATTGTTATTGCTATGACCATATTACATAAATAAATAAACATGAACACATTTAGGTATTTACATTTAAACAGTAGGAAATAAAGGGAGTCACTGCTGCGTCAGGAGCTAAACATGAAATATAATTTACTATTGACACAACTCATAGCATCAATGGGATAGTGATCAACTCCTATTTAAAGAGTCTTTTAAAACTGATGTGGGAAAGCAGAGAAGAGTCGGCATTGTGCATTCAAAAGAAATGGTTGATGGTTTAAATAACCGTTGATGAAAGGTTCCTAATGTGTGAAATACATCATAGCACAACAACGAAAGGGTTAAAGTATTGTAGGCAGGGGAACGAACTTTGCTCTTAAATAACACTCAAAATGTCAGACTTTGGGAGGGGGTTTTGAAACGTTGATGATGTAACGGACTGTTTTATTTTGGAGGATTTCAGGAACGTCACTTCCTGTAATCAGAGTAGGAACTGTTTAAAGGTGTGTATGTGACATGGGGGGAAAAGCTTTTACTGGAGCCTCCTTTTTTAAAACTTATTTTTATTAGTTTTAAAGTTATACAAACAACGCACCATAGAGACAAAAGAGGGAATGAGGGGAAGGCAAACATTTACAATTCTACTTGTGGCATTACGGAGTGCTAGTTAATGTAAAGAGCCGAACAACGCCAGCTGGTCAAATTCCAGCACTTACTATTGATGTACAGGCACACGGGTAAGTTAGTTGAAAATGAAGGCAGGCAAGGTTCCATATATAAAAACATAGTTGGGTTTATTTATACAATTATTTAAAATATCAGCAGCCATAAACGTTGCTTTGACTGGGATACATCAACCAGTAACATCCATGGTCCATTTCCATAAGGCGCAAGACAAAGCAGCCGTCCCAGCACCCAAACTCACAACATGGCTCCTGCCACACCCATGTCACCTATGAGAACAAGTACTGGTAAACTGCTAAACCTAGGCCAAATTACCCCCCCCAACATACCATCTGAGACGCTTTGCAGCACCAGTGCGGAGCTTTAACAGCCAACCACACCGCCAAGCCCGTCAGACAGCTGGAGACACCAAAGGCAGCGATCCTGGAGCAACCATTGCGAGGCAAAGGCCTTACTAAACCATAGAAAGTCAATTAGGGCAAGTTATTGGTAAAATACATAAATTAATCAAGTGGGCAGCACCGTACCTGGGTAGTGCAAGGGAATTGAGGACAAAGGTTCAGGATGTAGGCGAGGTCAGAGGGTGACGGTGTCAAAGAGCAGGGCTTTTATAGACCTTGACTACTGCCCTCTGATGGTACCTGAACCACACTACACTCATCAGATCCCCACACGCTACATACTGTATAAGGATAAACATTTCAAGAACTTAAATCAACATCATGGAGTTTGCAGTTTTCCAGAAATCTTGACCAGACATCTCAAAATGTATGGAATCTATTTCTTGACATTAAAACAAATCAAACTTTATTTATAAAGCGCTTTTCACACCGAAAGGTATCACAAAGTGCTTTAGATAACAGACAAACAGGTGCACGCTCTCACACACACACACACACACACACACACACACACACACACACACACACACACACACACACACACACACACACACACACACACCAAGAAATTCCTGAACCTTGACCCACATCACAGCCTCAGGCTTAGATAACGCTGTGTGAGGACGCAGCTCGAGACGTGTAAACACATGTTTCTGTTCACTGTTTAAATATACACTCACTTCTGCGCCGTGTCGATTCCAAAACTAATATTTTGACACTTGTGTCTTCACTACATTCACATGTTTTCAAACTGAGCATCGGCTCTTCTGCAACACTGCTGACACAAACCAAACCTCCACTGTCCAGAAGCTGTGAGTTCATAGGATTTACTCTTTTAGAGTTCAGTTACTCGATCACATTCAGGATTTGGGGACAGTTTGTTTACATAGGTGTGTTTTGGGGAATCTGTTTCCGGGTACAGTCCCATGTAAATTCAATATGAGGCCAAATCATCTTCATGCACAACCTGAACCGAGACACAGGCCCAATCGTACCATTAACTCTCGTCTGAGCAAATGTACAGGACAAAAGGTGAATAGAGAAATGCATGTTTGACACTATTTCCTGCAGCATCTTTACAATTCAAAGGAGATGTTTATCTCAGAGCTTCTCGCCTGAGATACCAATCCATGTTACCACGCGGCCACTCAGCTTGGGCTTTGAAGTCAAACTACTAACTCCAACCACAGAATTAGTCGCCCCTGAATCCACTAAAAATGTTATGTTTTTGCTACAATCATGTTGTATTCTGGGCATGTTTGTTTACATTTGTCAAAGCATGGGCGGGGCCAGTCCAAGGAGACGGACCTCAGCAAACAAAAGAACAATAGGCAGGTAATTAGCAGTGATCAGCCATGAATAGGACAGATAATGGGCAGTGATCATCTATGAATAGGACAGGACTGACCGATACTGAGGGGAGCAGGTCGTTAGAGACGCTCTACTTCAAAGGTGTTTACCCACAGGTGAGAGTAGCTGTGATTAGAGGGGAGGAGCCAACCCTAACTCCTCCCCATTGGTCTATATATTCAGCTGCGTGCAGATTGGGACCTTTGTCGCTGACGAAGCCTTTTGGATGAGAGGAGAAACGTTCGAAGACTTCAACTACTGAGTACTCCCAAATTATTGTGAGGTAAGTGAATAACATTTACAAGGAAGTAAATAACCATGTGCATAAACTTTGAAGGAATAGGCCAGTGTTTTTCCATACTGAGATAATACCTGAGCTTAGACTGAGCACACAAAGACCAGACAGGTATGTATCAACTCGTCTAAGCTCAGGTAAGAACATGTCTGTGTGGAAAACACTGGCCTGTTCCTTTAAGCAGCTGTCGCTATTGTACAGGCTGCTTAAGGTGCACAAGCAACAGCAGAGTATTTACACTCTGTAGTGTAAATACCACTATACAGAGACTGCTCATTTTATTTATTTATTTCATTCAAAAAGTGACATCATACAATCACCACAAGACCGCCAAGCCAACACAGCATTCAGATTCAGATTCAGAAAACTTTATTGATCCCTCAAGGGCAACTGATTTGCTGCAACCTCCGACAGATGTTGTACAAACACATCACAACACTCACTGTGTGTCACTTCCAACAATACAGACAATGCAGATACTTAAAAGAAAAGGACACATTTCAAAAAGGTCGATGTCACTGAGTAAACACACTCCCTTCAGAATTCAACAGTTCAGTGACAGAGGGGACAAAAGAGTTGGCGAAACCATTTGTTTTCCGAAAGGGTAAATAAAAACGACGCCCAGAGGCATGAGGGAAAACTCAGAGGACAGACATGGAGAGGCCGACCCAGGAGACATTTAGCTTCTTTAGCGCCGGCTCCTCCCAGAGAGACTGTAGGTGAATGAAACGGAGCAGAGAAGAGCAAGTCTTACAATATCTGCCCCTTTTGTTACTTCACACTTTACATGCTGCTTTTTAAAAAGATATGTATGTATATATATATATATATATATACAGGGCCGGCCCGTGGCATAGGCAGTATAGGCAAATGCTAAGGGCGCCGTACATCCAGGGGGCGCCAGAGCCGCGTAATGAACTTTCTGCTTTTATTTTATTTCATTAACACGGCAACGAATGGTTTGAAAAATAGTATTTACATGTCTTTGACTTTGTCTTACAAACTCTTACAATATCGCGACCAGGGGGACTTGAGGGGAGCACACATACACTTAGCTCACGGCAGAGTCCTGCACTGGGTCGGGTACCCGCGGGTATGCGGGTGGGTAGTGATAAGGACGGGTCGCGGGTAGCTGCTACACGCACAATATTTAATTGATATCATTATGGCGTCTACAGACCGAACCACAGCTCGTGCTGTTGCTTCTTTGGTGACGGTATATATAGTTTTACGAGCCGACATTTCTCTGACACTTCAGGGAAATAGAGAGGGAGAGGAAAGAGGCGAGCCGCTTTCCTCTCCCTCTCTTTCAATCTGTGTGGGTTTGGAGTGTGTAGTACCTGCCTGTCTGTCCAGCGATCACGTCATGATAAAATCCACTTAAAACATTTTTTGTAATCTAGTGCATCCTTTATTTTGATCGCGCACGTGTTTCCATATGATTCCTCTGATCCGAATGCCTGGGCTCGGGAAAGGCATTTCAAACCACTGCTGCTTGACATGAAGATTCCCTCTTTCCAGACAGAGTCTCGTTTCACTTGTGTCAGATATGAGTGGTTGTGATGTTCCACATTCAATACATTTTTCGTGAATCTGTGTTTTTCCTCCTCCGGCCTCCTCACGCGCTCTGAAAAGCATTGGCGCTGATCCCCACAGCTCCAGGGCACCGGCGCCACGCACTCATCACCCGCACATGTGCGCGCGGGACTCACGGTGCAACACAAAACATGAGGCGCCACGAAGCAGGATGGGAAACCACCTCCACCAATCCTCAAGGCAGGACCAATAGAGCTCTTTTTAAGATCTTTTATTTTTTTTTATTCAAATCCTTGTAGTATTTTTTGTGCCTAAAGATACTAATAGATAAGATATATAAGATAGATAAGATAAAATATTATATTATAATAAGTATTTTGAATGTGCAATTGTTTTTGTAATTGTAAGATAGATAAGATACTAATGTCTTATTTTGCACAGTGCTGTATTTTAATTGTATTTAAGTTAATGTCACTTGTTTACACTTTTCATTTCGGGAGTATTTAAATGTAATACTTTATGTAAGCTATCTTATTGTATTTCATATGTTGAGTTAATTTTTGTTGTTTATTATAATTAGTTTTTTGAATGTGCAATTGTTTTATTTAAATAAAAGAATGTCTAAAACAAAGCTATTAAGTTTCGTGTGAGTATATGTACACTAGCAGTGCAAGTACTGTACTGCGATGGGGGCGTCACTTAAAATCTTAGGGCACCAAATTGGTTAGGGCCGGGCCTGTGTGTATATATATATATATATATATATATATATATATATATATATATATATATATATACACACATATAGTTACAGTCTTACACATATTTACAGTATTTTCTGATGTTTTTTGTATTCTATAATTATTTACAATATATAAAAACCACCGAACTGTGGTTGAAAGTGTGCAGTGACATCATGATGTCTGCAGACTCAGGGACATGCACAGGGCTGGTTGGACCTCTCTCCAGCCTTCGACGCGTCGACCACCTGATTCTGATAAACAGGCTACGCGACCGTATTGGGATGTCGGGCCCAGTGCTTCAATGGTCCGCTTCATACCTGAGTGGTAGAACTTTCAGTGTATCTGTCAATCATACAATGTCCGAGTCCGGCAGTCAGCTGTGCGGTGGGTCTCCCAGGGCTCTGTTTTGGGGCCTCTCCTGTTTTTGTTATATGTTCTTCTTCTCGGTCGGATAATCCAGCAGTTCAGTGGTGTGTCCTATCATCTATTTGCTGATGATCTTCAGTTGTACTGTTCTTTTAAGACTTCTGATGTCCACAAACTGAGCTCCTTATTCAACTGTCTCAAACAAGTGGTTAAGTAAAAATAGCCTCCAACTGAACTCCACAAATGAGAGAGTTATTATCGCCCCAGACAGTGCTACCTCCACTATCAAACAATATTTGGGTGACCGAGGCCTTTCAGCCAAAACAAAGCTGAGGAACTTAGCGGTGGTCTCTGTCACAGAGTTCAGGGACTTGTCTGTCAATATAAATGAAGTGAGGTCACATTATTCCCTCATTAAAGGATCCTAAAGTGGAGACCGTTTGTAAAAACCTGTCTCAGATTATAATAATGGGAAACATTCTGAACTTTTCTCTACATTTTGAATTGTTTTGGCTGATGATGAGCTGCTCCTGAGCAGTCGAGCTCTGACCTGAGTTTGGAACATTAGTCACTGTTGTTTTCTTGCATAAACCTGTAGAAACGAAACGACTAAAGGCCAGAACAGACATGTTTGTCTTTGGTGTTTGGAGAGGGGAGTGCCACACTCTCACGCAACAGTTTGCTGAGTTCCTGTAAATCATGTGACTGAGTTATACATATATCTTGGGTTCATCGTCGTGACTGTTTTATTCACTGTAGGCGACAGAAGAAGACGCGGTGGAGCTCTGTTTAAGGCGAGTCCAGGTGAGTTACTGACTCTTGACTAATGGAAACTGTTTTAATGAAGTGTGAGTTCATTTTCCGGTGGTTCGGTTCAGTTTAGTGTCTCCCAGATCCAGGACAAGGCGAGACAGATATGCAGATTCATGTTTCTTTTTGTTTAGTTTTATTCATTTCACTTTGTTGACATTTTAGTTAAAATGATCACAGAACTGATTGACTTTAGGACGGTGTTCAAGCTGTTTTTTAAAAGAGCTGTAAGTCGGGCGTTCTCTTATGTCTGTTAGAGCTGTTCCAAGACTGACCTCTGACGGAGGGCACAGTTTGTCCAAATATTGTTCTTCTGTGTGGGATCTCCACCTCTCCCTTGGAGGTGCGGAGGTGCCTCACCGGTTTAGCTTTAACCCTTGTGTTCTGTTGAGAAACACTACTCTTATGTTACGTTAGTGCCATTCTATGCCACTGTTTTTTAACTGCTGTAAAAATATTGTAGATGAACATTTTTTCAAACTTTTTTCACATAATTATGTTAATCCACTTCAGTTCTGCAGTGCTGACAAAAGAGAACTGAGGTAGAATCGATACAGGTCTGTAATTTGGCACCTCATGACTATCACCGTTTTTAAAGGATCTGTATCCTGCTATTTTAGCCATTCCAAAGTAAAGTATAGGCCTTTATATGATATATTGTACCTCTACCACTACGGAGCACTATTTTTGTGATAAATATTAGTATTTTCTGGAGGTATTTTTCCAACCCGGAAGACAAAACGCTGGGATTCAGTTAACTCCGCCCCCTCTCGCCGCTCATACAACTTTAGCAGTAGTAGAAATATAAATATCACAGCAAAAAGTGAAGTTACTTCATGATGCTGGTATAAGGAGTTAACATGTGCAACACAGCTTCATGGCTAAATGGCTAACACACACACGCTAACACACACACGCTAACACACACGCTAACACACATGCTAACACACACGCTAACACACACACGCTAACACACACGCTAACACACATGCTAACACACACGCTAACACACATGCTAACACACACGCTAACACACATGCTAACACACACGCTAACACACACGCTAACACACACACGCTAACACACACGCTAACACACACACGCTAACACACACACGCTAACACACACGCTAACGCACACGCTAACGCACACGCTAACGCACACGCTAACACACACGCTAACACACACACGCTAACACACCTTGAGTGTCTTGAAAGGCGCCTAAGAAATAAAATGCATTATTATTATTAATATTATGGGCACTACAATTTCATGTATGACCCTTTTGATAAGAGACATATCAATTTCATTATAGTCCCTAGATGTT
Organism: Proterorhinus semilunaris; assembly: GCA_021464625.1. Taxonomy (NCBI): domain Eukaryota; kingdom Metazoa; phylum Chordata; class Actinopteri; order Gobiiformes; family Gobiidae; genus Proterorhinus; species Proterorhinus semilunaris. Next base: position 624,182 of record JAJBBP010000030.1, on the reverse strand, counting down.
TTGCTCTTACATTGATTAACTAAATCTAGAATTTCTTTTGTATTGTAGGAGTCACACACAATGAATCTCGGAGTTACTGGCGCCCCGTCACACTCACGTTAGTGGCATTTTCTGCCACTTCTTTTTATTTATTTCTTTTTCTTTTATTTTTTTGAGTAACGAGGCTCATTGAGAATATACTGGCCAGGGGCGGTGTATAAAATAGTTCAATATTTAGATTTTTTTTTTTTTAAACAATAGTAGTTTTTTGCAGAACTGAAGTGGATTAACTTAATTATGGGGAAAAAGTTTGAAAAAAAAATTCATCTATACTATTTTTACAGCCATCAAAAAAGTGGATCAAAAAGCCACTAACGTGACATAAGGGGAGTACATTTGTACAGGCTGCTTTATGTGGCCAATATAAAAATGTAAAATAAGATTTTGAAAATAAGTTTTGAAAATAAGCCGAATTAAGAGCAAACAATGGCAAAAAGTGAAACTAAATGCCACAACAGAGAAATGCAAGCGTTAATGGAGTTAGAGAGTGGGGGCGGGCTTTGTAGGACAACAGTTTGTGAAAATGTAGCATTTTCTATTTTTCCAGGATATTAGTGATGATACGACCAAGGTTTTGTTTGTACTTTTTGAGTCTATGGGTTTGATATTTGTTTCTCCAGTGAGTTACTAGTTTGTAATCAGTGTTTGGAATAACGCCGTTTAAAATAACGGCGTTAGGTAACGGCGTTATTTTTTCAGTAACGGAGTAATCTAATTCATTACTCTCCCCGTCGTTACAACGCCGTTATCGTTACTGGGTCAACAAAGTGGCTCGTTACTCGACTGAATGAGCTCCGCGGTGTCAGCCCCCGCAACAGGAACTGGGGAGAGGGTGGGCGGAGTCTCACGGAGACTCACGCTGCCTGTCTGTGCGTGTTCGTGCTCTCTGCTCCAAAAACTACGTGTGTCCCGGACCCGCGGCTCGTCATCCCCACAGCGCGGTGCGGCCGCGGGAGAATCGAGGTGATGATCATTGATCTGTTGTGTTGAACTTATTTTTAACGAAAAGATGCAGAATCGGTGGAGACGCGTCTTTCCTCGCTCCCTCTCGCTCTCTCAGCTCTCTCCGCTCCAGAGAGACAGCAGGCCGATAACTTTCTGTTAGGACATTAACCTTATATTTGCTGATTGTTTTACGTTGAATGAACAGAGAGACTTTATGCACAATGCCTGTGCGCAAAGTCTGCCCTGATCACTGCGTTATACATGTTTATTTCACTCCTGTTCCTCCCCATTCTCTTTGAATACGGCCGTATTCCTACATTAATAAAACAGCAGCACAAATACTGGTCAATACCATTCAGTCACAGAGGCCCCCCCCCCTTTATGATAGTACATAAATACAAACACCTGTCTGTTCTACTCAGTTCAACTGACTATTGAAAACTGTAAAAAAAAATCTAAATAGTTTGATATGAAGCCTTTTTTTTTAAAACAGTAACGCAAATAGTTACTTTCCCTGGTAATGAGTTACTTTCATTATAGAGTAATTCAGTTACTAACTCAGTTACTTTTTGGAACAAGTAGTGAGTAACTATAACTAATTACTTTTTTAAAGTAACGTTCCCAACACTGTTTGTAATACAGTATTCTATGTGTGAAAATGTCATTGAGTGTAGAGACATCTTTGCTGAATTATTTTTTATTTTTTTATTTGAGCAGTATACATTCTGCTCAAAAGGAGTATCAACCTTATCAACTCCTCCATTAATCCATTTAACAGGAGCAGAGCAGTTTAAAATAAAATCGGTGTCTTTTAATGTCCCAATTCTCAAAATACTACATTTAGCAAAATTAGGTTTCAATCCAGATATTTTTGAAAAAGTATTAAATTCCTTTATTAAAATTTCCAAAGTGGATTGTGTTGGTTTTATAAAAAAGGTTGCGTCATCCGCATACATTGTCAGTTTAATCTCTTGGCCGTTTGGAAATAGACCTGGTATATCTAAAATGCCTGATTTGTTTGAAGTTCTGTGAATTTAATTGTATTAGCAGTGAGTTTAATGTATTTAAATGAGAGTGTTGAATCCAGAGTGAATCCGAGATACTTGAACTCCTCAACAAGGTCAAGCTCAGTGTCTCTAAGGAACACATTAGACCGGTCCAGTTGAATAGATTTTTTTTTTCATTGATATGGTTTTCTTATTTAAAAGTAAGTATGAGTTGGTGAGCCACTGCTGTAGGTCTGCCAGGGCTGCTGTGAGGGTAGATCTGAAGCCTCCTCAGTTGTTTTAGCAGGAGTCAAAATTACAGCATCACCTGCGTACATTTGAAAGTGGACGCATCTTTCCTTTTGGTCAATGTTAAATTGTGCACTGTCCCGGTCTAAATAAAAAACATAACATACCATTTCTAGAATGCCCTGCAGGGGTCCCACAAGGTTCTGTATTAGGACGCAGCGTCCCAAATGTAAAACTGCTTTTGCTAAATCTGCCCCTCTAGAAGTAGATCGAGTAGTTCGAGACATTTATCAGGACAGGAAGTTATGAATTATCTCAGAGGAAAAGCCACAACACTACCGTTTGTGGCTTTTCATGCCACTTTTTCAACTGCTGTAAAAATATTATAGATTAATATTTGTTCAAACTTTTTTCCAAATAATTGACCTTTCGCCACCTTAGTTATTGTTGCTACGCCCGACAAACAAATGATAAAACACGGTCTGCAGTGGAGGGAAATATTCAAGATATTAAACTATCCAACGAAGGATAAAGGACTATTATTCAGACAAGTCTCCAGACATATAAAAGAAACCTTATGATCTCTTCCTTAAATGCAACAGCACCGCCTTGTGGACCAGTCGTGCTCTTGCACTGCCCGGAAAGCACCCTCTTACTTTTTTAGTATTTCTAAAAATAGAAACTTTTCTCCGGTGCGCTAAAGTTAGCTAACGCTAGCTAAACCTACAGGTGCCACAAAGACAATCAGCTACAGCCAGTTATCAGGACCGTGACAAAATACACACTACTTTTATCATAGACTGTAAGGCTTGTAAAAGTTCACCGCCACAGGTAAAGTTACAGCTCCAGTTTGTGTGACGTTATGTGACTGTCAGTAGCTAGACGTTAGCATGCTAAGGTGTTATCCTAGCGGCCAGGCTCTAGCCTTACCTTACAGCAGACATTTACCCACCCATCCATTTTCTTCCACTTGTCCGTTGCCGGGTCGTGGGGGCAGCTGTTGGAGCTGCACCAGCCCCTATAGCGCCCCCTGCAGGTGGTGGGTCCACAGAAGGACGGCCTCATGGTTCTAACCGGGCCTGTTGGTCTCTCATAAGGGGCTTCTGAACCGCTCTTTGTCTGACCCGTCACCTAGGACCTGTTTGCCCTGGGAGACCCTACCAGGGGCACGAAGCCCCCGACCACAGAGCTCCAGGATCATTCAGGTCAAACCCCTCCACCACGTTAAGGTGGCAGCTCCAGGAGGGGTGTCCAGCAGACGTATGCTTGTTTATTTTGGAGACATTTCGCTGGGCGTAGACCGTCCACATTGTTTGATCCAGTGTAGGCGGTCCTCAGGTTGTGTTTTCACTTTGGGAAATAACTGGACTCCCCCCTGACACTCCTGTGGGACCTAGTGTCTGATTCACCTCCTCCATAAACAGATCACTTCACCATTTTTCTTCTTCTTCTTTTCTCTGGTGGGTTTTGGTGGTTAGCAGTAAAAGTTCATCTGCTCAGTGCTGGGATGTCCCAGTGTTTTGCATTGGAGGCCTGTGGCATGATGGACCTGGCTTCATAGTAACGGTTGCTAGGATGTCCGATTGGACAATTACTATTTTGGGGCGTGGTTTTGCAAAAGGGAAATTATGTTAATCCACTTCAGTTCTGCACAAAACTACCAAAGTTTGAACTATTTCATGGCCAATATAAAAAGATTAACAAAAAAATCGCTCACAAAATGGCTCATGTTTCATATAAAAAGTGTAAAAGTGTAAAGTTGAGTTTTCACATTTTCTCCCTAATCTCGCGTTAGTGGCATTTTCTGCCCCATTGACTTCCATTATAAACTCGCTTTTTCATCGCTCTGCCGTCACACTTTATTTTTGGTTTCTTCTAATCAGAGGAGGAAACATTTGTGTTTTTTTACAGTTCAAACTGAATTTCATGCATTTGGTAAATGGTCTCAACTTATACAGCGCTTTTCCACCTACATTAGGCACTCAAAGTGCTTTACAGCGAGGAGCCACTCACCCATTCACACTAATGTACACAGACCCTGGAGGCAAGGTGAGTGAAGTGTCTTGCCCAAGGACACAACGACAGTGTGCACCTCCAGGAGGCGGGATTTGAACCCCCGCTCTACCATCTGCGCCACCGTCGGCCCAGTATTTTACATTTACCCTGCAAATGCATGTTCTATGCGTTTCTATGGGAAAAACCTAATATCACATTATTGTATTTTTTATCATCTGTTTGGTGTGTTTTATGAAGAGCTGCTTGATTACAGCTATATTGTAAACATGTTTGCAAACAAAAACACCTGACAACTACCCCCACCATGGACAACCACCCCCAACTCACAAACCCCCAGCATCTCCCCACAGACCTCCCCCAACGCCCTGTATAAGCATATCCCCCATGAGCCTCGTGACTCCACAGAAACAGCCTCACTGTTATATTAGGTTTTTCCCACAGAAATGCAGTTTGAGTGTAAATGCTCGAACGATCAGACCACAATGACCAATTTAGACAGAAATGTGAGAAATTCCAAATGGTGTACTTTTTCTCCCCACTGATATTCAGTTACTAGTTGGATTGGATGTGCCTCATTTGAAATGATGGAAGGAAAGAGTTGGGAAACTGAACATGTATTTTGTTTGGTCTGCATTTAAAACTAATGTTAGATTATCAAAGGGTTTGAGTTCAGACGGAGGAGAAGAGTCAGAGCGAAAGGAAACGTTCGCCTTTGTCAGAGCTGAATCTCAGAGACAGGATGCAGTTGTGGTTGCGACGTGTTTAAGAAACGGCGTTTGTCACTAAAGCAAAGCTCACACCATCAAACCTGCCCCTTCAGGATTACTGTCATAATTCAGTATCATCATTTGCTCCTCATATGCACAAAAAGTCTGTTAAAATTACTGTCATTGTTGATCCTGTACAATGTATTCTGTAAACTTCTGATTCTAACTCTGCTTTTATTTCACCAGGGCCAACATGGACACAGATTTCTCCAGGAACATCTCAGAGAGTGTTAAATTAGACGATGGTCCTCCGGCTCGTTACCAGCTGAGAACAAAGATAATAAATCTGGACAGACAGTCGGATAAACATTCTAGACTGAGGAGATTCACTGTTGGAAAGAGAGATCACAACAATCCAAACAAGACCGTCCTCCTGGTGGGGGCCACAGGGTCAGGGAAGTCCACTCTCATCAACGCCTTGGTCAACTTTGTGATGGGGGTGAAGTTTGAAGATAAAGTCTGGTTTGAGATCGTTCCAGACGAGAAGAACAAGTCTCAGACACAAACTCACACGACTGCAGTGTCAGTTTATGAAGTGTTTGGGTTCGAGGGGAAAACTGTTCCTTATTCTCTGACCATCATCGACACTCCAGGATACGGAGACACCAGAGGAATAGAACATGATGCTATTATCACTAAGAAACTCCAGGACCTGTTCTGTGTCCCTGATGAAGTGGACTCCATCGATGCAGTGGGTTTGGTGCTGAAGTCCACAGTGAACAGACTGGATGAGAGAATGTCCTATATCTTTAACTCAGTCACTTCTCTGTTTGGGAGAGACATGGAGCAGAACATCGTGGCCTTGATGACTTACTCAGATGGGAGAGAGCCCACAGATGCTCTCAACGCTCTGAAGGAAGCAAACGTTACATTTGCCAGAGATGAGAAGAAAAACCCAGTTCATTTCTGCTTCAACAACTGTCAAAAGAAAAAGACTGAAGACAAGAGATCTGAAAAAGCCGCACAATTTGCTTTTGAAACCTCCGGGGATGGAATGAAAGAATTCACAAAGTTTCTAGAACAAAGTCCTTCTATGGCCCTGAAGACAACGGTGGAGGTGATGAAGGAGAGAATCCGCCTGACGGCCTGCATCCAGAACCTGGAGGAAAGAGTTCGAACAATAGAACTAAAGCAGAATACAATAAACAAAAACAAAGAGGAACTGACTAAATATGAAGAAGAGATGAAGAAGAACAAGAACTTTATTATGAATGTAGAAGAGGTCTACAGAGATACAGAACAAATTGAGAATGCTGGGCTGTGGGCTGATTGTCGAGCTACCACTTGTAATAACTGTAAAGAGAACTGCCATTACCCAGGATGCACCTGGGCTCCGAATCCAAGATGGTGTGAGGTCATGAAAAGTGGAAGATGCACCTCCTGCTCTGGAAAATGTCCAGTGGAAGATCATGTGAAAGAGAACTGGAGATATGTCGACCAGATAAGAACCGTGGAAAAGCCTCTTAAAGAAATGAAGGCCAAATACGATGAGAACAAAGCCCAGAGTGAGGAGAAGACCAGTCTGTTGGAGGATCTGGAGAAGGAAATCCTCACACTTCAACAGCAGAAGAAACAGGATCTGGACGAGGCCTACCAGCACATTGAGAAGCTGGAGAAGATCGCCCTCAATGTGGATTCAGTTTTCACTTATGTCCATCTGGAGTTTCTGATGGAGAAGATGAAGGAGATCGGAGACACAGAGAAGGTCCAACAACTGGAGACAATGAAAAAGCAGATTGAAGAGAAGAACCAGGCTGCAGCCAATTACTTTACGAAATGTATCGACTTTGCGAAAAACAAAGTTAAACATATTTTAGGAAAAGTGACAACATTTTGGAGTCACACAGATTCCCCGGTGTGAAGAAAAGCCCACACCACTTTTCTGTGTTTTAGGAATTTTAATCAGGCTTGTGTTTGAATTTAATTCTAGACATGGAGAAGATAAAAGTCTAGCTTTGAAAGTGAAAGATTAAAATCATCCCTAAAGGTGTGTGAGGGAAACTTCACAAAAAGCCAGATTTTCTTTCTTATCATTTATTGTGCACAGATTTGAACTGATTGAAACCCTCCTTTTACAATAACCTTTGTCTTTGAGCGTATTATCTCTTTACATTGTTCCTTTAATAATGATTATACTTCACGCCTTGTGTGTGTTAACTCTAAATCTGATGCAGTATGTGAAGACTTTACAATATCATGTTTCTGATGTATTTCATGTGTACTCGTTTGCTGATAACTGTGTGTCATGTGTTTTAGTCAAACGTTGGTGTTGCTGAAGTAAAGGATGGAGTGTTTTAAAGAGTGTGGCTATAGTGCCACCTGTGGGTCACACCACGTTATTAAAGCTGGCTCTGTATTATTAATCCACACGTATATATTCATGAGCATGTCGTGCCGTATATCACTGTAATCATTGTGTATATTCCCTGATGTTAGAAGGATTATGATTAAGATCATCTTCATACGATGTGTTCGCCTCTGAAGCTTTGGAATAAACTTCACAAACATCATGGTGTCACGTGTTTTTATAACTACGATCTACGATACTGGAATCATTATTACATGATTGTTCTGACAAGATGAAAATCGTTTCCAAATGTCATTAACTCGGCTGGGTCTGATTGCAATATTAATTCGCCTAGATTATTTTCCTTGTAACTTGTCTTGAAGGGCCAAAAAAGGAGATATCAATGTGTGGTTTGGCAATTATCTACAGAAGTACCACTTCTTTATATATTTAAAGTTTCAATAACATAGCATTATTATTTAATGTGTAATTACTGTTGTAAAACAAGATGATGTCAAAAAACGGAAATGAATGTTAGCCTTTTTATGAGGCAACAACAGATAAAGCATCAGGAACAACTGCAAAACACAATAAATTAGATCCTAGAACCATATTATACATTCACCCAAAATAGAATGTTCTCTGGGCTTCAAGTTTAGCTTTTACAGTCTTTTACAGTCTTCAATATGATGAAAACTCCAGAAGTTTTTTTAGGTTGACATAGTTCACCTTGAATCATAACTGTCGTCTTGCTTCTAACAGACACATATAAAGTGCTTTCCTCATGTGCTTTTGATCCACATTACATGCCCACTCCATTTTGATGTCCAGCAGTTTGTTTTTCCCCACAATACAGACGGGTGACCTGCTCCTGGCGTCTCCTCCCTCCACAGATCGGCCAAGCCTGACCTTGCTCCGGCATGGCCCCAAAGCCTGGCCATAGGCTTCCCTCTCACAAGGCCTCCTATAGAAAATAAATACACATTATTTACTGTGAAGTACATATACATTAGTATAAATATGAATTCAATGATCAATACATTTTACTAACTACCATTATTCTTTCAGAAAATAGTACTCGTAATAATACTCGTTTCTACAGCATGCATGCAAACTTATTGTATGGTCGACCCCATGTACCATCTGAAAACATGCTCTTGAAGATATGTGCATTATTATAAAAGTGAGAATAACATCATAGTAGTGAGTATTTACAAAGAAAAACATATATTTTGTAAACTTGTCTGCGGGTAGCTCACGAAAATCCTGGTTTTGTGAATCTACATTTCCCGTGAAGAGAACCGCGCCAAACTACGCGCGCCCCGGTTACAAACAGAGAAAAGTGGCTTCACGCGCCTCTATCATCCTTTTACACAGATAACGTACATGCTAACTCATACTACAACATACATGCTAACTCATACCACCACCATACATGCTAACTCATACCACAGCATACATGCTAACTCATACTACAACATACATGCTAACTCATACCACCACCATACATGCTAACTCATACCACAGCATACATGCTAACTCATACCACAGCATACATGCTAACTCATACTACAACGTACATGCTAACTCATACTACCACCATACATGCTAACTCATACCACAGCATACATGCTAACTCATACCACAGCATACATGCTAACTCTTACCACAGCACACATGCTAACTCATACCACAGCATACATGCTAACTCATACCACAGCATACATGCTAACTCATACCACAGCATACATGCTAACTCATACTACAACATACATGCTAACTCATACTACAACATACATGCTAACTCATACTACAACATACATGCTAACTCATACCACAATATACATGCTAACTCATACCACAGCATACATGCTAACTCATACCACAGCATACATGCTAACTCATACCACAGCACACATGCTAACTCATACCACAGCATACATGCTAACTCATACCACAGCATACATGCTAACTCATACCACAGCATACATCTACAACATACATGCTAACTCATACTACAACATACATGCTAACTCATACCACAGCATACATGCTAACTCTTACCACAGCATACATGCTAACTCATACTACAACATACATGCTAACTCATACCACAGCACACATGCTAACTCATACCACAGCACACATGCTAACTCATACTAGAACATACATGCTAACTCATACTACAGCATACATGCTAACTCATACTACAACATACATGCTAACTCATACTACAACATACATGCTAACTCATACTACAACATACATGCTAACTCATACCACATCATACATGCTAACTCATACCACAGCATACATGCTAACTCTTACCACAGCACACATGCTAACTCATACCACAGCATACATGCTAACTCATACCACAGCATACATGCTAACTCATACCACAGCATACATGCTAACTCATACCACAGCATACATGCTAACTCATACCACAGCATACATGCTAACTCATACCACAGCATACATGCTAACTCATACCACAGCATACATGCTAACTCATACAACAGCATACATGCTAACTCATACCACAGCATACATGCTAACTCATACCACAGCACACATGCTAACTCATACCACAGCATACATGCTAACTCATACCACAGCACACATGCTAACTCATACCACAGCACACATGCTAACTCATACCACAGCATACATGCTAACTCATACCACAGCATACATGCTAACTCATACCACAGCATACATCTACAACATACATGCTAACTCATACTACAACATACATGCTAACTCATACCACAGCATACATGCTAACTCATACCACAGCATACATGCTAACTCATACCACAGCATACATCTACAACATACATGCTAACTCATACCACAACATACATGCTAACTCATACCACAGCATACATGCTAACTCTTACCACAGCATACATGCTAACTCATACTACAACATACATGCTAACTCATACCACAGCACACATGCTAACTCATACTACAACATACATGCTAACTCATACCACAGCATACATGCTAACTCATACTACAACATACATGCTAACTCATACTACAACATACATGCTAACTCATACTACAACATACATGCTAACTCATACCACAGCACACATGCTAACTCATACCACAGCACACATGCTAACTCATACCACAGCATACATGCTAACTCATACCACAGCATACATCTACAACATACATGCTAACTCATACTACAACATACATGCTAACTCATACCACAGCATACATGCTAACTCTTACCACAGCATACATGCTAACTCATACTACAACATACATGCTAACTCATACCACAGCACACATGCTAACTCATACTAGAACATACATGCTAACTCATACTACAGCATACATGCTAACTCATACTACAACATACATGCTAACTCATACTACAACATACATGCTAACTCATACTACAACATACATGCTAACTCATACCACAGCATACATGCTAACTCATACTACAACATACATGCTAACTCATACTACAACATACATGCTAACTCATACTACAACATACATGCTAACTCATACTACAACATACATGCTAACTCATACCACAGCACACATGCTAACTCATACTACAACATACATGCTAACTCATACCACAACATACATGCTAACTCATACCACAGCACACATTCTAACTCATACCACAGCATACATGCTAACTCATACCACAACATACATGCTAACTCATACTACAACATACATGCTAACTCATACCACAGCATACATGCTAACTCATACCACAGCATACATGCTAACTCATACCACAGCATACATGCTAACTCATACTACAACATACATGCTAACTCATACTACAGCATACATGCTAACTCATACTACAACATACATGCTAACTCATACCACAGCATACATGCTAACTCATACCACAGCATACATGCTAACTCATACTACAACATACATGCTAACTCATACTACAGCATACATGCTAACTCATACTACAGCACACATGCTAACTCATACTACAACATACATGCTAACTCATACTACAGCACACATGCTAACTCATACCACAGCATACATGCTAACTCATACCACAGCATACATGCTAACTCATACTACAGCACACATGCTAACTCATACTACCATGTTAGTTTTGCCACATTCGCAAACTTACTCGATTCGTTGCTGGACGATAGAGGCGGACCGGCGCCTCTTCCTCCTGTTCCGCTCCGATGACGACTTCCACCCATAGACCGCATGTCTCCTTCTTCGATAAACCTCCGGGGGGGTTTGGGGACACGACAGGACCTCCTCGACATCGCTCTAACTCCCTCCTACTCGCTTCAACACTCCAAATACTCAAAAAACACTCGCTGACAACAAAATTCTCGCTCGAAATCTCCACTGCTCCGCACAGTACGCGAGTGGCACAGCGGATATCCGTCTGATTTCTTGTCTGTGATTGGACGGCATGAGTCACGCGAAGGAAACGGCCTACCGTAATGGCAATAACACTGAGAAATAGCGCAAGGGGTTAGCTTTCCAACACAGTAAACAAACCTTCGAGGGCGCCTTTACTTTTGCAGTTATGGGGAAAAGAACAGCGCATGCGCAGCTGTGTCGGCGCCGACACACAATAAAGTAACAACATCAGTCTGACTTCCGGCCAAGATGGCGGTTTAAGCTACCACTAATGAAGACGCCGTGCACCAAAGTTTGGTAAAATACTTTTCGAGAGGACTCTACGCGAACTTTATTAAAACGCACCTCACTACAATGTCGCGCCGATCTCAGAGAGTGAGTTATGCCGCAAGAGCTGGTAGCAAAAGGGACATTTCCACAGTTAAACAATCCAGCTCTCACCAGGCCTTGGTGGCAGGTGGACATGATTACACCGGCTCAGGCTACAGTTACCAGGGAGAGCTTACAAGCTTCGAGGACGACTTTCCAAACCTACCGGTGACACCATCCAAATCCCCTGCTCCGAAGAAAAAGGCAAGTGTCACGATGGTGAGCATGGCGAGCACGGAAATGTACGCACAATTCGCTGAACTCAAGGTTCTGATTAACAATAGATGTGACTCAATCGATGGCAAAATTATTGCTCTAGAAGAAAGATTTCAGCGTACCGCTGCAGATTTAAGAGTGGTATCTACTAACGTTACTCACTTGGAGCAGAGAGTGACTAATGAGGAAGAGCTTGTGCAACAATTGCAGAGAAAGATTGATGAACTGGAGACTCACAACAGAAGAGTTAACCTCAGATTGATGGGAGTACCTGAAACGGAACAGGAGAACGTCCGCAGCAAAGTGGTCACCATCTGTCAGGAGCTACTACCGGACCTGAGGGACAAGATGGATGGCTACATCGACGTCGCCCACCGGCTGGGTGCCAGGAGGCGGACCGCGGGGGACTCCCGTCCGAGGGGCATCATCATTCGATTCACTCACCGGTTCTATCGAGACGTGGTGTGGAAGGCTGCCCGAGAGTCCACCTACCTGAACGGCCAAAGTCTCCAATTCAAGATTGACCTGTCCAAAGGCGATCGTGAGCGGAGAGCGAAACTGTGGCCGCATGTCCATAGAGCACGAGCTGCTGGCAAGACCGCACACTACGTGGGAGCCCGAGCTTTCATCGAGGGAGAAGGTGAGATTTTACTCACCGACTGACTTTATTAGATGTTCAACTGGTCAAAGCAGGCAAGTTACATTATTATGGTGCTAGAGAACTACCGTGCTTTCAGACATTGAATATAAATACTACAGCTACTGCAGTTTATTCCGTGGTGCTTCTTTTCTTTTGAAAGAGTCCAACAGAACTGAGTTGGTGGTGCAGGCGTCTTAGACCTGCTATTCTTAGTCTTTCAGCTTTGTAACACTTTAAATAGGTTATCTTTTTGTTTTTGTTTTTTTGTATTTTATTTGTCTTTGTTTTTATGTCCTTTTCTATTGTTTCATTAAATGCCAGGGGTCTTAGAAATGACATTAAGCGTAAAGCTTTATTTTTATTTATTAAACAGCTAAAAGTTGACTTTGCTTTTTTACAAGAAACACATTCTGTTACAAAGGACTCAAACGTTTGGAAAACACAATGGGGCAATGACATTTGGTTTGCACATGGTTCAGAGCATTCTGCGGGGGTGTCTAGCTTCAAATTTAATTTTAGGGGAGACATTTTACACACTATATGTGACAAGTTGGGTCATTTTGTTTGTATGGTTTGCAACCTCAATGGTAAAATCTTCATATTGGTCAACGTTTATGGCTACAATGCCAGGGCAGATAATGATAATCTCCTTGAAACTTTAGATTTAAAACTAACCTCTTTATCACTAAAATATCCTGATGCATATGTGATAGTCGGAGGAGACTTTAATGTTGTTATGAATGAGGCTCAGGACAGATGGCCCCCTGGTAGACCCTCGCTGGCAAACTCTTCTTTGAGATCATATTTACTTATTAACATTTTCAAAGATGTGTGGAGGGACAAAAATCCAAATGACAGTGTATACACTTGGAGCAACAAAGATGCCTCCAGACAGTCCAGATTAGACTATTGGCTCATTTCAAAATCTCTGGATAATAGTGCCATTACAGTCACTATTCTGCCCACGCCTTTGACAGATCATAAGGCAGTCTCTATTCAAATTAATCTTTGCCCAGATAATGAAATCTCCCAAAACTGCACTTACTGGAAATTAAATAGTTCATTGTTGTATCATACATCTGTCAACTTGGAATTAACCAGGCTTATTAAGAGTTATTGGGACAGAGCACAGAGAGAGAACATGTACGCAAAAAACTGGGAACTTTTGAAATACGAAATTGGGAAATATATTAGAAAATATGGTAGTGAATTAGCCGAGTCTAGGCGTAAAGAAGAAGAAAATGTTGTTTCTGAGATTTCCCTCCTGTCTCTCTCCTCGCCTGAACTAATGTCTGTAGATGATCGGACAAAAGCGATGGAACTTCAAAATAAGCTTAATGATATCTACAAGCGTAAAGCAGAGGGTGCTTACATTAGGTCTAGGCAAAAATGGCTGGAAGAAGGAGAACAAATGACGTCATACTTTTTTAAATTGGAAAGATCACGGGCCAAATACAATTCTTTGCTTGAGCTTAACATTAATGGAGCCGTTACCAACAATAAGAGAGAAATATCTGATTTCTGTTACTGCTATTTTTCCTCTCTATACAAATCTAAATTTAATCATAATGCTATGTTGTCCTTTTTCAGTTATATTGATTCTATCAAAACAATTGGTCAGACTGATATTCTGTTGTGTGATTCTCCAATCACCCAGCAGGAGGTGCAAGAGGCAATATTACAGCTAAAAAATAACAGATCACCAGGGAACGATGGTATTACTGCTGAATTCTATAAGGAATTCTCTCAACCGTTAGAGCCATTTTTGTTCAGGGTTTTTACAGAAAGCATTGCAAATGGAGAACTCCCTGCTACCATGTCACAGGGGCTCATTAACCTCATACCAAAGCCAAAAAAAGATCCACTTTCTATTGATAATTGGAGGCCTATAACGCTCCTCAACAATGACTATAAACTGTTGGCCTTAATTTTCGCAAAGCGATTTAAAAGGGTCTTGGACACTATAATTGACGAGAACCAATCAGGTTTTATGAGTAAAAGGCATATTTTCAATAATATAAGACTCGTGTTGGATCTTATAGATTATTCACATCTCATTGAAGAAGACAGTTTCATTCTGTTTCTTGATTTTCAAAAGGCCTTCGATACAGTAGAGCATCCATTTCTTTTTTACTGTCTCGAACAATTCGGTTTTGGCGACTATTTTTGTAATGCTATCAAAACTCTTTATACAAATGGTAACGGCTCGATTAAGCTGAGCGATGGTGCCACTCAAAGATTCTACCAGGAGAGAGGTATAAGGCAGGGGTGTCCCGTTTCAGTTTACCTTTTCTTGGTAGTGGCTCAGGTCTTTTGTCTGTATATGAAATCATGTGATTTGGAGGGTATCTCTATTGCTGGTCAAAAGATATGAATTAGCCAGTTAGCAGATGATACTGCACTGTTCCTCAAAAATGCTTTACAAGTGAAACCTGCTATTCATGCCATTTCAGTTTTTTCCAAAGCATCCGGTTTATTCCTAAACCTTGGCAAATGCGAACTGTTTGCTCTAAAGTATAGTGATATAACTTCCATTGATGATATCGCTGTTAAGAGTAGTGTAAATTACTTGGGTATTACCATTACGAAGGATCAGCAGGAGAGATGCTCTCAGAATCTTGACCCCAGAATAAAAAAGGCAGAGAACAGATTCAACCAGTGGTTACAGAGGGACCTGTCATTGAGAGGACGTGTCCTACTGTCCAAGGCAGAGGGAATCTCTAGGCTTATTTATGCTGCCTCGTCTCTGGCTCTGGACAGTCTCACAATAAAAAGAATTGACCAAATGTTATTCAATTTTTTATGGAGGAAAAAAACTCATTATATTAGAAAATCTGTGGTAATGAACACCTGTAAGAATGGAGGACTTGACTTTTTGGACTTCTTCTCCTTAAACAATGTATTTAAGATTAATTGGTTAAAGTATTTCCTTAAAAACGACTCTACATTATGGAATTTCATCCCCAAATTTGTATTCAACCAAATAGGTGGTCTCCCTTATTTGCTAGTATGTAATTATCAGATAAATAAGACACCCATAAAACTGTCAGATTTTCATAAACAAGTTTTGCTTGCATGGAAAATGATTTACAAGCACAACTTCTCACCTCAAAGATATTATATTTGGAACAATGGTGGTCTGTTGCATAAAAGAAGGAGCATGTTTCTAACAAATTGGGTGGACAGAAATATACATTTAGTTATTCAGTTGTTTAAAACAGATGGTCATCCAATGAGCTATGATGAGTTTGTACATACATATAATTTTGCTGTTTCCCCTCAAGAGTTTTATCAAGTTATGAACGCCATCCCAGCTGGTTTTGTAAATTTGTGTGGGAATGATTTTCAGTTGTCAGGTGCGTCTGTGTCTGTTATCAAACCACAAGAAACATTATGTGGCAAAGTCTGTTTCGGGCCACGCAGAAACAATAATCGAGCAATTCGTCACTTATTCCAGAGGGAGATCGCAACAAAACCTTACGTGACCAATTATTGGGCTCAATTCAAAAATGATATAGCTCGGACTAAGGTCTGGCTCTTGTCTCATAAATACTTACTTAGAAATAAAGTCAAAGAGATTTCGTTTAAAATCTTACATAAAATTTACCCCGTAAAGCACTTTATGACAAAATTCAAAAAAGACATTGATACGTCCTGCTCCTTCTGCTCTGCGCTGCCTGAAACAGTCCCCCACCTCTTTTGGCACTGTCACTACGCTAAAACCTTCTGGAAAGATGTATCAAAATTCATACACAACAAACTACATCTAAACCTAAATTTATTGTACGAGCATATTATCTTTGGATGCCTTAATAGAATACAAGATAAAGACAAAGAGTTTTTTGTAAATCTTCTACTATTATTAGCAAAATTTCATATTCATAAATCCAAATTTTCTGGCAGTAAGCCGATGTTCACAGTGTTTCATAAGAATCTGACAACATACTTGCATTCCCGGGCCCCGATAGAAAATTTTAAGGCGATCAAAACTAAAAATGTCTGCGATAAGTTTAACATTGAGTAAATAGTATAAATGTGATAAGCAATCATCAGGTTTTTTAAATAGATTGGGAATCTCTCTGGCCCCAAAGGGAACCTAGTGTGTGTGTGTGTGAGCGTGTATGTGTGTGTAAAACAAGTCATATGTTCATTGTTGGTAAACCAAATGCCCCTTGACTCTAGTTTGAGATGTGAAGATTGGAAAATGCACTTATATAAAATGTAACAAAATGCTGTATAACTGTTATGTTGTCT
This sequence comes from Proterorhinus semilunaris, assembly GCA_021464625.1. Lineage (NCBI taxonomy): Eukaryota > Metazoa > Chordata > Actinopteri > Gobiiformes > Gobiidae > Proterorhinus > Proterorhinus semilunaris. The sequence continues at coordinate 607,013 of JAJBBP010000030.1, read as the reverse complement.
CTCGTTTTGTTATTTGTTTTTGTATTGTGTTTTGTCGTGTGTACCCCTGGCTATATTTTTTACAAAAAAAAAAAAAAAAAAAAAACATCAGTCTGACTTTATTTTGAAAAACACATTAAGTATTGTTTTTAGATCCGCTGTTGTTTTGTGGGTTTGTTTTTCTCAAATGCAGTTTCTTTCTGCAGTAGCTCGGAGGGTAAAGGTTGCCGGTTTGAATCCCTGCTCCCACAGGTCCGTGCTGTTGCTGTGTCCTTGAGCAAGGCACTTGCCCCACCTCTCCTGTGTGGGAATGGTTGGTGTTAAATTCTCTGTATCTGATCTCGGCCTAAAACACACTGATACAAGGATCAAATATACACAGTGTTTGAAATAAATAGAAGTGTATCCTGTAACGTGAGGAACGCGCTGAACAAAGGCTTTTATTGTGGAGGGTTCCCGGAAGCGTCTCCACGGCAACAACACAACAACACACTCCGGGAGAGACTCAGCGGGTCAGAGAGGAAGGTGAGCTCTTCTTCACACGCTTGGATTCACTTTATCACTTTTCCAACATTCACTCTCACCGAGGAACAAACCAAGGAAGCACTCATGAGGAGAGGGCTTTTATTTTGAAGAGGAAACAGGCTTTTATTTTGAAGGGGGAAGAAAGAGTTCAATAGCAACAACCAGCTGCGGGTTCATAAGTTTATCTTTAAAAATAACATTTTATTTAACCCTGCAACATGAGACTCAGTTTGTGTCAAGACAAAAGACAAAAGCCTTCAAAATAAGAGCAAATTCAAGCGGAAATTTAAATACATTGAAAAATGTGTAAGTATTTATTTTTTTCATTTTTTTTAAAGATCATAATTTCTCCATACCCACTAAAACTTTAAATTCATCCTTGTTTTTTTGGTTCTAAGCTCAATAAATCAGATACATTCAACAGAAAAATAGATTTTTTCCCCCCAAAAGTTTTTAATTTAAATTGTTTTGTCCCAATCTTACCCCCTTATTGTCCACTTTTTTCAACATGTATTTTGAAGAGTAAAGAAAGTGCTTTTATTTTGAAAAGTAAAGAAAGTTATTTTATTTTGAAGAGTAAAAAAGTGCTTTTATTTTGAAGAGTAAATAATCTGTTTTCACCTGCAGTGCCAATATTCCCCGGTTTGTTTTCTGCCCAGCGACATGTCCTGTTTCCGCGGCAACAGGGAGGAGTTTTACGGCGAGGTGCTCCTATTGGACGGGACCTCGCTGAGCCTGAGCGCGGACAGCGGCCTGAAGGTGGCGCTGAGGCGTTTCTTTAACCCCTTTATTCTCCCCCTGCCTGCGGCTCACGCCTGTGTTTCCATGGCAGCGGGCGTCGAGGGCGGGGCTTCTGCTGCGGCAGGTGTGCGCTCACCTGGAGCTGGAGCAGACGCACTTCTTCGGGCTCAAGTTCAACGACACACGGCGACAAACGGTACGAAATCTGAGGTTCATCTCAAAACACCGTTGTCCTGAAGAGACGACAAAGGCGGATCAACGCAAACACTTTAGACACAGTGATGTTTGTAGTTTCACTTTCTTATTGGACACTGACAGGAAGTGACATGGAAAGAGGCAAGCAATTTTAAAAGTCAATGGGAAACGAGTCAAACTGCTCTGGACTGCACCTCCATCTATGTCACTTCCTGTCAGCTGCTTCAAATGTTTCAATAAAAACCTGCCCAACATGTCTTCATTAAAATGATAATTATGTATCCTTCTAAATAAATCATATTTTCAAAAGCTTTAAAACCTGTCATATGCACTTTGACACATTTGCAATTTAGGGGAAAAAAATGTTTCCCACAATTTTCACTTTTCTTTGACCATATTATACATTGTTTCCCATTTTTTAAATTCAATTTTTCGCAAAAATGTTCCCAAATTGTTCAAAATACTTTTTCCATTTCCCCCTCAATCGACTCTGCGTCTTCAAATCATAACAACGCCGCCCAAGAAGTGACTTCCTGTTTCGATGCAGCCCGCCAAAATAAAAGCACACAGCTCGTCTCATTGATTCATACTTGCAACATTACAAGAATATAATCAAATACCCACATTTTAAGTGTTTTGTCTGTCAATAGTTAGGCAGAAAGAAAGTTGAACTAATGAATAAGATGGTGCTTTTATTTTGGCGGTCTGGCTCAAAACAGGAAGTCCCTTCTTGGGCGGCGTTGTTATGATTTGAAGTTATGCACAGAGTTTGTTTCCAAATCCCTCCCATATTATCCACTTTTTATGACATGGAGACGGACTTGTTTGATTGTAAATGTGCGAATCTTCCAAAGAGCAAAGTATTCGTATATTCATGATAAATGTGGAAACATGTAAAACAAGTTATTTGTTATAAATACATGTGTATATTTGTTATCAATATATGTGTATATTTGTGATACTCCAGTGGTGGCTGGACTCGGAGAAGCTTCTGTCACAGCTGGATCTTATATCTGTGTGTGTTATAGATATATTGAAGTATTTGTTATAGATATATTGAAGTATTTGTTATAGATATATTGAAGTATGTGTTATAGATATATTGAAGTATGTGTTATAGATATATTGAAGTATTTGTTATAGATATATTGAAGTATGTGTTATAGATATATTGAAGTATTTGTTATAGATATATTGAAGTATTTGTTATAGATATATTGAAGTATTTGTTATAGATATATTGAAGTATGTGTTGTAGATATATTGAAGTATGTGTTGTAGATATATTGAAGTATTTGTTGTAAATATATTGAAGTATTTGTTGTAGATATATTGAAGTATTTGTTATAAATACATGTGTATATGTGTGATACTCCAGTGGTGGCTGGACTCGGAGAAGCTTCTGTCACAGCAGGATCTTATATATCTGTGTGTGTTATAGATATATTGAAGTATGTGTTATAGATATATTGAAGTATTTGTTATAGATATATTGAAGTATTTGTTATAGATATATTGAAGTATGTGTTATAGATATATTGAAGTATTTGTTATAGATATATTGAAGTATTTGTTATAGATATATTGAAGTATTTGTTATAGATATATTGAAGTATTTGTTATAGATATATTGAAGTATGTGTTATAGATATATTGAAGTATGTGTTGTAGATATATTGAAGTATGTGTTGTAGATATATTGAAGTATTTGTTGTAAATATATTGAAGTATTTGTTGTAGATATATTGAAGTATTTGTTATAAATACATGTGTATATGTGTGATACTCCAGTGGTGGCTGGACTCGGAGAAGCTTCTGTCACAGCTGGATCTTATATATCTGTGTGTGTTATAGATATATTGAAGTATTTGTTATAGATATATTGAAGTATGTGTTATAGATATATTGAAGTATTTGTTATAGATATATTGAAGTATGTGTTATAGATATATTGAAGTATTTGTTGTAGATATATTGAAGTATGTGTTATAGATATATTGAAGTATTTGTTGTAGATATATATAAGTATTTGTTATAGATATATATAAGTATTTGTTGTAAATACATGTATATATGTGTGTATTCCAGTGGTGGCTGGACTCGGAGAAGCTTCTGTCACAGCTGGATCTCGGTGAGTGTTTTTGCTCAGTGACGTCTCTGTGACGGAGCTCACGCTGTGGTTTTTGTCCCAGCCGGGCCTCCGTACGTCTTTCACTTTGGAGTCCGATTCTTCGCCGAGGAGCCGCATCGACTGGAGCCGCGCACCAGGTCAGAGGTCACAGGGCTCAGGTCAGAGGTCACAGGGCTCAGGTCAGAGGTCACAGGGTCCATGTCAGAGGTCACAGGGCTCAGGTCAGAGGTCACAGGGTCCATGTCAGAGGTCACAGGGCTCAGGTCAGAGGTCACAGGGCTCAGGTCAGAGGTCACAGGGCTCAGGTCAGAGGTCACAGGGTCCAGGTCAGAGGTCACAGGGTCCAGGTCAGAGGTCACAGGGTCAGAGGTCACAGGGTCCAGGTCAGAGGTCACAGGGCTCAGGTCAGAGGTCACAGGGTCCATGTCAGAGGTCACAGGGCTCAGGTCAGAGGTCACAGGATTCAGGTCAGAGGTCACAGGGCTCAGGTCATAGGTCACAGGGTCCAGGTCAGAGGTCACAGGGCTCAGGTCAGAGGTCACAGGGCTCAGGTCAGAGGTCACAGGGTCCAGGTCAGAGGTCACAGGGCTCAGGTCAGAGGTCACAGGGCTCAGGTCAGAGGTCACAGGGTCCAGGTCAGAGGTCACAGGGCTCAGGTCAGAGGTCACAGGGCTCAGGTCATAGGTCACAGGGTCCAGGTCAGAGGTCACAGGGCTCAGGTCAGAGGTCACAGGGTCCAGGTCAGAGGTCACAGGGTCCAGGTCAGAGGTCACAGGGTCCAGGTCAGAGGTCACAGGGTCAGAGGTCACAGGGTCCAGGTCAGAGGTCACAGGGCTCAGGTCAGAGGTCACAGGGCTCAGGTCAGAGGTCACAGGATTCAGGTCAGAGGTCACAGGGCTCAGGTCATAGGTCACAGGGTCCAGGTCAGAGGTCACAGGGCTCAGGTCAGAGGTCACAGGGCTCAGGTCAGAGGTCACAGGGTCCAGGTCAGAGGTCACAGGGTCCAGGTCAGAGGTCACAGGCTTCAGGTCAGAGGTCACAGGGTCCAGGTCAGAGGTCACAGGGTCAGAGGTCACAGGGTCCAGGTCAGAGGTCACAGGGCTCAGGTCAGAGGTCACAGGGTCCATGTCAGAGGTCACAGGGCTCAGGTCAGAGGTCACAGGATTCAGGTCAGAGGTCACAGGGCTCAGGTCATAGGTCACAGGGTCCAGGTCAGAGGTCACAGGGCTCAGGTCAGAGGTCACAGGGCTCAGGTCAGAGGTCACAGGGTCCAGGTCAGAGGTCACAGGGCTCAGGTCAGAGGTCACAGGGCTCAGGTCAGAGGTCACAGGGTCCATGTCAGAGGTCACAGGGCTCAGGTCAGAGGTCACAGGGTCCATGTCAGAGGTCACAGGGCTCAGGTCAGAGGTCACAGGGCTCAGGTCAGAGGTCACAGGGCTCAGGTCAGAGGTCACAGGGTCCAGGTCAGAGGTCACAGGGTCCAGGTCAGAGGTCACAGGGTCAGAGGTCACAGGGTCCAGGTCAGAGGTCACAGGGCTCAGGTCAGAGGTCACAGGGTCCATGTCAGAGGTCACAGGGCTCAGGTCAGAGGTCACAGGATTCAGGTCAGAGGTCACAGGGCTCAGGTCATAGGTCACAGGGTCCAGGTCAGAGGTCACAGGGCTCAGGTCAGAGGTCACAGGGTCCAGGTCAGAGGTCACAGGGCTCAGGTCAGAGGTCACAGGGCTCAGGTCATAGGTCACAGGGTCCAGGTCAGAGGTCACAGGGCTCAGGTCAGAGGTCACAGGGCTCAGGTCATAGGTCACAGGGTCCAGGTCAGAGGTCACAGGGCTCAGGTCAGAGGTCACAGGGTCCAGGTCAGAGGTCACAGGGTCCAGGTCAGAGGTCACAGGGTCCAGGTCAGAGGTCACAGGGTCAGAGGTCACAGGGTCCAGGTCAGAGGTCACAGGGCTCAGGTCAGAGGTCACAGGGCTCAGGTCAGAGGTCACAGGATTCAGGTCAGAGGTCACAGGGCTCAGGTCATAGGTCACAGGGTCCAGGTCAGAGGTCACAGGGCTCAGGTCAGAGGTCACAGGGCTCAGGTCAGAGGTCACAGGGTCCAGGTCAGAGGTCACAGGGTCCAGGTCAGAGGTCACAGGCTTCAGGTCAGAGGTCACAGGGTCCAGGTCAGAGGTCACAGGGTCAGAGGTCACAGGGTCCAGGTCAGAGGTCACAGGGCTCAGGTCAGAGGTCACAGGGTCCATGTCAGAGGTCACAGGGCTCAGGTCAGAGGTCACAGGATTCAGGTCAGAGGTCACAGGGCTCAGGTCATAGGTCACAGGGTCCAGGTCAGAGGTCACAGGGCTCAGGTCAGAGGTCACAGGGCTCAGGTCAGAGGTCACAGGGTCCAGGTCAGAGGTCACAGGGCTCAGGTCAGAGGTCACAGGGCTCAGGTCAGAGGTCACAGGCTTCAGGTCAGAGGTCACAGGGCTCAGGTCAGAGGTCACAGGCTTCAGGTCAGAGGTCACAGGGCTCAGGTCAGAGGTCACAGGCTTCAGGTCAGAGGTCACAGGGCTCAGGTCACATGGCTAACAGGGTCCAATGTTTAAGGCATAAAAAAGAGAGTAGATCATTAAAAATAAAAACAAATAAAAGCAAACAGATGAACCACTGATATAAAACGAATGTAAAAAAAAATCCAAAGTTTTAAAGGTCAGAGTTTAAGGTGCGGCAGACGATTGTACATGTTTTGTGTAATAATAGTTTATTTTGTTTTTCGCAGGACACAGTTTTTCCTACAGCTGCAGCAGGACGTCGTCATGGGTAACATGCCCCTCCCACCACACATCAGGCCCCGCCTCCAAGCTCTCCGGCTCCAGGGTAAGTACAAATACTTTACTGTTACTGCAAATACTTTGCTATCACTGCAAATACTTTTACTGTTACTGCAAATACTTTTACTGTTACTGCAAATACTTTTACTGTTACTGCAAATACTTTGCTATCACTGCAAATACTTTTACTGTTACTGCAAATAATTTTACTGTTACTGCAAATACTTTTACTGTTACTGCAAATACTTTGCTATCACTGCAAATACTTTTACTGTTACTGCGAGTACTTTACTGTTACTGCGAGTACTTTACTGTTACTTCAAATACTTTTACTGTTACTGCAAATACTTTACTGTTACTGCGAGTACTTTACTGTTACTTCAAATACTTTTACTGTTACTGCAAATACGTTTACTGTTACTACAAATACTTTACTGTTACAGTGAGTACTTTACTGTTACTTCAAACACTTTTACTGTTACGGCAAATACTTTACTGTTACTGCAAGTACTTTACTGTTATTTCCAATACTTTTACTGTTACTGCAAATACTTTACTGTTACTGCAAATACTTTACTGTTACTGCAAGTACTTTACTGTTACTTCGAATACTTTTACTGTGTTTACTTCTGCTGCTTCTGTCTCCAGCGCAGGGCGGAGACTACAACGAGGCGCAGGGGGCGGAGTCAGAGCACAACCAGGAAGTGACCACCATCTACAGAGCCCTGAGGTAAGCCCCGCCCACAGACCACAGAGTAGTCATGTACCCATATGTATGTGTACTCCTGTGTACTCGTATGAAGTAGTTGTATATACTTTTCCAGAGGAGTGTCTCAGAGCGAGGCCCAGACTCTGTTCCTGTCTCTGTGCAGCTCCCTCCCTCTGTACGGAGTGTCTCTGTTCACAGTACAGGTACTACTACAATACTACTACACTACTACAATACTACAATACTACTACAATACTACAATACTACCACAATACTACAATACTACTACAATACTACAATACTACCACAATACTACTACAATACTACAATACTACCACAATACTACCACAATACTACTACAATACTACTACAATACTACCACAATACTACTACAATACTACAATACTACCACAATACTACTACAATACTACAATACTACTACAATACTACTACAATACTACTACAATACTACCACAATACTACTACAATACTACAATACTACCACAATACTACTACAATACTACAATACTACCACAATACTACTACAATACTACTACAATACTACCACAATACTACTACAATACTACAATACTACTACAATACTACCACAATACTACTACAATACTACAATACTACCACAATACTACTACAATACTACAATACTACCACAATACTACTACAATACTACTACAATACTACAATACTACTACAATACTACAATACTACCACAATACTACTATGTACTACAATACTACCACAATACTACCACAATACTACTACAATACTACCACAATACTACTACAATACTACAATACTACCACAATACTACTACAATACTACAATACTACCACAATACTACTATGAGATAATATCGATATATTTACAAATATGATTTTATCTCCAATGTCAAGACACGTGGGATATTTGGGGAAATTAGAAGCAAAAGCACTTTTAATTCTTTCACGCTAAAAATAAATAAACTCCCGAAACAGGAGATCTTTGAACTCGCCGCCGCCATTTTGTTTACTATACTGCGATACTTCAATAGTACTACTTGCAATACTTTACTGTCTCATGAACTCCATCTCCCATGATGCTTTGCAGGGCCAGAACCAGAGTGAGTACTTCCTGGGTCCGACTCCAGTGGGCGTGGTCATCTACAGGAGCCGCACTCTGGTCGGGAAGTACTTTTGGTACTGTGATATTTCAGTACAATGTGTACTTTTACTGCAATACTTCAATACAACACGTACTTGTACTTTATAGAGTAAATTAGGGGCTTAAGGAGTAAAGGAATGGCTTTTATTTTGAAGCGTGCAAAAAAGCGTGAAAAAGGGCTTTTATTCTGATGGGTAAACAAAGGGCTTTTATTTTGAAGAGTAAGCAAAGGCTTTTATTTTGAAGAGTAAACAAAGGCTTTTATTTTGTAAGCGTGACTGATATTTCTCTGCTTCAGGAGCAGAATCACGAAGCTTCGCTACAAAAAGCAGAGGTTTGAACTTCGCATCGCCAACAGGAACGTGAGTCTCATTAACACGGAATCAGCACCAAAACATGGAATTAACATGTAATCAAAACATTAACGCTGACAGGGAAGGGCATCTGAGTTAGTCACTGAATATTAACCCCTTAAACCCCAGGCTGTTTAAACTGTGTGATCTCACTGTCATACCCCAGGGCACAGAGACGTCCTTCCTGTTCCAGAGCCCGTCTCGCTCCGACTGTAAACGGCTGTGGAGCGTCTGCGTCCAGAACCACGCCCTCTACAGGTCACACCACGCTACTACACCTTACATTAACGCCCTCTACAGGTCACACCACGCTACTGCACCTTACACTAACGCCCTCTACAGGTCACATCACGCTACTGCACCTTACACTAACGCCCTCTACAGGTCACAGCACGCTACTGCACCTTACACTAACGCCCTCTACAGGTCACATCACGCTACTGCACCTTACATTAACGCCCTCTACAGGTCACAGCACGCTACTGCACCTTACATTAACGCCCTCTACAGGTCACACCACGCTACTGCACCTTACACTAACGCCCTCTACAGGTCACATCACGCTACTGCACCTTACACTAACGCCCTCTACAGGTCACACCACGCTACTGCACCTTACACTAAGCCTTCTACAGGTCACATCACGCTACTGCACCTTACACTAACGCCTCCTACAGGTCACACCACGCTACTGCACCTTACACTAATGCCTCCTACAGGTCACATCACGCTACTGCACCTTACACTAAGCCTTCTACAGGTCACACCATGCTACTGCACCTTACACTAACGCCCTCTACAGGTCACATCACGCTACTGCACCTTACATTAACGCCTCCTACAGGTCACATCACGCTACTGCACCTTACACTAAGCCTTCTACAGGTCACACCACGCTACTGCACCTTACACTAACGCCCTCTACAGGTCACATCACGCTACTGCACCTTACATTAACGCCTCCTACAGGTCACATCACGCTACTGCACCTTACACTAACGCCTTCTACAGGTCACATCACGCTACTGCACCTTACACTAAGCCTTCTACAGGTCACACCACGCTACTGCACCTTACACTAACGCCCTCTACAGGTCACATCACGCTACTGCACCTTACATTAACGCCTTCTACAGGTCACATCACGCTACTGCACCTTACACTAACGCCTCCTACAGGTCACATCACACTACTGCACCTTACACTAACGCCCTCTACAGGTCACATCACGCTACTGCACCTTACACTAACGCCTCCTACAGGTCACATCACGCTACTGCACCTTACACTAACGCCCTCTACAGGTCACATCACGCTACTGCACCTTACACTAAGCCTTCTACAGGTCACACCACGCTACTGCACCTTACACTAACGCCCTCTACAGGTCACATCACGCTACTGCACCTTACATTAACGCCTTCTACAGGTCACATCACGCTACTGCACCTTACACTAACGCCTCCTACAGGTCACATCACGCTACTGCACCTTACACTAACGCCCTCTACAGGTCACACCACGCTACTGCACCTTACACTAACGCCTCCTACAGGTCACATCACGCTACTGCACCTTACACTAACGCCCTCTACAGGTCACACCACGCTACTGCACCTTACACTAACGCCTCCTACAGGTCACACCACGCTACTGCACCTTACACTAACGCCTCCTACAGGTCACACCACGCTACTGCACCTTACACTAACGCCTTCTACAGGTCACACCACGCTACTGCACCTTACACTAACGCCTCCTACAGGTCACATCACGCTACTGCACCTTACACTTACGCCTTCTACAGGTCACATCACGCTACTGCACCTTACACTAACGCCTTCTACAGGTCACATCACGCTACTGCACCTTACATTAACGCCTTCTACAGGTCACATCACGCTACTGCACCTTACATTAACGCCTTCTACAGGTCACATCACGCTACTGCACCTTACACTAACGCCTTCTACAGGTCACACCACGCTACTGCACCTTACACTAACGCCTTCTACAGGTCACACCACGCTACTGCACCTTACATTAACGCCTTCTACAGGTCACATCACGCTACTGCACCTTACATTAACGCCTTCTACAGGTCACATCACGCTACTGCACCTTACACTAACACCTCCTACAGGTCACATCACGCCACTGCACCTTACCTTAACGCCTTCTACAGGTCACATCACGCTACTGCACCTTACACTAACGCCTCCTACAGGTCACATCACGCTACTGCACCTTACACTAACGCCTTCTAAAGGTCACATCACGCTACTGCACCTTATACTAACGCCTTCTACAGGTCACATCACGCTACTGCACCTTACACTAACGCCCTCTACAGGTCACACCACGCTACTGCACCTTACACTAACGCCTTCTACAGGTCACATCACGCTACTGCACCTTACACTAATGCCTTCTACAGGTCACATCACGCTACTGCACCTTATACTAACGCCTTCTACAGGTCACATCACGCTACTGCACCTTACATTAACGCCTTCTACAGGTCACATCACGCTACTGCACCTTACATTAACGCCTTCTACAGGTCACATCACGCTACTGCACCTTACACTAACGCCTTCTACAGGTCACACCACGCTACTGCACCTTACACTAACGCCTTCTACAGGTCACACCACGCTACTGCACCTTACATTAACGCCTTCTACAGGTCACATCACGCTACTGCACCTTACATTAACGCCTTCTACAGGTCACATCACGCTACTGCACCTTACACTAACGCCTCCTACAGGTCACATCACGCTACTGCACCTTACACTAACGCCTTCTAAAGGTCACATCACGCTACTGCACCTTATACTAACGCCTTCTACAGGTCACATCACGCTACTGCACCTTACACTAACGCCCTCTACAGGTCACACCACGCTACTGCACCTTACACTAACGCCTTCTACAGGTCACATCACGCTACTGCACCTTACACTAATGCCTTCTACAGGTCACATCACGCTACTGCACCTTATACTAACGCCTTCTACAGGTCACATCACGCTACTGCACCTTACATTAACGCCTTCTACAGGTCACATCACGCTACTGCACCTTACATTAACGCCTTCTACAGGTCACATCACGCTACTGCACCTTACACTAACGCCTTCTACAGGTCACACCACGCTACTGCACCTTACACTAACGCCTTCTACAGGTCACACCACGCTACTGCACCTTACATTAACGCCTTCTACAGGTCACATCACGCTACTGCACCTTACATTAACGCCTTCTACAGGTCACATCACGCTACTGCACCTTACACTAACACCTCCTACAGGTCACATCACGCCACTGCACCTTACCTTAACGCCTTCTACAGGTCACATCACGCTACTGCACCTTACACTAACGCCTCCTACAGGTCACATCACGCTACTGCACCTTACACTAACGCCTTCTAAAGGTCACATCACGCTACTGCACCTTATACTAACGCCTTCTACAGGTCACATCACGCTACTGCACCTTACACTAACGCCCTCTACAGGTCACACCACGCTACTGCACCTTACACTAACGCCTTCTACAGGTCACATCACGCTACTGCACCTTACACTAATGCCTTCTACAGGTCACATCACGCTACTGCACCTTATACTAACGCCTTCTACAGGTCACATCACGCTACTGCACCTTACCTTAACGCCTTCTACAGGTCACATCACGCTACTGCACCTTACCTTAACGCCTTCTACAGGTCACATCACGCTACTGCACCTTACCTTAACGCCTTCTACAGGTCACATCACGCTACTGCACCTTACCTTAACGCCTTCTACAGGTCACATCACGCTACTGCACCTTACACTAACGCCCTCTACAGGTCACACCACGCTACTGCACCTTACACTAACGCCTTCTACAGGTCACATCACGCTACTGCACCTTACACTAACGCCTTCTACAGGTCACATCACGCTACTGCACCTTACACTAACGCCTTCTACAGGTCACATCACGCTACTGCACCTTACCTTAACGCCTTCTACAGGTCACATCACGCTACTGCACCTTACCTTAACGCCTTCTACAGGTCACATCACGCTACTGCACCTTATACTAACGCCTTCTACAGGTCACATCACGCTACTGCACCTTACACTAACGCCCTCTACAGGTCACACCACGCTACTGCACCTTACACTAACGCCTTCTACAGGTCACATCACGCTACTGCACCTTACACTAACGCCTTCTACAGGTCACATCACGCTACTGCACCTTACCTTAACGCCTTCTACAGGTCACATCACGCTACTGCACCTTACCTTAACGCCTTCTACAGGTCACATCACGCTACTGCACCTTATACTAACGCCTTCTACAGGTCACATCACGCTACTGCACCTTACACTAACGCCCTCTACAGGTCACACCACGCTACTGCACCTTACACTAACGCCTTCTACAGGTCACATCACGCTACTGCACCTTACACTAACGCCTTCCACAGGTCACATCACGCTACTGCACCTTATACTAACGCCTTCTACAGGTCACATCACGCTACTGCACCTTACCTTAACGCCTTCTACAGGTCACATCACGCTACTGCACCTTACCTTAACGCCTTCTACAGGTCACATCACGCTACTGCACCTTACACTAACGCCCTCTACAGGTCACACCACGCTACTGCACCTTACACTAACGCCTTCTACAGGTCACATCACGCTACTGCACCTTACACTAACGCCTTCTACAGGTCACATCACGCTACTGCACCTTACCTTAACGCCTTCTACAGGTCACATCACGCTACTGCACCTTACCTTAACGCCTTCTACAGGTCACATCACGCTACTGCACCTTACACTAACGCCCTCTACAGGTCACACCACGCTACTGCACCTTACACTAACGCCTTCTACAGGTCACATCACGCTACTGCACCTTTCACTAACGCCTTCTACAGGTCACATCACGCTACTGCACCTTACCTTAACGCCTTCTACAGGTCACATCACGCTACTGCACCTTACACTAACGCCTTCTACAGGTCACATCACGCTACTGCACCTTATACTAACGCCTTCTACAGGTCACATCACGCTACTGCACCTTATACTAACGCCTTCTACAGGTCACACCACGCTACTGCACCTTACACTAACGCCTTCTACAGGTCACATCACGCTACTGCACCTTACGCTAACGCCTTCTACAGGTCACATCACGCTACTGCACCTTACACTAACGCCTTCTACAGGTCACATCACGCTACTGCACCTTACCTTAACGCCTTCTACAGGTCACATCACGCTACTGCACCTTACCTTAACGCCTTCTACAGGTCACATCACGCTACTGCACCTTACCTTAACGCCTTCTACAGGTCACATCACGCTACTGCACCTTACCTTAACGCCTTCTACAGGTCACATCACGCTACTGCACCTTACACTAACGCCCTCTACAGGTCACATCACGCTACTGCACCTTACGCTAACGCCTTCTACAGGTCACATCACGCTACTGCACCTTACGCTAACGCCTTCTACAGGTCACACCACGCTACTGCACCTTACGCTAACGCCTTCTACAGGTCACATCACGCTACTGCACCTTACACTAACGCCTTCTACAGGTCACATCACGCTACTGCACCTTACACTAACGCCTTCTACAGGTCACATCACGCTACTGCACCTTACACTAACGCCTCCTACAGGTCACATCACGCTACTGCACCTTACACTTACGCCTTCTACAGGTCACATCACGCTACTGCACCTTACACTAACGCCTTCTACAGGTCACATCACGCTACTGCACCTTACATTAACGCCTTCTACAGGTCACATCACGCTACTGCACCTTACATTAACACCTTCTACAGGTCACATCACGCTACTGCACCTTACACTAACGCCTTCTACAGGTCACACCACGCTACTGCACCTTACACTAACGCCTTCTACAGGTCACACCACGCTACTGCACCTTACCTTAACGCCTTCTACAGGTCACACCACGCTACTGCACCTTACATTAACGCCTTCTACAGGTCACATCACGCTACTGCACCTTACATTAACGCCTTCTACAGGTCACATCACGCTACTGCACCTTACACTAACGCCTCCTACAGGTCACATCACGCTACTGCACCTTACACTAACGCCTCCTACAGGTCACATCACGCCACTGCACCTTACCTTAACGCCTTCTACAGGTCACATCACGCTACTGCACCTTACACTAACGCCTCCTACAGGTCACATCACGCTACTGCACCTTACACTAACGCCTTCTACAGGTCACATCACGCTACTGCACCTTATACTAACGCCTTCTACAGGTCACATCACGCTACTGCACCTTACACTAACGCCCTCTACAGGTCACACCACGCTACTGCACCTTACACTAACGCCTTCTACAGGTCACATCACGCTACTGCACCTTACACTAACGCCTTCTACAGGTCACATCACGCTACTTCACCTTATACTAACGCCTTCTACAGGTCACATCACGCTACTGCACCTTACCTTAACGCCTTCTACAGGTCACATCACGCTACTGCACCTTACCTTAACGCCTTCTACAGGTCACATCACGCTACTGCACCTTACCTTAACGCCTTCTACAGGTCACATCACGCTACTGCACCTTACCTTAACGCCTTCTACAGGTCACATCACGCTACTGCACCTTACACTAACGCCCTCTACAGGTCACACCACGCTACTGCACCTTACACTAACGCCTTCTACAGGTCACATCACGCTACTGCACCTTACACTAACGCCTTCTACAGGTCACATCACGCTACTGCACCTTACCTTAATGCCTTCTACAGGTCACATCACGCTACTGCACCTCATACTAACACCTTCTACAGGTCACATCACGCTACTGCACCTTACACTAACGCCCTCTACAGGTCACACCACGCTACTGCACCTTACACTAACGCCTTCTACAGGTCACATCACGCTACTGCACCTTACACTAACGCCTTCTACAGGTCACATCACGCTACTGCACCTTACCTTAACGCCTTCTACAGGTCACATCACGCTACTGCACCTTACCTTAACGCCTTCTACAGGTCACATCACGCTACTGCACCTTATACTAACGCCTTCTACAGGTCACATCACGCTACTGCACCTTACACTAACGCCCTCTACAGGTCACACCACGCTACTGCACCTTACACTAACGCCTTCTACAGGTCACATCACGCTACTGCACCTTACACTAACGCCTTCTACAGGTCACATCACGCTACTGCACCTTACACTAACGCCTTCTACAGGTCACATCACGCTACTGCACCTTATACTAACGCCTTCTACAGGTCACATCACGCTACTGCACCTTATACTAACGCCTTCTACAGGTCACACCACGCTACTGCACCTTACACTAACGCCTTCTACAGGTCACATCACGCTACTGCACCTTACGCTAACGCCTTCTACAGGTCACATCACGCTACTGCACCTTACACTAACGCCTTCTACAGGTCACATCACGCTACTGCACCTTACCTTAACGCCTTCTACAGGTCACATCACGCTACTGCACCTTACCTTAACGCCTTCTACAGGTCACATCACGCTACTGCACCTTACCTTAACGCCTTCTACAGGTCACATCACGCTACTGCACCTTACCTTAACGCCTTCTACAGGTCACATCACGCTACTGCACCTTACACTAACGCCCTCTACAGGTCACATCACGCTACTGCACCTTACGCTAACGCCTTCTACAGGTCACATCACGCTACTGCACCTTACGCTAACGCCTTCTACAGGTCACACCACGCTACTGCACCTTACGCTAACGCCTTCTACAGGTCACATCACGCTACTGCACCTTACACTAACGCCTTCTACAGGTCACATCACGCTACTGCACCTTACACTAACGCCTTCTTCAGGTCACATCACGCTACTGCACCTTACACTAACGCCTTCTACAGGTCACATCACGCTACTGCACCTTACGCTAACGCCTTCTACAGGTCACACCACGCTACTGCACCTTACACTAACGCCTTCTACAGGTCACACCACCCTACTGCACCTTACACTAACGCCTCCTACAGGTCACATCAAGTTACTGTACAGAAATTACTTTAGAATTTTCTGTATTTATTATATTTTTATATATATTTATATTAAATTTTGTGTATTTTTTTTTAAACAGGTCACAGCATGCCCCTTACTCTACAGCATTCATCTGTAATGTTTTTAAATTTTATTTCTTACGAATATTTTTGAATTTTTGTTTTTGTTTTATTTGATTTTTTTCTCTTTTTTTCAGTTTCTGTACCTTAGTTTTTGTTTCGTTTTTATTTCATTATGTTTCCTACAGGTCATATTGCACTACTACTACTACACATTACTCTACAGCATTGTTGCAGTTTTCTTTAAAAAAAAAAAAAAATAGACATTTATATTTTTTTATTATTATTTGTACTTTTTTGATGTTTTTAATCTTTTGTTTTATTGTTTGGGGTTTTTATTATTTTCTTCCGGTCACAGCGAGCTACTATATTATATTTTACGTAGGTTCTGCTGCACCTTACTCTTGTACCTTTTGGTTTATTTCCCAGAATGCAGTGCAGAGCAGATCTTCAGGGAATAAAACCGGCGACCAGCCTCCGGGCGCTGGTGCTGCCGCGCTTCAGCTCCACCAATCACAGAGCGGCTCTTATTGAATCCTCCAATCAGAGAGCTCCTCTGCGCTCGGAAGGTGAAGTGGTGCAGACGGCGCCCCCTGCAGTCTCCAGGTCAGACTGCACTAACAGCAGCAGTAACAGCAGCACGGCTCTGTCATATTCATGGTTTTCTGATTTCAGGAGGGTGGGCGGGGCTTCCTCCACAGGGGGCGAAGCCACACCTCAGAGCCGCAGTGCACCCTGGGAAAATGGCGCTCACTCCAGGTTTGTCCACTTTTTGTGTTTATTCATGTTTTTGATTCTGTATAGCTTCATACTATTTTTGGCTATATTTTCTGTTTCCTCTTCTTCAGTGGAATGTTCCAGCCGCGGTTTCCCATGAGCGCCACAGACCCACAGCGCCCCCACAGGTCGGGCTCTGCCCTCGCGCGCTGCATGCAGATTATGTCACTGACACTGACACTCGTCTCTGATTGGTTATCACAGACGCAGCCGGAGCCTGGACGGGGAGCGGCCAATCGAAGCGCCGCGTCGCAGGGCTCGTTCCCACGGCAACAGCAGCAGCGAATCAGAGCGGAGCGAGCGGCGGCAGAGGCGGAGACACAGCCCTGACTCCGCCCCCCGTCGCCGCAGGAACCGATCGTGAGAAAAAGCTTTTATTGTGAAAACGCCAATCATTTAAGGTTTTTATTGTGAAAACGCCAAACATTTAAGGCTTTTATTGTGAAAACACCAAATATTTAAGGTTTTTATTGTGAAAACACCAAATATTTAAGGCTTTTATTGTGAAAACACCAAACATTTAAGGCTTTTATTGTGAAAACGCGTTAAGGGGTCTGATAGTTCCTGTTTTTGTCGTTTTCAGCCGCAGTCCAGACGCCGCCGTTTGGAAACACATTCAGTGAGTAACGTTTCACTCCTCTTCTGTGTTTGTACTTTTGTCAGTTATTTCTAGTTTTGAAGTTTGAGCTTTATATCGTCGTTGACATGATGGGTAGTTGTGTCTTCTTTTCTTTTTCTTTACATTTATAATAGTTTCATCATTGCTTTTACTTGTTTTACTTACATTTTTTCTAGCTGTGTAGTATTTTTTAAGATGTCTTGTTTGTAGTGTTTATAGTTCAGTATTGTTTCTATTTTTGTATTTTTGTATTTTTTGTTGTTGCAATTTTGTACATTTCTAGTTTTTATACTTTATACACAGATTTTGGTATTTTTATCCTTTTTTTGGTCTTATTTTGTAGCTTTTGTTGTTTTAGTATTTACATTGTTTTTTATACTTTTGTCTTTTTATTTTATGTCTATTTGTAGATTTGCACTTTTTGTTTTTCTAGATGTTCTACTTGTATCGTTCCTTTTTACTGTACAGTGGTTTATATATGGAGAGGGCTAGTGGTTTGCTTAGCGCCCCCTGCTGGTGGTCTGTTTCAGACGCAGCTGTCTCAGCGTTAACTCTTTATTCTCCAGGAAGTGACGCCATGTCTGTGTGGCTCCTCCTCTTTCCCGCGCTTATTCATTCACAAATACTCACAGGTTTGGTATCCACGTGTAGCAGGAAAGGCTGTAATCCAAATATGGGCATTTCTGCAGCTTGTATAAAACCTTCTGCACGTTCAGCTTGTGCCGGTTCTCCTGTCACAGGTTCGTCTTCTGCTGCTGCAGCTTTAGGAACGGTGCATTCTGGGAAATATTTCAGTGTTTTACACTTTCGAGACTTTGCAAACGTTTCTTCCTTTGAACCAAAAAACCCAAGAAAAAAAATAAAAACTGTTTTTTTTATTAATAACTAGTTTATTTCCAAACTAAACTAATACGACCCAAAATAAACCTGGCTCTGTTCATTATTCAACCTCTTACTTTTTCCAATTTGGCTTTACCCAAATCTAAAAGCTCCTGGACTGGAGAGCAACAGAGTAACGCCTCATTTGAAAGCTAAGACCTACAAAACTAAAAAGAGCTTCTTAACCTCAATGAGTTTTATCCCGGGTAAATACATTTTTCAAATGTTTTTCTAGTTTCATTTTCATCAGGTTTTAGTCGTGTACTTGTCATTATTGTTGCTTTTCTGTTGCTTTTTCATCCTTGTTTTGTCTTTGGCTTTACCCAAATCTAAAAACTCGGTTCACAGATTGACACTTTTCCCCCTGTGGTTTTGTTTGTGTCCAGACTGAGCGAGCGGCCAATCAGAGCGCGGCGTTCTGCGCGGGGGGGGCGGAGGCCGTGGGCGTCGGCCTCGGAGCTGGTCCCGCCCCTTCCTGTGGTCACGGCGGCCGACACGTCCGTCGGTCAGCTCCCATGATGCACCCGGAGGACTGGAGGCTGAACTCTCCCCCTCCCCACACAAATGAAGAAATAACCCTGATGTTTCCTGTTTGTGTTCGCGCTCACAGACACGTCGGGCCCTGAGACGTCCATGTCGGAACGTGACCGTGTGCCGCGCTCATTTTCCCCAAGGTGGCGCCGTACCCATATTCTTTGTTTGCCCCGCCCCCTAAACGTAGCCCCGCCCAGTCCATTCAGGCTGAGCTTTGTTCCAGTCTGGGTCCTAAGTTTTATTTATCACATTCCGGCTTCTTGGGGACAAGGAATTTTCCCACGCGTTGTTTTCCAATAGGGGGAAAAACATAACATGTGTTCGGTCCCCAAATGGAAGCTGACCCCTCATGACCCCCATCTTCCCCCGAAGCAAAGGTCACACACACTTGCAGCTTTGGCCCATGACTGTGCGTGCCCCGTGAGATGTACAAACTGTAAAATTAGCTCCACACCGATATTTATTTTTCATTTATGGGGAAAAAGAAATGACAAGTGCCCCGAACATAACATCAAATACCCCAACGAGAAATCTGACCAGTCTTTTCCCAATTGGACCCCTTTAAATTGAGAGTTTGACCGATTCACTGATATCATTGTACTCAGCTCCCCCTCCTCCTAGCTCGAGGTGAGCTTCGTGTTGTTGTGGCCAATAAAAATCTTTGTTGTATTGCCTTGAGCAGTGGATATCTCATCTCATTGGTTGGTTAAACATAAGCTCAGGGTTCATTCTGTCTGAGCATGCTCTCTTTGCACTTTTACTGCACAGATTAAGGAAGTGGGTAAGTTTCAGCTCGATTACATTTTAGGTAGAGTTTTTCCTTTTCTGTGTTTTGTTCTGTGTTACACAATGTTTTCATTCCTCTTTTGATGTTTTGATGTTTCAGGCAGCGATCCAGAAAGTGTTTTTGAATGGAGCCAAAACCAGGAAGGGGAAGAAGACGAAGCAGAGACTTGCCTCCCACTCTCATGGAGTTTATGAATTTTTTTGACAATAATGGTGACAAAATGCTAAATATCATCAGAAAGTTGTCACAGATCTATGAGGAAGCCAGAAGAAGGAAGCCTCCAATGTTGCTAGGGGCGACTGTGGGAGCCGGGCTGCTCGTCGGCCTGGCTACATTCCCTTTCACTGGAGGGCTGAGTCTGGTTTTGTCTGCAGTGGCTGCTGCTGGCTCTGGGTTTGGAGCTTTTAAACTGGACCAACAACTGGACAAAAACAGTGTGGTAGAGGCAAAGAAGCTCACATCTGAGCTCATGACCATGTTTACTCCTCTAATGGTGGAGCTGGAGAACATGAGCAAAGTCACAGAGGCGGAAAACATAGACGGACAGCGTCTAATCCGTGCACAGATCAGAGTTACAGACCTGTTTGGGGCAATCCACGAGTTTGATGGAGAAAGCACAGTGGGGTGGGTCCTGCAGGTCTCAGAGCACTGCAAGAAAACCCTTCGAGAGTTTCAGGAAATCCACAAAGGCCTGAAACTCTGCAAAAAGACTAACTGAGACTGAAAAACGGGACAAGCTGGGACGCTTTAAATGGTACGGACCACTTCCTGTTTGCTATACACCACTGCAGTGCAAGTAAACTGCAACAATCGGCGAGCAAAGACTTAAACCTGAGGCCGTGCAAAGGCGACAGCTGTTTAATGTTTATGCACATGGTGATTAATTGTTTGTATTGTATGTGCCTGTTTTTCTACTATGGCTTAGTTAATTACCAGACATTAATTTATGAGGTTCTGTCTGAAAGTAAATTGTTTATATTACTTTTGATTGTTTACAATAATTCGGGGTTCTTTTAAAAGAAACTGGTTGTTACGTGCATGTAAAAGTAATTTAATTTTAAAATCTTAAAACCTATTCTGCTCATTACTCTTGTGTTCATGTAAAAACTGCATTGTAAATTCAGAGTATTTGATCATATTATTTGACACGTGTCGCTCTGAGGCCGTTCCAGCTGAGCTCAGCTAAAGTGTGGCACATGTGACACAGGTGCAGGACACTTAGATCTGGTTCATGCAGGAAACGTTTCTGTCTATGCAAAACAATAACCGGTCTAACCGGGGAACGGCAACTGCTTTTGTTTCTGATCAGACACTGTCAGATACAACTATTTAGACTGAAACTCAAGACTGCAGTAATAGACTTGTATGTGTTGAGCTGCTCGTTAGAGGCATGTTTTACTGATGGCAACAGTATAGTCAAACTGTTACGCAGTGTCCCTTTAATGAAAGACCTAAAGCATAGGCCTATATTACAGAAATGGAGAAATTAGGCCTGTGGTTGTTAACACACGTCTGCAATTGTAGCTATTGGGAATAAACATGACCTGCTAAATATATTTAATATTTGAATTGAATTCCTTACAAATCTTTGCTGAAACGTTATTATATTTAGGCACGGTGGCACAGCGGTTAGCGCTCGTGCTTCACAGCTAGAAGGTCCGGGTTCGATTCCCACCTGGACGGGGCCTTTCTGTGGAGTTTGTATGTTCTCCCCGTGTCTGCTCCGGTTTCCCCTACCACTAAAAACATGTACAATAGGGACTGCAGGTGGAAATTAGCACAAGTGCTATAACCTGGTACAATTAGGGTGACCAGATTTTCTGACTAAAAAACTGGGACACTATTTGGGATTTAGTTGCACGGTCAACCAGGGAGCCATTTATTGACTGTTTTTCCTAAGCTAAATGGTAAATCTGCGTGTTACTATCTCACACCGTGCACCGATCAACATGAACATGATAGACTTGATATGTTTTATTGGTTTCTACTCGGTAATGGCCCAAAGGCATGAATTTTCAAACAAGTTTGTTACTTTGTGGATCATATTGGCCAAAAACTGGGACACTTGGGACAGATCCTGTGTAAAACTGGGACAAATTAATGGTTTTGGAGGAATGTGTGGGGACATGGGACAGAGGACTCCAAACTGGGACTGTCCCGGGTAAACTGGGACGTCTGGTCACCCTAGGTACAATGCATCTCTTCTTTCTGAGGCTAATGTAGATCGTACACTGTCCCTGTTCAAATAAATAAGACAAATGTTCAAACAGTAAGACATCCAACAGAACCAGTTCATAAACAGCTTGTATTGATTAAACAGGTGTTTTTGTAAGTATAGATTGATATTTGATCATATTATTTGACACGTGTCGCTCTGAGGCCGGTTGAGTTACGTGCCGTTTCAGACCTGCCGCTGTTCAGAGCAAAACTAAAGACTCGCCTGTTTAAAGACTCGCCTGTTTAAAGACTCGCCTGTTTAAAGACTCGCCTGTTTAAAGAGGCATTTGACACATAGTTCTGTGGCAACTGTTGTAAATGGTCTGTTTTAAATGAAATTGTACTCCTTTTTATATTGTATTTTTATTTTTATCTTTATTGTGTGCAGCGCTTTGGTCAACTTTGGTTGTTGTAAGGCGCTTTAGAAATAAAACTTGATTGATTGATTGATAGTTTTTCAAAATACTGTTCCCTAGCAACTGTAGGTTGTTATTCAATAAACATCCTTGAACTGAAACGAAAGTGTTTTCCTTTGTGTGTGGAGAGGAGAATTCCGTGCAGTCATGTGACAAACCAGTTTTCTGACTTTGTATAAGTCAACTGACAAAACCAGTTTTCTGACTTTGCATAAGTCACGTGACTTGTTCCTTTTTATTGTGCGTGCTTCAGCCGTGGCTGCGTTAGTCGCTGTGGGGACTGAACAAGAAGCTGCGGAGCCCGAGGAAAGAACCGGTGGGTTTACGGGTCTTTTTCTTTGTCAAATGGGAACGTTTTAATGAATGTTGATTTGACGGTGGTTTTGTTCTGTTTAGTCTCGAAGGTCCTGGACGAGGCGAGGAAGACGATAATATCACATCACGGTAACTTACTTCATTGACTTATGTTTTATTTTTAGTTATTTCAAAGTTACTACATTTCTTGGAGCATAAAATATAACTTTGACAGGGATGACGGCTGATATACTGAGCCTAACATCAAAGTGGATCCTGATAAACTAAACACTCAACACGTCACATTATTCTAACCCGTCCAAATAATAGATGATCAGATTATTGACACATCAAAAGACAACAACAACAACACTGACTGAAAACCAAACCCTCTGAGTTTGGTTTTCTTGTGTTCCTGATCCCAGAAGTCGTGTAACATTGCGTGACAAATGCAAGTCCAAAAGTGCTCCCTCCCTTTACAAAACTGCTGTGTGGGCGTTACACAATAGGCTTTGCATTCCAGAGTGTAGGCCGACTGGAAACTTCTTCATCTTTAGATCTTTATTTTCACGTCCAAAATAAACATTTCCACTTAAGGCCCTGCTCATTGTTTGTACATTTTGAATAATTAGTTGTGTCTAAACTCATTCCCAACATTTTTAGCACATTAGTTTAGTTTAGTTTATTTGTTTGAGCAGTACACATTGTGCTCAAAAGGAGTGGGCTGAAGCAAAAACTTATGAGCCCCCCCCCCCCCCCCTAGTGCAATAAAATAAAATAAAAAGAACATTTCAAAACATTTCAAGCAGCTACATTAGCACAGACCAACTTACAAACTTACAAAAAAATATAAACAACGCACAGCTACAACAACGATCTTGTTTCATGTACGATGTCGAGCACAGAGCAAGTAAAGAAAAATGTGATCCATAATATATTTCTTTCAGTTTTTTACCCTTGATAACCGAGAGTTACTTTTATTTTATGAAGGTACATTAATAGGTATTATACTCAGAGATCTTGATACTTCCCTGTTGTCATTCCCATCCTCAGTATCATTTTAATTTGGGTGTAATTTTCATAATCATTATTATATATTTATTTAATTGAGTTATATGTGAAGTATGCTGTAGCCCTGCATAGTGTGGTGCATTAAAAAGCCAGAGTGTAGAGCGGGCCATTTGAAGAGGGCAGTAACTCCCAATCAACAAACCCCCACACGGCTGCCCTAACAGCTGATTTTGTAGATGATGTTCCTATGCTGAGTGGTGCATTAAAGGACAAGGTTTTGAGCCCGTTGGGAGGATTCCTCTCAACAGATCCATAACCTGGCAACCCTAATTCTCCATTTGTAAATTTGAGCAATAGAATGACAACCGTTCCAGCAGCAACTCTCTTCCTTTATTATAGAGGAAACAATAATTGATCCTACTGCTCCCCCTAGTGGCAACACATTTCTTCTTGTCTGTATATTTCAAAAGCCTTTAGTTTGTATTTATATTTGAACAGGTTGATGTTTGGACATCGTTTCAATTCCATCTCCAGTTTATTCCACAATTGTTCACCATTAACTGTTGGGCTAAAACTTTTCAAAGTTGTGCTATGTTTCTGAATCCTAAAGTTTAATTCATCACGTAATTCATAACAACCAGTACGTTCTTGGAACCTTCTTTGTATTTGGTTTGGTAACAATTTATACCTTGCTTTGAATAACATCTGTACAGTTTGGAACTCAACAATGTCACAAAACTTCATGATCTTTGATTTTAAAAATAATGAGTTTGTGTAAAACCCAACTTTATGAATTACTCGAACAGCTCTTTTTTGCAACAATACTATTGTTTTAACTGTGTTTTTATAAGTACTACCCCAAACCACAGTACAATAATATAAGTACTGCCCCAAACCACAGTACAATAATATAAGTACTGCCCCAAACCACAGTACAATAATATAAGTACTACCCCAAACCACAGTACAATAATATAAGTACTGCCCCAAACCACAGTACAATAATATAAGTACTACCCCAAACCACAGTACAATAATATAAATAGGGCAAAATCAGAGAACAGTATAAGGTATGTAGAGCTTTGATGTTTAAAATGTGCTTTGCTTTTGCTATTACTGAAATGCTTCTAGAAATGTTCGTAGATATATATTTAATGTGAGATTTCCAAGTAATTCTGTCATCAATAATCACACCAAGGAATTTGATTTCATGGACTCGCTCGAGAACAGCGCCCTCTATCTGAATCGCTTCCTGAGCGTTGGAATTACAGTTGCCAAATATGTGAATATTAAAAATACGTGAGATAATCGTCCGTCCAGGCCCCTCGTTGATGGAAAAACAGGCAGAGAGGAAATTGATGTTGTCCAGGCATATTTATTGCAGTAGAGTGATAAAAAGCTGCACATTACAGATGTCCAAAAAATAGCCTACCAGTCAAGCAGTTTCAGAGCAGTCTACATGGTGAAGTTTTTCAGATCAAGTCTGAGGAGCTGTCCTCAACACCGTTCCTATATCAAAGTTTTTAGCCCCTCCTCTTAACATATCCCATCATGCATTTCTACATCAAAGGAAGTTCGGTCGCCATGGGACCATGTAGCCCCCCCCCCTCCTGTGTTGGCCAGTTGTTAGCTCTTCTTGACCATCTGAATAATCAAAGGAATCCCTTAGCCCAGATAACATCCAGATACTATATGTTAAAATACTGATGAAAGCTTTTTATATTGCCCCTAAGACAGGATACAATCAATATATTGGGGGCAGTCTTTCTTCCCTCAAGCACAAATGGCCTTTAATCTTCCCCTCAAGGTCTGGTGACTTCCTCTGGTGACACTCTGCTCTGAAGATACTTGACCGGTCTGCTAATAATACACATTCAGTTGGGAGTGATTAAATCACTCTGTTTTTATATCTACAAATATCATCATTTTGCTTTTACTCAGATTTAGAGAGATATTTTGTTTGAACCACTTATTGACACTTTTGAGTTCCAAGTTAACAATCCGACACAGCTGCTGTAAGTCTCTCCTGATGCAAAAATATTTGTATCATCTGCAAACAAGATAAATTTAAGTACTTGAGACGTTTTACAAATGTCGTTAATATACATATTAAACAATTTAGGGCCCAGAATAGAACCTTGAGGTAAACCACAGACAATTTGTCGACAACTCGACTGATAATCACCGATTTTCACACATTGTTTTCTATTTTTTAAGTAACTGGTAACCCACTGTAGAGCTGCCCCCCTAATCCCATAATGTTCTAGTTTATTAATTAATATATCATAGTTTATTGTATCAAACGCTTTACTCAGGTCAATAAATAACCCTATTGCATATTTCTTGTTTCTACAGCATTAGTTATTTCTTCAGTTATATCAAAGAGCGCGTGTGAGGTTGAGTGATTGTTCCTAAAACCAAACTGATTGTCCGAGAGTAAATTACACCTTTCGATAAAGCCGTCGAGTCTAGAGTTAAAAACCTTTTCTAATATTTTAGAGAATTGTGGTAAAAGGGAAACAGGCCTGTAGTTTGTAAAGAGATGTTTATCTCCTGCCTTGAACAGAGGAATCACTTTTGCTACTTTCATACCATCAGGAAATTGTCCAGTTTGCAACGATAAGTTACAGATGTATGTTAACGGCTTAGAGATACTTTCAATAACAGTTTTTAAAGTTTTCATATCCATGTCATGGTAATCGGTCGAGGTTTTATTGTTACACCCTTTAACAATGTCCAGTATCTCCTTTTCCTCCACAGGTTTGAGGAACAAGGACATAGGATTTGTGTCTATCAGTTCACAATTATAGTTCTCAACGTTTGCAATTTTTTCATCTACAAAGAATTTATTAAATGTTTCGACTTCCTTTATATTATTTAAAGTGTTATCCTCATCTTTGAAATATTTTGGATAATTAATCGTTCTTGGTTTATTTCTAATTATACTATTTAAGATATTCCATAAACCTTTAATATTATTCTTATTAGTATCTAACAACTTATTATAATAAATCCTGTTTACATTTTCTAATGATACCTGTTAGTTTATTTTTATAAACGTGACAGCATTGTGTTCATTTTAGTGGCTCTACAGAAACATTTAAAAACGGTTAAAAACAAGGTTACTACCATTGTACGACCAACCCTTAGGGCAAATGAACAAATGAAGTTCATTCAATTTGTATCACATTTATAAAGGTTATACAAGTATCACTGATTCTTCAAGAGCAAAAATGAGGAGTTAAGAATGCATTTTGGCACATAAAGAGTTAAAAATATAAAAATATGACAGATATTTGGTATGTATGTGTCAAGCAGACATAGATCTATGAGTCTGAGTTATTAAAGTGTGAAAAATTATGAAAGTATAGTGATTTTATGGCTGTTAAAAGTAGAGGCCCCGTTTCGGGCCTTAGGGTGTCGAGTGTGATTTTTTATGAAAATCTGTCACTATAGAAAAACAAAAACAAAACTGTAAAAAATAATTTTACCACTAAACTTTGACCCCTCCCAAGGCCTAATAAAAATAAACACCTCACCCAATTTGGAATGCATTTAAAAAAGTTTTCCTGTTTAGGTATCGCAAATACTTGCATGACAGTGAAATTTTGTGTGCATTTTGGCCAATAAAGTGTTAAAAATCATAAATCTTTACAAATATTTGGTATGTATGTGTTAAGCAGAAGTAGTTCTATAATTCTGAGTTTTTAAAGTAGAAAAAAATATGAAAGTATAGTGATTTTATGGCTGTTGAAAGTAGAGGCCCCGTTTTGGGCCTTAGGGTGTTAAGTGTGATTTTTTTCAGCCCCAGCTCTGGGAAGCAAATGTAAAAAAACTGAAATAGCCAAAATGAACTTCTCCAGAAATGATTATGCTCAGGCAAATTTGAGGAACATCCACTGAACACAGAAAAAATGCCATAAAAATGAAAACGTCAAAGGCCACAAAAAGGCCCTAGGGAGCTGTGAGGGTTAAAACATCAACATAAAGTAAATCAATGACGGTAAAAGGCAAGAGTGCAGATAAAATACTTTCAGTTTTCATATGCTCGGGTAAAAAGAGCTGTTTTCAGCCTAGATTTGAACATTGTCAGAGTTGAGTTGAGTTTAATGCACCTGTAGTTCTTACTCAGTCATATTTGAGTGTCTGGAAAAGCGCTATATAAGACTAATGCATTATTATTATTATTATAATTATTATATTTGTTGATTTTAGACAAATTATTTTGCTCAAATACAGTATGATCATTTATGACCTGACCCTCTGACCAGGCAGAGCTCTGGACCCCCCCTGCAATCCTAGGGTTGGGAATCACTGCTTTAGCCTACTACGTTTTCCTTTGCCCTCATGAACGGGCCCAGGGGTCGCACTCCCCCCTGTATTTCGCACACTGGTTGTAATAATTAACCAGACAAACCTATACCGACACTATTTATCTGTGTTCTAATCTAACGTTGTGTCTCTCTGCAGCTGAATCTGTGACGGAGACATGGCTGAAGCTCCTGGTGAGTTAATCATGAACATACAGCCTATAAAACAATATATCCGTTACCATGCCGACCCAGCTCCTCAGGGCGAAGGCCACGATAACAGAACAATTAAGTTGTATAAAGTTTAATTATAATCTCCTCTAAAGCAAAGTCCACACGTACAGCATCACATAAAGCATCACATAAAGCATCACATAAAGCATCACATAAAGCAGCACATAAAGCATCACATACAGCATCACATAAAGCATCACATAAAGCATCACATAAAGCATCACATAAAGCAGCACATAAAGCATCACATACAGCATCACATAAAGCAGCACATAAAGCATCACATAAAGCATCACATAAAGCAGCACATAAAGCATCACATACAGCATCACATAAAGCATCACATAAAGCATCACATAAAGCATCACATAAAGCATCACATAAAGCAGCACATAAAGCATCACATACAGCATCACATACAGCAGCACATAAAGCATCACATAAAGCAGCACATAAAGCATCACATACAGCATCACATACAGCAGCACATAAAGCATCACATAAAGCATCACATAAAGCATCACATAAAGCATCACATAAAGCATCACATAAAGCATCACATAAAGCAGCACATAAAGCATCACATACAGCATCACATAAAGCATCACATAAAGCATCACATAAAGCAGCACATAAAGCATCACATATAGCATCACATATAGCATCACATAAAGCATCACGTAAAGCATCACATAAAGCATCACATATAGCATCACATACAGCATCACATAAAGCATCACATAAAGCAGCACATAAAGCATCACATAAAGCAGCACATAAAGCATCACATAAAGCATCACATACAGCATCACATAAAGCATCACATAAAGCATCACATAAAGCAGCACATAAAGCATCACATACAGCATCACATAAAGCAGCACATAAAGCAGCACATAAAGCATCACATAAAGCATCACATAAAGCATCACATAAAGCATCACATAAAGCATCACATACAGCATCACATAAAGCATCACATACAGCATCACATAAAGCAGCACATAAAGCAGCACATAAAGCATCACATAAAGCATCACATAAAGCAGCACATAAAGCAGCACATAAAGCATCACATACAGCATCACATAAAGCATCACATAAAGCATCACATAAAGCATCACATAAAGCATCACATACAGCATCACATAAAGCAGCACATAAAGCATCACATACAGCATCACATACAGCATCACATAAAGCATCACATAAAGCATCACATAAAGCAGCACATAAAGCATCACATACAGCATCACGTAAAGCATCACGTAAAGCATCACATAAAGCATCACATAAAGCATCACATACAGCATCACATAAAGCATCACATAAAGCACCACATAAAGCACCACATACAGCATAACATAAAGCATCACATAAAGCATCACATAAAGCAGCACATAAAGCACCACATAAAGCATCACATATAGCATCACATAAAGCAGCACGTAAAGCATCACGTAAAGCATCACATAAAGCATCACATAAAGCAGCACATATAGCATCACATAAAGCAGCACATATAGCATCACATAAAGCAGCACATAAAGCATCACATAAAGCAGCACATATAGCATCACATAAAGCATCACATAAAGCAGCACATATAGCATAACATAAAGCATCACATAAAGCATCACATAAAGCAGCACATAAAGCATCACATAAAGCAGCACATATAGCATCACATATAGCATCACATAAAGCATCACATAAAGCATCACATAAAGCATCACATAAAGCAGCACATAAAGCATCACATAAAGCAGCACATAAAGCATCACATAAAGCATCACATAAAGCATCACATAAAGCAGCACATAAAGCAGCACATAAAGCATCACATATAGCATCACATAAAGCAGCACATATAGCATCACATAAAGCATAACATAAAACATCACATAAAGCACCACATAAAGCAGCACATATAGCATCACATAAAGCATAACATAAAACATCACATAAAGCACCACATAAAGCAGCACATAAAGCAGCACATAAAGCATAACATAAAGCATCACATATAGCATCACATATAGCATCACATAAAGCATCACATAAAGCATCACATAAAGCAGCACATAAAGCATCACATAAAGCATCACATAAAGCATCACATATAGCATCACATATAGCATCACATAAAGCAGCACATAAAGCATCACATAAAGCATCACATAAAGCAGCACATATAGCATCACATAAAGCATCACATAAAGCATCACATAAAGCATCACATAAAGCAGCACATACAGCAGCACATAAAGCAGCACATAAAGCATCACATAAAGCATAACATAAAGCATCACATAAAGCATCACATAAAGCATCACATACAGCATCACATAAAGCAGCACATAAAGCATCACATAAAGCATCACATACAGCATCACATAAAGCAGCACATAAAGCATCACATAAAGCATCACATAAAGCATCACATAAAGCACCACATAAAGCAGCACATAAAGCAGCACATACAGCAGCACATACAGCAGCACATAAAGCATCACATAAAGCAGCACATAAAGCATCACATAAAGCATCACATATAGCATCACATAAAGCAGCACATAAAGCATCACATAAAGCAGCACATAAAGCATCACATAAAGCATCACATATAGCATCACATATAGCATCACATAAAGCATCACGTAAAGCATCACATAAAGCATCACATATAGCATCACATACAGCATCACATAAAGCATCACATAAAGCATCACATAAAGCAGCACATATAGCATCACATAAAGCATCACATAAAGCATCACATATAGCATCACATACAGCATCACATAAAGCATCACATAAAGCATCACATAAAGCAGCACATATAGCATCACATATAGCATCACATAAAGCATCACGTAAAGCATCACATAAAGCATCACATAAAGCAGCACATATAGCATCACATAAAGCATCACATAAAGCATAACATAAAGCATCACATAAAGCAGCACATAAAGCATCACATAAAGCATCACATAAAGCATCACATAAAGCATCACATAAAGCATCACATAAAGCACCACATAAAGCAGCACATAAAGCAGCACATAAAGCATCACATAAAGCAGCACATAAAGCATCACATAAAGCATCACATATAGCATCACATAAAGCATCACATATAGCATCACATATAGCATCACATAAAGCATCACATATAGCATCACATAAAGCATAACATAAAGCATCACATATAGCATCACATAAAGCAGCACATAAAGCATCACATAAAGCAGCACATAAAGCATCACATAAAGCATCACATATAGCATCACATATAGCATCACATAAAGCATCACGTAAAGCATCACATAAAGCATCACATAAAGCAGCACATATAGCATCACATAAAGCATCACATAAAGCATCACATACAGCATCACATAAAGCATAACATAAAGCATCACATAAAGCATCACATAAAGCATCACATACAGCATCACATAAAGCATCACATAAAGCATAACATAAAGCATCACATAAAGCATCACGTAAAGCATCACGTAAAGCATCACATAAAGCATCACATAAAGCAGCACATATAGCATCACATAAAGCATCACATAAAGCATAACATAAAGCATCACATATAGCATCACATAAAGCATCACATAAAGCATCACATAAAGCAGCACATATAGCATCACATATAGCATCACATAAAGCATCACATAAAGCATCACATAAAGCATCACATAAAGCAGCACATAAAGCATCACATATAGCATCACATATAGCATCACATAAAGCATCACGTAAAGCATCACATAAAGCATCACATAAAGCAGCACATATAGCATCACATAAAGCAGCACATATAGCAGCACATAAAGCATCACATAAAGCATCACATAAAGCATCACATAAAGCATCACATAAAGCATCACATATAGCATCACATAAAGCATCACGTAAAGCATCACATAAAGCAGCACATAAAGCATCACATAAAGCATCACATAAAGCATCACATAAAGCACCACATAAAGCAGCACATAAAGCAGCACATAAAGCATAACATAAAGCATCACATATAGCATCACATATAGCATCACATAAAGCATCACATAAAGCATCACATAAAGCAGCACATAAAGCATCACATAAAGCATCACATATAGCATCACATAAAGCAGCACATAAAGCATCACATATAGCATCACATATAGCATCACATAAAGCATCACGTAAAGCATCACATATAGCATCACATATAGCATCACATAAAGCATCACGTAAAGCAGCACATAAAGCATCACATAAAGCATCACATAAAGCATCACATAAAGCAGCACATATAGCATCACATATAGCATCACATAAAGCATCACATAAAGCATCACATAAAGCATCACATAAAGCATCACATAAAGCAGCACATATAGCATCACATATAGCATCACATAAAGCATCACATAAAGCATCACATAAAGCAGCACATACAGCATCACGTAAAGCATCACATACAGCATCACATAAAGCAGCACATAAAGCATCACATAAAGCAGCACATACAGCATCACATAAAGCATCACATAAAGCATCACATAAAGCAGCACATACAGCATCACATAAAGCATCACATAAAGCATCACATAAAGCATCACATAAAGCATCACATAAAGCATCACATAAAGCAGCACATATAGCATCACATAAAGCATCACATAAAGCATCACATAAAGCATCACATAAAGCATCACATAAAGCATCACATAAAGCATCACATAAAGCATCACATAAAGCATCACATAAAGCATCACATAAAGCATCACATAAAGCATCACATAAAGCATCACATAAAGCATCACATATAGCATCACATAAAGCATCACATAAAGCAGCACATAAAGCATCACATAAAGCATCACATAAAGCATCACGTAAAGCATCACATAAAGCATCACATAAAGCATCACATAAAGCATCACATAAAGCAGCACATATAGCATCACATATAGCATCACATAAAGCATCACATAAAGCAGCACATAAAGCATCACATAAAGCATCACATAAAGCATCACATAAAGCATCACATAAAGCAGCACATATAGCATCACATATAGCATCACATAAAGCATCACATAAAGCATCACATAAAGCATCACATAAAGCATCACGTAAAGCATCACATAAAGCATCACATAAAGCATCACATAAAGCAGCACATAAAGCATCACATAAAGCATCACATAAAGCATCACGTAAAGCATCACGTAAAGCATCACATAAAGCATCACATAAAGCATCACGTAAAGCATCACATAAAGCAGCACATAAAGCATCACATATAGCATCACATATAGCATCACATAAAGCATCACGTAAAGCATCACATAAAACATCACATAAAGCAGCACATAAAGCATCACATAAAGCATAACATAAAGCATCACATAAAGCAGCACATAAAGCATCACATAAAGCAGCACATAAAGCACCACATAAAGCAGCACATAAAGCACCACATAAAGCATCACATAAAGCATAACATAAAGCATCACATAAAGCAGCACATAAAGCATCACATAAAGCAGCACATAAAGCATCACATAAAGCATCACATAAAGCATCACATAAAGCAGCACATATAGCATCACATATAGCATCACATAAAGCATCACATAAAGCATCACATAAAGCATCACATAAAGCATCACATAAAGCAGCACATATAGCATCACATATAGCATCACATAAAGCATCACATAAAGCATCACATAAAGCAGCACATAAAGCATCACATAAAGCATCACATATAGCATCACATAAAGCAGCACATAAAGCATCACATATAGCATCACATAAAGCATCACATAAAGCATCACGTAAAGCATCACGTAAAGCATCACATAAAGCATCACATAAAGCATCACATAAAGCAGCACATATAGCATCACATAAAGCATCACATAAAGCATAACATAAAGCATCACATAAAGCAGCACATAAAGCATCACATAAAGCATCACATAAAGCAGCACATAAAGCATCACATAAAGCACCACATAAAGCACCACATAAAGCACCACATAAAGCAGCACATAAAGCATAACATAAAGCACCACATAAAGCACCACATAAAGCATCACATAAAGCATCACATAAAGCATAACATAAAGCACCACATAAAGCAGCACATAAAGCAGCACATAAAGCATCACATAAAGCATCACATAAAGCATCACATAAAGCACCACATAAAGCAGCACATAAAGCATAACATAAAGCATCACATATAGCATCACATATATCATCACATATAGCATCACATAAAGCATCACATAAAGCATCACGTAAAGCATCACATAAAGCATCACATATAGCATCACATAAAGCAGCACATAAAGCATCACATATAGCATCACATATAGCATCACATAAAGCATCACGTAAAGCATCACATAAAGCAGCACATAAAGCATCACATATAGCATCACATATAGCATCACATAAAGCATCACGTAAAGCATCACATAAAGCAGCACATAAAGCATCACATATAGCATCACATAAAGCAGCACATAAAGCATCACATCACACAGAAAACTCCACAGAAAGGACCCGTTGGCTCAGGGATTAAATCTGGGACCTTATTGTCATGTGGCGAGATAAACCACTCAGCCACTGTGCCATCGACTAAACCCAGATCTAAACTCTTTATTTGAACTGATTATGATCCAAAGAGTTGTTCATTTTCATGACCAATCATGCTATAGTTACAGGTGGTAAACTGTTATTTATTAAAACACTTCTGTTTTTGCAGATTGTTCACCGCAGAAACGCTCTGAGAGCTGTGAATATCTGCCTCCTGACAGTGAGTAGCCATTAGTGTTCTTCTTTAGCACAAGCCACACACACACCACACTCACCACACGCCACACTCACCACACGCCACACTCACCACACACACCACACTCACCACACACCACACATCACACTCACCACACACACCACACTCACCACACACACCACACTCGCCACACTCACCACACACACACACGCCACACACGCCACACTCGCCACACACGCCACACTCGCCACACTCACCACACTCGCCACACTCACCACACTCGCCACACACGCCACACTCACCACACACGCCACACACACCACACTCACCACACACCCACACACGCCACACACACCACACTCATCACACTCACCACACACACCACACACATCACACTCACCACACACACACACACCACACTCACCACACACGCCACACACACCACACACGCCACACTCACCACACTCACCACACACACCACACTCGCCACCCACACCACACTCACCACACACACCACACTCACCACACTCATCACACTCACCACACACACCACACTCACCACACACACCACACTCACCACACTCGCCACACACGCCACACTCGCCACACACACCACACAAATCAAATCAAACTTTATTTATAAAGAGCTTTTCATACCGAAAGGAATCACAAAGTGCTTTTGTGATTCCTGTGGAATCACCTTAGAGGACATCTTATTTATTTAATATTTTTTATGCCCTTATAGCCTTATAGTTTAACGTTCTTAGCTTATTTTTTATCTTAATTCTGTGTTATATGTTCTATGTCGCACGTTTGCACCGAGACAAATTCCTAGTTTGTAAATCTTGTTCACAAACCTTGGCAATAAACAAA
This sequence comes from Proterorhinus semilunaris, assembly GCA_021464625.1. Classification (NCBI taxonomy): domain Eukaryota; kingdom Metazoa; phylum Chordata; class Actinopteri; order Gobiiformes; family Gobiidae; genus Proterorhinus; species Proterorhinus semilunaris. The sequence continues at coordinate 570,453 of JAJBBP010000030.1, read as the reverse complement.
TTCTGATTCTGATTCTGATTTACAGATAACAAACAGACAAACGCGCATACATAAACACACAATATATCATTGGGACTAAATAAATAGATGTGAGTTGAAAGCTAAGCTAAAAAGGCAGGTCTTGAGCCTGCTCTTAAAAACATGAACGTTCTCTGAGGTCCTGAGCTCCTCCTCAGGTCGTTCCAGAGGCGAGGGCCATAGTATTGGAAAGACGCCTCGCCGTGAGTCTTTCTGTTGACTTTAGGAATAACTAGGAGACCCTGCCAGAGGAGCGACGGGACCGTGAAGGTTCATAAGGTAAAAGCAGTTCTGAGAGATAAGAAGGACCAAGACCATTAAGACATTTAAAAACCATTAAAAGAACGTTAAAATCGATCCTGAAACACACGGGGAGCCAATGCAGCGACTCTAAAACCGGTGTAATGTGGTCCCGCCTCCTGTAATGTGGTCCCGCCTCCTGTAATGTGGTCCCGCCTCCTGTAATGTGGTCCCGCCTCCTGGTCTTCAGGACACGAGCTGCTGAAGTTTGTAGAAGTTGTAAACCTGAGATCCTCTTTTTGGGAAGACCAGAGAGCAGGGAATTACAGTAGTCGATACGACTGGTGATAAAAGCATGCATGAGCGTCTCCGTGTTGGCCCGAGAGAGAATGGGGCGGGGCTATGTTCTTTAGATGTAAAAACCTCTTTGTGATATTCTTAATGTGTGGAATTAAAGTCAGCTCAGAGTCAAACATCACACCCAGGTTCTTCACCTGTGAGGAAGGATTAAAAGACAATGACTGTAGTTTGGGTAAAAGTTTCTCTCTCTGGGCCTCAGGACCGAGGACTAGAACTTCAGTTTTGTCCTGGTTAAGCTGGAGAAAGTTTTCTGCCATCCAGGATTTGATCTAAAATGCAGTTAAAAAGTGCATCCATTGGCCTGGTGTCCTCAGGAGACATGGAGATGTACAACTGTGTATCATCAGCGTAACTATGAAAGTTGACTCCATGTCTCCTGATGACATCACCAAGAGGGAGCATATACAGGTCAAAGAGCACTGGGCCTAAGATCGAACCCTGGGGCACACCACATGTAATGGTATGGACCTTAGAGGAGCAGGTAGAGGAGCAAGATGGATATACACCCATCATTTAAGGGTGTATGTCATAAACTGTTAAAAAGAATTGACTCCTCCTCCTCACTCCTCCCCGTTTACCATAATGACCACGTTCGAGGGGAAATCATGGCGGATTTACAGACTCCTCCTCCCCAGCTCTGACGAAGCATGTTCCTAATAAGGGCATAAGGGCGGGATCTTCACTGTAGACTCCGCCCTTGCGTGACGTGTAGCTCGTGCAGCTCCAATGCTAACAGTCCGACCCTCGTTAGTACGAGATTTCTAAAAGGTTTCTTATGAAAACCAGCCTGGTTTCTTTAATTGTGACTAACCCAGCGTAATCTCAGGAGGAACATATAACTGTAGAAAGTTCCAAAAAATTAGGCACCAGGCATTAAAGTTGTTTTTAAACATGTCTACAGTGTAATGATTCCTAATGGGAGACTAGCGGCTATATGGAGGGACTACAGCAATGGCGGAGCAATGGCGGCCGCTAGTGTCGTGGTCATAAAGCAGAGCAGCCAGCGGCCATTGGTTTATATTTATGACCTGCTATTTAGTGATAGTAAGTTTATGGAAGATACTGAGCAAGCTCATAGTTTAATGTTTAACACACCAAGGTCTGATCACAGTATGAAGTGAGACTTTAGGCAAGGCAACTTTATTTATACCGCGCATTTCGTACACAAGGCAACTTTAGTTAAAAGTAATTCATTATGTTATTTTGAGTTTGTGGCACAGTGGAGGTGAGCATTCTTTCTTTCTCATCCAATCATCCAGCACTCACACAGACCTCTGGACGGCCCCCTGGCCCCAGTGTAGGGGGTAACCTGGCCCCAGTGTAGGACGGCCCCCTGGCCCCAGTGTAGGGGGTAACCTGGCCCCAGTGTAGGACGGCCCCCTGGCCCCAGTGTAGGGGGTAACCTGGCCCCAGTGTAGGACGGCCCCCTGGCCCCAGTGTAGGGGGTAACCTGGCCCCAGTGTAGGACGGCCCCTTGGCCCCAGTGTAGGGGGGCCACACTGGCCCCAGTGTAGGGGGTAACCTGGCCCCAGTGTAGGGGGTAACCTGGCCACAGTGTAGGGGGTAACCTGGCCCCAGTGTAGGACGGCCCCCTGGCCCCAGTGTAGGGGGTAACCTGGCCCCAGTGTAGGACGGCCCCCTGGCCCCAGTGTAGGGGGTAACCTGGCCCCAGTGTAGGGGGTAACCTGGCCCCAGTGTAGGACGGCCCCTTGGCCCCAGTGTAGGGGGGCCACACTGGCCCCAGTGTAGGGGGTAACCTGGCCCCAGTGTAGGGGGTAACCTGGCCCCAGTGTAGGACGGCCCCCTGGCCCCAGTGTAGGGGGTAACCTGGCCCCAGTGTAGGGGGTAACGTGGCCCCAGTGTAGGGGGGCCACACTGGCCCAATGTAAGGGGTAACCTGGCCCCAGTGTAGGACGGCCCCCTGGCCCCAGTGTAGGGGGTAACCTGGCCCCAGTGTAAGGGGTAACCTGGCCCCAGTGTAGGGGGTAACCTGGCCCCAGTGTAGGGGGGCCACACTGGCCCCAGTGTAGGGGGGCCACACTGGCAGGCTACCGGACACATTTATAGCAACACACACCAGAAACCAAAATATTCTGCAGCCCAGATGCAAAAAGCCGTGGGAAGATTTGGCATATTTAACTCTTGTCTTTTCGTACCACTTTTTGCCATTTTTTACTGTTATTTCGGCCATATCGTTTTTCCATATTTGAGATGTTTTTATATTTTATTATATTATATTTAGTTTTTGTTACAACACTTGACAAACATTGTCAAAGTATAATTATTTGTTTTATATTGGTCACTGACGCTCCTGTACAAACGTACTGCCCTCACGTCAGTGGCTTTTTCTGCCACTTTTTTGACAGCTGTAAAAATATTGTAGATGAACATTTTTCAAACTGTTTTCACATAATTATGTTAATCCACTTCAGTTCTGCACAAAACTATTAAAGTTTAAACACATATCAAAATGTTTTTACTGTTTTATAGCAAATTTAAAAAGTTACCAAAAAAATAACACAAAATGTCTCATTTTCCATAAAAAGTGAGTTTGGGCAGAATGTGAGTTTTCACATTTTCTGACCCATTGACTTCATTATAAACTCACTTTTTCGTCGCTCTGCCGTCACTTTAAAATCAGATTTTATTTTTGGTCATTTGTGGTTTCTTCTGATCAGAGGAGGAAACATTTGTCACAAATTAGGTCTGCATCAGATGCTGCATCAGCACCTTGATGAAAAATGGGCTACTGGAACAAGGTGGAAAAGGGCGAGATGTGAGAACAGGCTCTGATGGAAAGCTACGACTCCAGTGACCCTGGTCAGAGGAGCTACATGCAGAAGATGTGGCTTCGAAACCCACAGTCCAAACTCACGGCCAAACAACTACTAGCTCAGTGTTCCAACATCCACAAACGGCAACTGCCATCACATCACATCACAGGTACAAGAACAATGCTCTGGCAAAGGGAGTTAACATCAACCCCCCCAGCGGAGATTGGGTACGAAGCCCCAATAAGTGCAATCACGCTGATGAGGCAGAAACTGACCTGAAAAATAAGATCATGGAAAAAATGTCCAGCAGGCAAACTCCGAAGTCAACTAAAGAGGCTAAGTCAAGTAGCATGTATGCTAAATATCAACATATTTTACTATTTTATCATTTAAAAAAACTAAATTAAAAAAGGAACACTCAAAATGTTTTATTTTTCATATAAAAAAAGAAAGTTTGGGCAGAATTTGGATTTACATTTAAAACACCCGTGGGTGAATGGACTTCAGGTTGTCTCACACCTGGCTCTAAATGTCTGCATACATCTGTCTACTCAGCTCTTGGAGGATCCTCAGCCTGGAGGTTCACTCACTTATTCCTCACTGTCCTGTGAATCTTTACGTTATGGACAGTAAAATATGATCACATGCAAATGTTTGGGTTGTATAAGTTTAAGCCGACACTGTTTACTCATGATGATGATGATGATGATGATGATGATGATGATGATGATGATGATGATGATCTTTATTTATATAGCGCCTTTCACAGACATGGTCACAAAGCGCTTTACATGAGAGCATTTTACATTCACTCCACACTCAGTGATGGTAAACTACGTGAGTAGCTTCAGTTTCCCCTGGGGGAGACTGACAGAAGCGCGTCGCGACTACACACATCTGCGCCAACGGTCCCTCTGACCAACACCATACATTCACTCACATACTCATGATTTTAATACAGATCAGACACATTTAGTGACCGCTTTAGGCAGAAATGTGAGAAACGGTGCACTCACTTTTTCCTCCCACTGTATATAAATAAACTTTTCCAATCACACACATAAACTCGCTCTCAACATTTATCTATTTAACATGAGTTATAAAAGAATGTCTTCTGAAGATATGTGAGGTTTTGTTTTGTTCTTTTGTCGTTCCAGTGTCTGAGCTGAATGTGATTCTTCTGGGGAACAGCTCGAGTCTGAAGAACTCTGTGGGAAACCTCCTGTTGATGAAACCTGTGCTAAACACAGAGACTGGACCACTAACCATTCAGACTCATGAAGGAAAGATGAAGGACCAACTTCTGACTGTGGTCATGACTCCAGATCTGCAGCACATCAACAGAGCTGAGTTCACAAGCCACATTAAAACTCTGAGTGGTCCTCGTGTGTTCCTGCTGGTTCTTCAGCCTGAAGACTTCACTGAGAAACACAAAGACAAACTCCAGTTACTCCTGGAGAGCTGCAGTGAGAAGGCCTTCGACCAGTCGCTGGTGCTGATCTCAACAGCACAAGCTAAAAAACCAAGGGTCAAGAAGAAAGTAACGAGTCGTGTCCCTTATGTGTGGAGAGATGACCCACGTATTCAGGACATGATGATCAAATGTAAGAGCAGATATCTTTGCATAAACGACAATGAAGATGATCAGAAGAAAGGAGAGCTGAAGCGCAAAGAGCTGTTTACAAGAATCAGTCAAATGTTGAAAGAGAACTGTGAACCATCTCAGGAGGAAAACGCCAGTGGTGAGTCTGTTTTATAAACTGATCCAAAGAATTACAGGGACTTTGATACTTTATAAAAACTACAACGGTTTAGCCTTAAATGAGTTAACACTTCATGAACAATTCATTAGTTAAGTGTGAATAACACTTAATAACTACTTAACAAAGAATAGGTCAAGTATGTGAAGAACTATTCATCATGAGTTGGGCATGAACTGTAGTCGTTATTAAGTGTTATTCACACTTTACTAATGACTTGTTCATAATGAATTATGTGTTAATTCATTGTTTATTAATTAAGGTGTAGTTATTATAAAGTGGGACTTCTTTTAATCACAGTCAAGCACGAAAGAAAGACATGAGTGCATTCTAGACGTCTAAAGGTAAAGGATTCATTCTTCACAAGACGCAAGAACTTAGTTCTTACACCGACAGCTGCAAGAACATCATGAAGTCACTTTTGCCTTGTAACTATGGAAATGTCTTCAGTTACAAGATGTTACAAGGAAAAAAGGACAAAGCTCTTGCGTCTTGTGAAGAATGAATGACCTTAACGTGTAGCCTGTATAAAGTGAACTACTGCTGGGACAGACGAGGAGATTTAGTTTTTTTTTTTTTAGTTTATTTGTTTATTTGAGCAGTACACATAGTGCTCAAAAGGAGTGGGCTGAAGCAAAAACTTATGAGCCCCCCCCCCCCCCCCCAGTGCAATAAAATAAAATAAAAAGAACATTTCAAAACATTTCAAGCAGCTACATTAGCACAGACCAACTTACAAACTTACAAAAAAATATATACACCGCACAACTACAACAACAATCTTGTTTCATGTACGATGTCGAGCACAGAGCAAGTAAAAAAAAATGTGATCCTTAAAATATTTCTTTCAGTTTTTTACCCTTGATAACCGAGAGTTACTTTTATGTTATGAAGGTACATTAATAGATATTATACTCTGAGATCTTGATACTTCCCAGTTGTCATTACCATTCTCAGTATAATTTTAATTTGGGTGTAATTTTCATAATCATTATTATTATATATTTATTTAATTGAGTTATATGTGAAGTATGCTGTAGCCCTGCATAGTGCGGTGCATTAAAAAGCCAGAGTGTAGAGCGGGCCATTTGAAGAGGGCAGTAACTCCCAATCAACAAACCCCCACACAGCTGCCCTAACAGCTGATTTTGTAGAATATGTTCCTATGCTGAGTGGTGCATTAAAAGACAAGGTTTAGAGCCCGTTGGGAGGATTTCCCTCAACAGATCCATAACCTGCCAACCCTAATTCTCCATTTGTGAATTTGAGCAATAGAATGACAACCGTTCCAGCAGCAACACTCTTCCAGATTATAGAGGAACAATACACATAATCGATCCTACTGCTCCCCCTAGTGGCAACACATTTCTTCTTGTCTGTATATTTCAAAAGTCTTTTGTTTGTATTTAAATTTGAACAGGTTGATGTTTGGACATCGTTTCAAGTCCATCTCCAGTTTATTCCACAATTGTACACCATTAACTGTTGGACTAAAACTTTTCAAAGTTGTGCTACGTTTCTGAATCCTAAAGTTTAATTCATCACGTAATTCATAACAACCAGTACATTCTAGAACCTTCTTTGTATTTGGTTTGGTAACAATTTATACCTTGCTTTGAATAACATTTGAACAGTTTGGAACTCAACAATGTCACAAAACCTCATGATCTTTGATTTTAAAAATAATGAGTTTGTGTGGTCCAAAAACCCAACTTTATGAATTACTCGGATTGCTCTTTTTTGCAACAATATTATTGGTTTAACTGTGTTTTTATAAGTACTACCCCAAACCACAGTACAATAATATAAGTACTACCCCAAACCACAGTACAATAATATAAATAGGGCAAAATCAGAGAACAGTATAAGGTATGTAGAGCTTTGATGTTTAAAATGTGCTTTGCTTTTGCAATTACTGAAATGCTTCTAGAAATGTTCGTAGATATATATTTAATATGAGATTTCCAAGTAATTCTGTCATCAATAATCACACCAAGGAATTTGATTTCATGCACTTGCTCGATAACAACACCCTCTATCTGAATCGCTTCCTGAGCATTGGAATTACAGTTGCCAAATATCATCATTTTGCTTTTACTCAGATTTAGAGATAATTTATTTTGTTTGAACCACTTATTGACACTTTTGAGTTCCAAGTTAACAATCCGACACAGCTGCTGTAAGTCGTCTCCTGATGCAAATATATTTGTATCGTCAGCAAACAAGATAAATTTAAGTACTTGAGACGTTTTACAAATGTCGTTAATATACATATTAAACAATTTTGGGCCTAGAATAGAACCTTGAGGTAAACCACAGACAATGTGTTGACAACTCGACTGATAATCACAGATTTTCACACATTGTTTTCTATTTTTTAAGTAACTGGTGACCCACTGTAGAGCTACCCCCCTAATCCCATAAAGTTCTAGTTTATTAATTAATATATCATAGTTTATTGTATCAAACGCTTTACTCAGGTCAATAAATAACCCTATTGCACATTTCTTGTTATCTACAGCATTAGTTATTTCTTCAGTTATATCAAAGAGCGCGTGTGAGGTTGAGTGATTGTTCCTGAAACCAAACTGATTGTCCGAGAGTAAATTACACTTTTCGATAAAGCTGTCGAGTCTAGAGTTAAAAACCTTTTCTAAGATTTTAGAGAATTGCGGTAAAAGGGAAACAGGCCTGTAGTTTGTAAAGAGATGTTTATCTCCTGCCTTGAACCGAGGAATCACTTTTGCTACTTTCATACCATCAGGAAATGTTCCAGTTTGCAACGATAAGTTACAGATGTAAGTTAACGGCTTAGAGACACTTTCAATAACAGTTTTTAAAGTTTTCATGTCGTGGTAATCTGTCGAGGTCTTATTTTTACACCTTTAACAATGTCCAGTATCTCCTTTTCCTCCACAGGTTTGAGGAACAGGGACATAGGATTTGCTTCTATCAGTTCACAATTATAATTCTCAACGTTTGCAATTTTTGCAGCAAGGTTCGGTCCAACATCTACAAAGAATTTATTAAATGTTTCGACTTCATTCATATTATTTAAAGTGTTTTCCTCATCTTTGAAATATTTTGGATAATTAATCGTTCTTGGTTTATTTCTAATTATACTATTTAAGATGTTCCATAAACCTTTAATATTATTCTTATTAGTATCTAACAACTTATTATAATAATCCTGTTTACATTTTCTCATGATACCTGTCAGTTTATTTTTCTATTTCTTATATTTATCCTCAGCTTCTTTTGTTCGGTTATTTATAAAGTTTTTGTAAAGATTATTTTTTTTCTTGCAAGCATTTAGTAAACCTTTAGACATCCATGGTGTTTCTTTGCACTTTCTGTTTTTACAGTATTTCTTCATTGGGCAGTTTTTGTCGTATACCTTTTGAAATACTCGCGTAAACTCATCATAAGCCATATTCGTGTCATTCTCTCTGTACACAATACTCCAGTCTGGAGCTAAAAGCTCCTTTTTAAATGCATCAATAGTTTTCTCTGTTCTAAACCAATACTTGTTTTCCTCTTCATCTTTTACATATCCATTTTTATACAAAACGAAAACTGGAAGGTGATCACTAATATCATTTATCATTAACCCGCTGACTGTGTCACTTTCAATTTCATTTGAGAAAATGTTATCAATCAAGGTGGCACTATGAGTTGTAATTCTACTAGGTTTGGTTATTAGAGGAAACAGACCTATACTGAATAAAGTATTTATAAATTCGTCCGTCTTTTTATGTTTATATGGGTTTAACAGATCGATGTTGAGGTCTCCCCCCACAAACATGACTTTATGATTTAATCCTGAAAAGTGCTCCTCCATCCAATTAGAAAAAAACATCTACATCAGAGCCAGGTGTTCTATAAATAGAACTCACAATAATATTTTTCTTTTTTTGCCTTGTAATCTCTACAGTAAGGCATTCAAGTGTATCATCCACCACCATTGTCTTATTTTCCATTACTTTATAACTATAGTTGGAGTCTATAAACATAGCTACGCCCCCTCCATGCTTGTTCTTTCTGTTCATACTTATAAATTCATAACCATCAATAGAAAACTCAAATTCTCTATCATTATTAATCCAGGTTTCTGTGATTAGAATGACACTGAATGGTTTAAACTGTTTTAAGAAGCTTTTGATGTGGTCAAAGTTTGCATAGAGGCTTCGACTATTGAAGTGGATTACAGTGAATGCCTTAATGTTCTTAAGTTTACTATTGTACAGATCCTCTGTGTAGTATTGACAGTCATTGGTAGCTCTAGAAAAGAAGTTATTTTCCGGGTCGATGTCGATCTCAGTGTTCTGTATGTCGTACTGAGAGAATGTAAAATCCTGGGAGTTTGCTTCAGCAATTCTCCTTATTGAAAAATCCAAGTCGGTGCTTCCTATAGAACTGTATGTATTACTAGACATGTGAGATTATGTGCTTTTACATACCAAAATCCATACGTTTTCCCGGTGTTTATACTGGATGTGGTGTACTGCTGCGTGGACGTATAATGAGTTTGTCATATCTCAGGAAGGCGATCTCCCCCCTTTCTCGTGCAGCTCTCAGCTCCGGCATCAGTTCTTTGCGTTTTCTTTTTATTGATTCGGTGTAGTCCTCGTTAATGGAGATTTTTGTTCCTTTGAGTCGTTTGGCGCGCTGCAAGATTTCTTCCCGATCCTTCCACCTCAGTAGTCTGGCGATGATGGGTCTCGGCCAGTCTCTCCCTCCGCCGGGTTTCCCTACGCGGTGAGCCCTCTCCACCTCCACCGCGTGATGTAGCTGGAGCTTCTCCTTCAGTATTTCTTTCACCTTTTCCTCGGCGTCGGCCCAAGTCTCCCCGGGCGACTCCAACACTCCCTCAAATACCAGGTTGTTTCTGCGGCTCTGCCCCTCCAGATACTCCAGTTTGTCCGTGATGATGTGTAAATTGTCACATACTTTGTAAAAGTCCGTTTGTAAAGTGTTTGTGCGCTCCGTGAGTTTCAGATTATGTTCTTTCAAAGTGTCCACCTCACCTTGCGTGAACTGCAGGCTTGTTTTTAGTTCTTGAATGTCCTTAGTCTGTAAATCCATGCGGGTGTTTGTCGATTCCATTATGAGTTTAATAAATCCTTTGAAGTTTTCCTGCTGTTGTTGAATTAATTCCCTGAACATGACCCTCTGCTGCTCCATGAGCTCCGTGACTTGACTGAGACTTACGTAGTCCTCCTCAGTCGCCGGTTCTACCGCAGGCTTTTTTGGCATTTTTGCGAAAACAGTAAAAAAGAAAGAAAAAAATATTAACTTGTTCAGAGCTTATCGCTAGCACAGCTAACGCTGACACGGCAACACAACACAGCGCGCACTTCCGCTTCCTGTCAACATTTACAACAACCACAAAAAACAAACAAGTATGTCACTGGGTAAAAGCCCTGCACTGAAGTGTATTGAGCCACAACCGTGAACTAGAGGTTACGGACACTGGTTTACAGACTATAAGTCACAAGTGACATTTCTTGCAAATGTTTAAGTCGTCAATATCTTAAAGCGAGGGAAAAGTCAGGGCGGCGGCTCCGTAGGCAGGAGCGGACCATCGCGGACAGGCGAACGACCTGGGATCAGCCCGACACAGACACCCTCACTTTTAAAATCATTTGAATTCATTTGAATTGAGATGGTGACAGACGTTTGTGGAGCGGAGGGAGCTGCGCAGGAAGAAGAGGAAGGAGGAGCTGACCAGTGATGGGGCTTTTCCACCAAGGTGTACTGGTTCAGAGCTGGTGCCGGGTTTTCCACCAAACTGAGAGCTGGCATTCTGCCTATCGCCATAGCAACGCTTTGGGAAGTCAACTGTCACATAAAACATGGATAGTAGCATCTTACCACTTCTGGTTATAAAATACATACACATAAGTTTATGCTCCTGTCACAGCAGCCGTGAACATTTAGAGTTCTTCTTTCTAACGGCTCCCTCTTGTTTTAGCAAAAGAGCATAAAGTTAGTTTCCTCTGTTGTGGCTTCTCCATTTCTCCCTTTTAGGTAGTTAGCACCATCTAACTAACCAACCGACCGACCAACATTTGCTGTTTTGTGAGAAGAGAAAGCCACACCTCCAGCTGCTGGGTTTGTTTCTTGGTCCAGTCTTCAACTGGTTCCAAACAGCACCAGTTTTTGGACCCAAGAGTCAGAGGTTTTTCAGTGTAAAACGAAAGAACCGGTTCTTAGTTTATCTGTTCATTTGAGCAATACACATTGTGCTCAAAAGGAAGCTGCAGCTGAAGCTGAACCGGCACCGGCCTGGTGGAAAAGCCCCGTGAGTGACACCGAGCTCTGAAACAGGCACAAACCCAGGCGGCTCTGCAGCGTTTCAGAGGCTCAGAGGAGACTGAGGGCAGCCACGCTTTCTTCTAACTCCATAAACATGCGGCTCAGGACTAACACCTGAATGCAATGTCGTTTGACAAATAAAGAACTTACTGACTGACTGACTAAGATCGATACACGTACCCAGGACTCTAGGTTCTAAAGGAGGAATGAAGGTGAGATAAACAGAGACAGGATTTACTTTCCATTTCCACAATGTTTCTTTTGTTTACCCCTAATCAGTTCAGTCCCTTGATTTCCTACAGTCCTTTGAGTCTTTTGTTATTCTTCTGTTTGGTCCACAAAACTCAAAAACACCCAAGACAATACAAAATAAATAGTCAAAGCTCTGATTTACCAGAACCCTTTTTGTGCACACATCTGAGCTTAGTGGTGCACCATGGGGCTGTCAGATTAATTTGTCTGTTTATCAATCCTAGGAAATGTTTGCTCTGTCTACGTGCAGAAAACCAAGGTTGAGCAGTTCATTTGCTAAAAGTACAATCAGATAAGGGTAGGGAACAGGGGATGAACACGGCCTGGTACGGCGAGCACATTCAGTGCAGTCCAAGACCATATTTGGTATTTAAGTATACAAGCCTAGTCCGCAGCTGGACCTCTTCATCTGACATCAGACCACTGTCTCCGTACATTGGGAATGGGCGTAGCTAATGTTATAAAACATCTGGGAATGCAGCTAGACGTTGGATTACTGCTTTTAGTGACGCTGGAGCTTGCTGCTGGACTTCTGCTAAGATTATTGTTGGATTTCACCTGTGAGTGTCTGCTGAATTCCCTCTATGAACATCAGAGAAGCTGTTTGCTGTGTTAAGCCTGAATAAACAACTCTGTGAACGACATTCATCTCCCTGCGCTGTTTTTGTACAAGAAAGAAGGTCCTGGACATATGTTCCTCACTTTTTAATTATCCACAATTTTGGTGACACCGACTGTGATTGACCACGCAAGACTGTCCGAGGACGTGATAGTTTTTTGTGAGAAACACGGAGAGTCGTCGGAAAGAAAAGAAAGTTTCTCCGCTTGTCCAGGGAGAGAACTGCTTAAGTGAGAGAGAAGACCCTGCGTGAACAGAGGAGCACGAACACGCGCACGCCCCAAGGAGAAGCAGAGAACACTGCTCGAAAGCCACCCGGCAAGCAGACACGCGCCCAGGGAGAGAAGCAGAGAGACGCACGCCCAGGGAGAGAAGCAGAGAGACGCGCGTGCACCAAAGAGGCAGGCGAGAAAACGCAGAGTTCAAGCGAGGACAGCAGCAGCACAGCAGCAGAGTCCCCGTAAGGCCCGGTCCAAGCACAATTATCGTCGACATCATAAGGGTAAGACAGACGCCTTTTCTAAAAGTCTGTTAAATTGGCCATAAAGTTAAACAAAACAGTGTGTGACGACTGGGACTTTACGTCTATATATTAATCAAATAATGTAAATAATGAATAAATGATGCTTTATATATAAGACTGCTTTTTTATAAGAAAATGTACGAAAACCTTCGATACCGCGCCCTTTCTTACAAAGCGAGATTCTTTGAGGCGTGAGAGATTTAAAATAGTCAGAAGAATAATGAGAAATAACAGAGAATGAAGGCCTATTGCACATGCGAGCTGATTGACAAGTAAAAACGTTTTTTGAGAGAATATGATTCTGATGATCGTGTAATGTTTTGTGTGAAGAAAAATAACTGAAAACGATAAAAAAATAACTGAACGTTCATTAAAAAATATATATATATATATATATAATATAATATATAAAGATATACAATAATATTATAAATAATATTGTTATTAGTAACAAATAGTGAAATTGAAAACCCAAAGTGAAAAAATAAATAAAATAAAATAAACGGCAAATCAAATAATCATTAAATAACAAGATTCAGCGATAATTAACCAAAACTTTGGCTTCATCCCCCTTTAACCAATCATGGCGAATCTAAACATTTATTGCATGCTGGTAATTCTGACACTAGCAAGCTTGTGATGTGACAAAGAGGTCCGCGAGACAAAACACTTTTTGCCTGCGCGTAACGTACCCGTATAGGAATGTGATGACGTCACCCACTTGTGACTGCAGCGCTGTGTTAGAGCCCTTCTGGGGAGAGAGCCCCACACGACTAAATAATCAAAATCTGATAAAGAGTCGGTAGAAATAACCATAAGTCCGTTTATAAAGCCACAATCAGTAGAAATAAGTGCAAGTGCGCCTAGTAAAATTTTAAATTCCAACATAATTTACCTACGGAACCTTAGTAGAGTTCCGGGGTTTCGGGAGGGACCGTTGAGACCGAGGAATTTCCGGTTGTTGTTAGTGTTGTGGGTAGGCCTGCCACGATAAGTGTTTTTTTGAGGACGATATATCGTCTCAGAAAATATCGCGATAAACGATAATATTGAGTATAATGCAAATACTGTAGGCAATAAAAAGAAAACTGTAAGCAATTATTTAATTGAAATGCATTGAACTTCTGACATTCAATATTAACCCCTTATACCAAACAAAGTGCAAACTAAAGGGTCGACATGTTCTAGGACACTGTTTCCATCTGAGCTTCTCAACCTTTTAACATAACTCACACTCACCAGGTTCTGTGTTTGAACTAGGCCTGTCACAACATTTACAACAAATAGTCAATATACACTATCATCTTAAAAAATATCCCAATAACAATATTGATATTTCATCTGCATTATTCTGGTTAAATATTTCCTCACAAAAACAATATATTAAATGTATGGATTCAGATCATACTGTATTACTGCTAAAGTAGAGTAGCCATATGTTGTGTTCTTTTTCCTTTTCTTTTAAAATATAACCTCCTGTACACACGGCTGTTGGAGTGAAGCAGCTTTTTTGGGGAACTTGTTGACTGTTTGTCAAACCGCTGCAGCATTTCCCTGTAACATAGTCCTAAGCCCTGAGTAATGTTCTCAGGACCATCGCGCTTGTATTTGGACAGTAACATAGTCCTAAGCCCTGAGTAATGTTCTCAGGACCATCGCGCTTGTATTTGGACAGTAACATAGTCCTAAGCCCTGAGTAATGTTCTCAGGACCATCGCGCTTGTATTTGGACAGTAACATAGTCCTAAGCCCTGAGTAATGTTCTCAGGACTATCCCGCTTGTATTTGGACAGTAACATAGTCCTAAGCCCTGAGTAATGTTCTCAGGACTATCACGCTTGTATTTGGACAGTAACATAGTCCTAAGCACTGAGTAATGTTCTCAGGACTATCGCGCTTGTATTTGGACAGTAACATAGTCCTAAGCCCTGAGTAATGTTCTCAGGACTATCGCGCTTGTATTTGGACAGTAACATAGTCCTAAGCCCTGAGTAATGTTCTCAGGACTATCCCGCTTGTATTTGGACAGTAACATAGTCCTAAGCCCTGAGTAATGTTCTCAGGACTATCCCGCTTGTATTTGGACAGTAACATAGTCCTAAGCACTGAGTAATGTTCTCAGGACTATCGCGCTTGTATTTGGACAGTAACATAGTCCTAAGCCCTGAGTAATGTTCTCAGGACTATCGCGCTTGTGTTTGGACAGTAACATAGTCCTAAGCCCTGAGTAATGTTCTCAGGACCATCGCGCTTGTATTTGGACAGTAACATAGTCCTAAGCCCTGAGTAATGTTCTCAGGACTATCGCGCTTGTATTTGGACAGTAACATAGTCCTAAGCCCTGAGTAATGTTCTCAGGACTATCACGCTTGTATTTGGACAGTAACATAGTCCTAAGCCCTGAGTAATGTTCTCAGGACTATCACGCTTGTATTTGGACAGTAACATAGTCCTAAGCACTGAGTAATGTTCTCAGGACTATCGCGCTTGTATTTGGACAGTAACATAGTCCTAAGCCCTGAGTAATGTTCTCAGGACTATCGCGCTTGTATTTGGACAGTAACATAGTCCTAAGCCCTGAGTAATGTTCTCAGGACTATCCCGCTTGTATTTGGACAGTAACATAGTCCTAAGCACTGAGTAATGTTCTCAGGACTATCGCGCTTGTATTTGGACAGTAACATAGTCCTAAGCCCTGAGTAATGTTCTCAGGACCATCGCGCTTGTATTTGGACAGTAACATAGTCCTAAGCCCTGAGTAATGTTCTCAGGACTATCGCGCTTGTATTTGGACAGTAACATAGTCCTAAGCCCTGAGTAATGTTCTCAGGACTATCGCGCTTGTATTTGGACAGTGGCTAAAGCGCTCGGGTTCCTCGCGCTAACAGTAGTGCTGGTTAGCTTTGATCCGCTAACAGTAGCGCTGATTAGCTTTGATGCACTGACTGGGCGGTGGTTTTGTTTCGTTCTCATGTTGGACATACCTGCAGTCGCATTAATGTTGTTATTCTCTCCGTGATGAGTTCTTTTGGCTGGAACTCCAAATGTTTTCTCACGAGTCCCTCTTGCTCCGCGATAAAGTTCACAGAAAGTGTCGGGTTCAGCAGCTCCGTAGCAGCGGCACTTTGTTTACCCCTCGCCTCTCTCCAAAAGCAGCTGATCTATAAATGATCTGGATCCATGCGGGACACGGCTGATGTGCTCAGTGTCTTTAAGCACAGGGAGACGGGTTGGATGGACGCTCCACTCACTCAGCGCTGGGATAGCTTCATGTTTCTGTAGTTATTTTAAGCACACGCAGCACGTGCATTTATCGTGACTAAAAATGTTATCGTTCTTCATTTTACTCATCGAGCGATAACTCGATATAGTCATTATCGCGGCAGGCCTAGTTGTGGGAGGACAAGAGGCGGCTCTGCTGGTTTGAGTGAAGTTAATGTCAATAGGACAATTAGCACCGTTTTTTGACACTCCGACTCCCATGCTTGCACGCTACCGTGTAAACTAAACAAATTGAAAATCTATTTGCGCAAACGTTCTCCACGCAAATGATATAAAAAAGGAAAAAGCGACGAGAGGCACAGAGACCGCGCTCTGAGGAAAACACTCGTCCGTCTTATGTCAAACGTCTGAGCGCATGGATGTATGCATGATAGAGCAAATTATATGAATGTGTGCAAGTCATTTGGAGTTAGATAAATATAGTGTTGACAATAATGTCGTAAGGTCCCATAATGTCACAATATTGTATAGAAATGATTAATGTTGGTCTAAAGCTAAGGTTAAATTGTATGAAATTACATAGAAATGTCTACACGTCATTGTTTAAGACACATACAATCACACAGGGATTATTTATGAACGCCCGCCTTTGACTAAAACGAATAGATGACAATTTTGATTCCATCAGGGCTTCTCGTAAAAGCAGAAGCCATCACAAACTTTAGAAAAAATCCTGTTTAAATGCAGGTTCGGGCCAAGTCCCGGTTAAAGTTGTCAGATAGATTTGTCACAAGATAGATGACTGTCTCCCCCATAGAGACGCTCATGAGCAAGGCACTTAACTGACCCATATCCAGAATGAAAAACTGCGCAGGGAAAGTTTTTTTTTGTTTTCTATATGAATGTTTGGTGGTTTTTCCATGTTTGTATTTGTGGGATGTGCAGTTTGAGAAGTAAAGTGACATGTTTATTGTATGTTTTGGCATTTGTTTTATAAGCTATGTATTTGTACACCTATGCAGAAGGTAGAAATAGCACACTGTGTTTGAAAAATATAAATTTATAGCCGATTCGATGAGAACAAAACTTATCCATAAATACAGTCTCAAACCCCTCCTCCAAGAGTTCATCACAGAATAGGAATACTATGTTAAGTATGTATGCATGATCGCATGTAAACAAAAAGAATAAATAAGCAAAATAGGAAAAGATAGTAGGTAACCCGATTAAACACAAGAATAAATGAATAAATAAAATGAAAAATTAATAATAATAATAATAATAATAATAAACAAATAAATGAATACAATTAATTAAAAAATAAATAATTAATTAATTAAAAAATAAAATTAAAAAATAATTAGGAAAAATAATAATAATAATAATAACGTTTTTAAAGGGATAGCACAACTAAATGCTCTTATATGATGAATAATGGCAATAATTAGGTCACAACATTTCTAGAAGACAATCTATTATAGCGAAAAGGTTCACCGAAGAATAAAACTAACTGAAGCTTTTTATTTTTTCCTTTTCCTTGTAGAAGCGAAGGCTTAAAGAGGAGGCGCAAAACAAAGACTGATCCAAAATCTCAGCGCGACCAAGAAAAAACATAGAGGTTTTGAGGGGGCGAAACCAAAGCAATCACTCAATCGAATCAAATCAAATCAATCCAATCAATCAAATCAATCAAAGCAATCAAATAAAGCAATCAATCAATCGATCAATCAATTAATCGATCAAGCAATCAATCGAATCAATTAATCTGACAGGGCCCAGGTCCACCCAGGATATTAGAGCGTCCAGAACGTCCTCAGCTTAAGATCCAGCAGCTCCAGTCCAAGGTTCAAGGCTACTTTATTTGTACCGTTGGTAGGTTTGATTTGCAGAGATCGTCTCACCCTTTTATTTCCTATGAGGATGTTTAATGTTATAAAAGCTCACAGCCCCAGGTTCATGAGCT
The DNA here is from genome assembly GCA_021464625.1 of Proterorhinus semilunaris. Classification (NCBI taxonomy): domain Eukaryota; kingdom Metazoa; phylum Chordata; class Actinopteri; order Gobiiformes; family Gobiidae; genus Proterorhinus; species Proterorhinus semilunaris. The sequence continues at coordinate 552,404 of JAJBBP010000030.1, read as the reverse complement.
ACTTCCTGTGATGTCATCGGGTTCACTCGTTCCAAACGCTGAAAAAGCCAAGTCCAAACTCGTGAACTCCTCAAGCCCAAACTCTGAGTCTGCACCCACAAGTCTGCACCCACAAGTCTGCACCCACAAGTCTGCACCCACGAGTCTGCACCCACGAGTCTGCACCCACGAGTCTGCACCCACGAGTCTGCACCCACAAGTCTGCACCCACAAGTCTGCACCCACAAGTCTGCACCCACAAGTATGTACCCACAAGTCTGCACCCAAGAGTTCACAAGTAGCACCCAGATTGTATTTATTTATTCTTAGTTGTGTTATTTTTGTGTTATTTTTGTTTCTGTTCGTTGTGTCTTTTCTGCCCAGTGTTTCTTCGTTAAAAATGCTGCTTCACTGAAATAAAAAGAGAATTGTTATTTACAACAGATATTATCGATCTAAGTCATATTTAAATTGATAATGAATTAGTCCGTTTCCCGGGCAACGTCATCGCTGATGTCACTGATCAATCTGGAGGCAAACGGCAGAACTTTGGCTTTCAGTTTCTTCGTATTTACATCGAATACTTTAGTGAAATTTAAACTCCAGACTCAATTTCTGTTAAGTTTATATTGACAATGAAATTTGTTTTGGAAATTGTAAAATACAGACGACATATAAGATCAGGTGCTTAAAGTTTATTTCTATAGATTTTCTACAGATAATGTGCGTCAGACTCTGATTAATTGAGTCTCTGACATGTGGACTATTTTAGAAAATATTCAAATTCAGACTGATCTAAATAACACAACAATCAAAGAGAAAAACCTTTATCATCTCTGTAAGTAGATGCACTGAAAATACTGCAGATGGCGCTGTTTCTGCGTCAGCGTTCTGCTGTGGTTCAGGTGTTTCATCACAGTAACTTTTTTCTATAGAACTGTGATGTTTCCAAAACCAAACTAAGAAACAAAACCTTCGGTCATATTTGTTGGAGAATAAACAATGGAGTCTGAGAGGATGGATGAAGAACAGGCAGCAGTCTGGAGGTCTTCTACAGGAGAAGTTTATTTACCATCAGTACGGGACCTGGAGACATGAGCTCCAGACCATTCAAGTCTGTCTATGCTTCCACAGAAGAGATAAATGCTCTCTGTCGAGCGTCATACTGATATGCAAACCAGTCATTCAGTGTCTGAGAGTCTGAGCAGTCAAGGCTATGACGGAGATCGTACGACTGTACTTGACTCAGTATAATACATTTACAAGGCGTCTCAATGAATTGTTTCTGTGATGTTGCAGGTGGAAGATGGACTCCTGAAGGTCTGAGGATCGCTCTGGTTGGAATAACTGGTTCTGGAAAAAGCTCCACTGGAAACACCATCCTGGGAAGACAGGAGTTCAAAGCCAAGAAAAGTGGGAAATCTATCACAAAGATCTGTATGAAAGCAGAGTCTGACATCGACGGGCGCCTCGTCTCTGTGGTGGACACTCCTGGACTGTTTGACACCTCACTCTCCAATCAGGAAATAATCAGAGAAATAGCCAAATCCATCAGTCTTCTGGCTCCAGGACCTCACGTCTTTCTGCTGGTGATACAACTCGGCCGATTCACTGAAGAAGAACAATTTGCTGTTGAATATATCAAGAAGGCGTTTGGAGAGAGTTCTGAGAAGTACATCATGGTCCTCTTCACACATGGAGATGATCTGGAGTATGAAGAGAAGTCCATTGAAGAATACATTGATGATTCTGATCCTCCTCTGCAGAAGCTGATCACCGACTGTGGAAACAGGTTCCATGTGTTTAACAACAGAAACAAAGAGCGCACTCAGGTTAAAGAGCTGCTGCAGAAGATCGACCACATGGTGGAGGAGAACGGAGGAAGGTTCTACACCAACGAGATGTTCAAAAAGGCTGAAGAGGCCATTCAGAAAGAGCAGGAGAGGATTATGAAGGAAAAGGAAGAAGAGATCAGGAGGGAGGAGGAAAAGATAAAGAGGAAATATCAACAGGAAAGGGAAATATTTCTACAAATGGAAAAACAAAGACAAGAGGAGGAGAAAAGAGAAATGGAGGAAGAGATGAAGAAAGAGCAGGAGCTGTGGAAGAGAGAACAGAGAGAGAGAGAATGGAGAGAGACAGAACAGAGAGAGAGAGAACAGAGAGAGAGAGAATACATGGAAGAGATGGAGCGTAGGCGCACTGAAGAAGTGGAACGACGAAGAGTGAAATATGAACAAGAGGCCAGGACAGCAGCTGAAAACAAAAACTCATTCTTGACAGGTGTTTTGGTAGGTGTGTTGGCTGTAGGTGGGAATTCTAAAGCCGCTTCACGTGCAGTTGCGATGACTTTTGGCATCGTTTCCCATTTCTGTAACAAATGGACATAATCATTGTTGTAAACCGTACAGAGTAAACAGTAAAACAGAAAGAGTGACCTCAAAGCATCTCCATGAGCCGTGATAAACATGTACCAGTCATGTTTCTGCTTTTGTTGAATCCATGAATCGGGGCCAAAGTCAGATGGAGACATGGCCGACTTTGTTCCTATAAAAGTATAAAAGTGAACCGTATGTTGAAAGGGAAGCTTCAGTCTCAGTGAGGAGCTTCTCTTTTCTCCCACTGGGTTTAGGACGTTTCCAAACTGTTCCTGTTTCAGTTCCAGGTGCAGAAAATGTCTGGAACAAAGTTATCCAGATTCTACTGAAATGTTTAGAAGGTTTGATCCAGATTAAAACTAGGATTGGATCACATGATCTGACTTCAGAATCCTTCTTTCCCTTTTGAACAACCCAGATTCAAGATCAGACCCAATCAGACCTGAGAACAACTTCTGACATGATTTGAACCAGTTCAAAGGTAATCTGAGGGTTTGGGTTATTGGATTGGATCAATCTAGAAGCTTCTTACAACCAATAGGCCAGAGTAAAGCCTCATTTGAAAGCTAAGGCCTACAAATCTGATCTAAACCAGTCTTTGTCCTTGTGTTATTGCAGTGTTTTTGTCACGTTTTTGTTTTGTTTTCTTCCTCATTTACACCATGATGTCGTCGCACTTTTGCCACTTTTTTGTTTTTAGATTTGGGTAAAGCCAAACTGGAGAAAATCTGCCCAATCTGTGGAATATCCAAGGTTTACTTCATTCTTCTGATTAATGGACTGAGCATAAATAATGTGAGAGATTTGATTTGAACCATCAAGAAATGATGCTTTTGTATTTTGTAAATACTGTCCATGAAATTTAAATAAATCTGAAATCGTTTTTGGAAAAAAAGAAAGAAAAGAAAAGAGTGTAGTTCTTTGAGTATTTTCTCTTGAGTTTAAATTAAGGTCAAAGTTAGCGAAAATAGGGGGTGAATAAAATGTAAAAGATAAGAAATTAGCGGGAGGAAATGGGTAAGATTAAGATACAAAAATTAAAAAAGAAATATATTAAAAAATTGGGAATTTTTTTAAAAAAATAAGGAAGAAAGTAGGAAAAAATAGGGAGTGGGGGCGGGATTGAGAAAAATGTTTGAAATGTATTGAAAAAATGTATTATGAAAAAAATGGTGGCGACATGTGTAGTTCTGTTCTGACTGTAGAGCCGTCAGGACACAGTGACAAACATGTTTTGTGTTTTGTAAATACTGTCAAAAAACATTTGTGAAACTGTAAATGTTTTGGCATGAACATGAACGTTGTAAGTGTATGTTAATATTACTCCAATTGATTCCTGTTAGTTCCTGATTTACTATTCTCTATGTAGTATTCTCCTCCAGACTTATATGATTACCTTAGAAAAACCTGTGCCCGGTTCAGCCGCTCTCTCGGGGAGTTCCACATGTTAAACCTTCATGTACCACCAAGTTCCTTCTCAATTACATTAAAGAACAGTCCTACTCACCAACAGTTGTCTTTCGTGGGTCTTTATTGATAGATTTGTGAAAGGGAAAGATCCCCCTGGTCAGTCTCTATTGCCTGGATAGTGAGGTCACCAAAGGTCACGGTCGTGCAGATCTCGAGCTACAGGTCTTGGTCTTGGAGACGAGTGTCAGGTCTCAGGATCAGGTACTGTAGGTCTAGAGAGAGTGTGACTGGATATTGGTTCTTGATCGGCTCCAGACTTAGGAATGGCCGCTACGTGGAGATTCATGACCGATAGAAAGAAAGAGGTTTTCATTCCGCATTGTGAATAAAGTGTCTCACGGGGCAAATACAAACGAGCTTTCCCTTAAACTAAAAGCACTAAAACTGAAGGATTTGGTTGAGTTTAAAACAGCACAGTTTCTGTATAACATGAGCTATAACGAGTCACCTGCAGATCCAGGGATTGTTCCAAAAACGAGACTGCGTTTATCATTTCCAAAAGGAAGAAATGTTTCAAAAAACGTATGTGAGAACGAGAGCAGATACAGATATAATGATAATGTCCTTTTCCCAAATCAAACACAGAAAACTCACCGTTGCCAGATCAGGGAAGAGGCCAATGGACCAACGTACAAGGAATGATAGAAACCAGGGTGCCTCTCATCCCCAGGGCTGGTGCGCCAAAGACGATAAAGGGATAGAAGTAATTCAGGTAGAGAAGGTTTTTAACTCTAGACTCGACGGCTTTATGGAAAAGTGTCATTTACTCTCGGACGATCAGTTTGGTTTTAGGAACAATCACTCAACCTCACACGCGCTCTTTGATATAACTGAAGAAATAACTAATGCTGTAGAAACAAGAAATATGCAATAGGATAAAGTTATTATTATAGTTCTGCACGGCGAGGTTTAGGCCAACCCCATTAAGAACCCTCTAGAGCAGACCTGGGCAAAAGAAAAAGTATATTACCCATTCCTGTGTGGAGTTATGATTGAATAAATGACCAGAATGCTCACTCGAGCCACTAGGGGGCTGCTTTAATAAAATAAAAAAATAATGAATCTCACACGTGTCCAGCAGAGGGCACTGCCGTAATGAGAGATCAGGATATGAACTACAGTCCTGCCAGGCTCATTATTATTCATTTATTGAAAAAGCTTGGAGCGTTTGTTTATGGACCCAGATACACTCCCCATTTATGTTTTGGCCCCCAGGGAGACCCCGCTACAGGGCATCGCTTCATTTCATTCAAACACAGAGGTGCCTTCAGTGCGATGGTAGAAGTTCACGAGGATAAGAAGTGGAATAACTGAAATAACGACGCTCACACATGCTTGGCTTGATAAAAACAATAGTCCTATAACAACAGTAGAAAGCAATCTGACTTGATGACATCACGGGTGGACCCCCTACAGCAAGAACGAGCAACGCTACCATGTTCACAGGGGAAGCTTTTGGAGACACTCTGGAGTCATGAGGCACACGACACATCGATGGGTCGGTCTAAGACGGTAAAGGAATGGATATCGGTACAGGACGCGCCTGTCGCACTGCTCCAGCTGAACCAACATCTGTCCCAACCCCACCTCTGTAAACCACGCCAAACTAAAACCGAGCCGTGGAGGGGGACGGCCCCGTGAGTCAAATACACGGGAACGTCATATCCGTGGACATAGACGGAAACATAGGCCGATTGCACCCGGACAGCGACTGCTCAAGCGGGCCAAGGAAAGCGAGGGTGAGCCTGACCGACGGGGGTCCCGGGTCAGCACAAAAAGCACACACACACTTCTTTAGAGGACAGCCCGGTTCAAACCCGGGGTCCTCGTGACGGGGGTAGCACGGTTAAATCCCGTGGCTCAATGAAGGATCGCATGGTGCAATCCCGTGGTTCTTCGGTGTACAGCTCGGTTCAAACCTGGGGTCCGAGCGAGGACCCAGTAAGCCCTCCGCTGGCGGAGTACGCCGAAAACTCCGAGTCTGACTCAGGCTTATCAGAGGAAGGTTGGCCTGACTCTGACCCGGACCGACCCATGACAGAGGCCATGAGTCGGTTCCAAAGTTAGTCCTTTCCACCGGTTACCTCGTATTGTCCACTCGAGGAAAACTGTGGAGGGTGGGGCATGTTCCCCCATGTGCTGCGTTTGGCCCCCGCCTCTCCTGGGAAGAGCATCTGCCTGACACCGGTGTCTTTTGGGGAAAGGAAGTACTTGGCCTGATATGGGCCGGGGGCCGATGTAACAGACCCCTACGGTGAATGTCAGCTTAGCTAAAGTCACGACAGGAGGAGAACGATTCAAGGACACACCAGAGCCCCCCCAGGACCTGTACAGGCCCCCAAGACCCCCAGAACTAAGGTGTGCCCCATGTTGCAGCTATACCAGCAACATGGTGACTTAAAAACAAATAAAAACTAGACAACCAAAGGGTCTGCTGAAGGCAAAAGCAACGTCTAAGAAGAACCTGGACACCTTCTCAGAGTGAGTGATGTCATGACTCGTGACAGTTATAACGTTTGTAATTACGTCACGTGGTATTTGACCTTTAAAAAGTACTTTTTGCTCGTAGATAGTTTTGCTCAGTGGGATTTTCAGCCTTTCCCTGGATCTAACCCCACGACCAGAAAGTGACTGCGTTCTTCCTGCTTGTAAGAAACGACGAGTTAGGAGTTAGGAGAGTAAAATAACTTTAGTGGGATATATTCCTAAAAACACGTGACCTGTTAAGACGTAATCATACGTGTTAATTACTTGTGAAATGAATGTGTATTGTCCCACAGAGGAAGTGTCAGGAACTACAGGAACTACAGGACCTACAGGAACTACAGGACCTACAGGAACTACAGGACCTACAGGAACTACAGGAACTACAGGAACTACAGGAACTACAGGACCTACAGGACCTACAGGAACTACAGGAACTACAGGAACTACAGGACAAAGTGTGTTTGACTCTCAGTCTGTTTCAGATTAAAGTCGCTGAGCCTCATTAAACCGATGTAGGAAGTCAATGGTTTAACACGTATGTAACACACGGTAAACTCAGTCACATGTCCACACCACCATTACAATGTTTATTTATTGATTTAGAAACTACATGGATGACAACACTTGACTCCTTCAGGAGGAAGCGTCTGGGGAGAGCAGGAGACCTGGAGACGGCAGTGTTCTGTGAACCTTTGTGCATAGATTACACACGCTAACCTCTTAACCCCCACCTGAACTGAGGGCATTTTCAGCTTCACCCAAATCTAAAAGCCTGTCGACTGCAGAGCAACAGTGTAACGTAGGGCTAAATTTTTGTCTTCAATATTGCGATTGTGATTAAATATGTGATTATTGTTGCAAAGTCTTCTCATGTACTTTTCACCAACACGAGCAATAAATCAGTTTCATAATAAACTATATTAGATCATTTGAAGTGAAAATTGCAACTATAAAGAAAACAACATTGTTGCTTGACCTGTTCATGTGACGGCACTTCTTAAAAACTATCTGAACTTAACAGTCTGTAAATAAATGAAAAAGATACATTATATAGATATAGATATGATCAATGTATATGAAAAAGAGATAAACTCACTGATCAGTAACATCAGCCACTAAAGTGCAGGAAGAGTAAAAACAAACGTCTGCTTTAACTAGTTGGAAAAGTTTTAGGAAATCAAACTTCCAATTAATGCAAAATAAACTATTGATAATTTATTATTTGGGCCAATCAGATCCCGGTCTGAGCTGTGACTCGTCGTTGCTTCAGACGCGTGTTATTGGACACGGAGAGGCCAGATGGAGCACACGCCAAAACACAGAGGAATCAGGAGCAGCATTTTGGTTTTGGAGCTTTGGACAATATGAAGAAAGAAGAACATCGACACAAGGAGACGGGACATGAGGCCGAACACAGACACTTTACTTTCTCTTTGACTCGCAGCCATTTAGAGACATTTCAGCTTAAACAGCAAAATAAGACACGGAGTCCTGCCTCGGATCGGAGTCTCCAACACTTTCCTACAGCAGTTTAGTGTTTATATCTACGTCTGTACCTACGGAGCAGATGCAAAGGTAAATAAAGACACAGTATCCGGATACTTGATGATCATGAACCGTCATTATGCTTTAGAGAAGTTCTTTATCCACAACATTCCCAAACATAAACTGAGCCACAAACGACTCTTTACTCTTCACAAGCAGCTCAGGCTCACCTGTATCTCTGTGGAGGCAGAGACGTGTGAATCTGGAGCTGAGGGAGTTTCTGTGATCAGAGCGTGTAGCAGCAGCGAGAGAGAACGGCGTGATTAGCGCTGCGGCTAACGCAATGCTAACGGAGAAGAAAATAGTCCTTCACTATTGGCTTATGATAAACGCTGATATTTTCACTGTACGTCCACAATCTACCGGAAACCTGAACTAGACTGAGACGTAAACGAAAGCTCGCGGCGGAGCGGACTTTGCCGCCATGTCTCACACCTCCATTCACTTCCAAAATCACGTGCCCTGAGATTACGAAATCACGTTGTGTAATATCGTGATAACATTACAAAAAAACAGTGATCGTAACTTTTTTGTCACATTTTTGAAGCTTTTTTGTCGTGTTTTTGTCTCGTTTCAGAGGCTTGTTTTCTTCTTCGTGTTTTCATCATGTTTTTGTCACTTTTAGGCGTTTGTTTTGTTGCTCTCCCGGTGAATCAGTCTTGTATCTGCTGGAGCTCGTTTCTTGATGAGTATGTTCATCTCTTCCACGGGGCCTCCAGACCGGAGCTGTAAAAGTGAACATGCCAAAGATCACACGTGTAACTAAGATATTCATGGAGTCGTGTCTGGATACAGCGGGTTATGAAGGCCTGAGACGTTATGATAAAACTATATTAATGTTGATAAACCCACAGCCTGCATAAAAGAGTTCATGTACGTAACTCACTTTAATGTGTTTAAGAATTATGTTTGTATTTATCTTCACTACATGACCGGAGCGTTAGGCTTTTACAATATGGATGTATTGTTGATTTGACCTTTGAACCTGCTGAAAGACGTTTCAATACTTAAACACATACATTAAAAATAACATAAACATTGTTTAACTATTACAGAAATCCACAGAAGTAACTTTGGGCGATGGCGTCAAATCAAATCAAACTTTATTTATAAAGCGCTTTTCATAGACATAAAGATAAATATTTGTTAAGCATCCTGTTGGTGGCAAGCAAGAAATGCATAACTCAAAAATGGTTATCACAAGATATTCCCACCCTATCTGCGTGGTGGGACATAATAATGAATATTTTAAAATGGAGGAGCTGACAGCATTGGTAAACCAAAAACAAGAGAAGTTTCTAGTATATTGGGAAAAATGGATCGCATATATAAAAATTTAAAAGCCTGCTTTGATTTTGAATGTCAAGTTAAAAACAACGAAATGGTCACTCCCTGAAGTTTTCATATCTGTTGTTTTTGTTTGTTTTGTTTTATTGTGTTTTTTTGTTTTTTTTTGTTTTTTAGACGGGACAGTATTCTTTGAGAGTGAACAATAATATTGTGCTCATGTTCGCACATATGTGAATTGTACCCATCTTTATACTGTTAAAATCTATAAATAAAGAATAAAAAAAATAAAGCGCTTTTCATACAAAATGTAACAATAATTAAAATCGTCCCCACCAGTAAAAATTACATAAATAACTACAACCCCCCCTCCCCCCCCCCCCCCCCGCACACACAGACACAGAGACACACATACGTACAGAAAGCCAGCAGATAAAAGTCTTAAATAAAAGTGGACATAGAGTTGAGTACGTAAGGCTGAGTACAGATGGACCGAAAGAGGAAACATCATCCTGCAGACACCAGGAGCAGCCCATCGGCCACAGAGCGCCACCTCAGGAGAGACAACCCACCTCCATCCAGGCACCCCCAGGAGAGCGCCCGCACGGCCACAGTAGTGTTGCCACCTGTCCCGGTTTTACCTGATTGTCCCGGTTTTTCTATACGATGTATAAAACAGACTCGACTACATATAAATGACGTACTCATTGGCTGAGGCACGTCTGACATCCTGTGGCGGGACAGCGGCCCTCGGCAGACGGAGACAGAGCAGGAGAGACAGCGGAGCGCCTTTGGAGTTAGTGAGATAAAAAAGCGTGGGAAATGGGTGGAGAGACGGAGGACGAAGATGCTACAGGACCTGACCGTGAGAGGCCAGTCAAGAAAAAAAGCAAACGGTCCAAACGGTCTACCAGCTTTACCAATGACTGGGTAAATAAAAAATAAGACCGTGCCCAGGCGAGCCGGTTTATGCTAGCTGCTCCTTGTGTTCAGCGAGAATGATGGTGAAATACGAAGGTAAAACAGCTTTGAATGCCAAGACAAATAAACAAACATTTTAAAGCCCATATGTGCAGGTTTAAATGTAACATTGCCCCAAATGGGTGACAGAGTTGAAAGCTCAGACTCTTGGATTGGATTTTTTGTGTTTTTTAGCAGCTGTTTAGTTTCAGTAAATACAGGATTTTAATGGTAATTCTATTGTGTTGTTTTCAATTTATAACAGGGAGCTTTTCTTCTGGTTAACGTTGTATCCAGAGAAATGACCAAAAGTCTGAAAACATTTCCCACTGCATGAACCGACTTCTCCAAGTTAGTTAAAGACAAAACAATATCATCCGCAAACAGGGATCACGATGTTCAGTTTGTCCTATTTTAATCCCGTATAGCCATAGCAAGCGGCTCGATGGCAAAAAGAAACAACAGCGGGCTAAGGGGACAGCCCTGTGGAGAGGATCTACAAAGTTGTATAGGTGTATCGGTTCTGTGTATAATAGTCTGACCCATTTCAAATATTTCTCTCCCAGACCAAATCTTTTGAGGTATCTCCATTCTATTAAGGACAAAAAGGCGTGGTCAGTGGCAGATTGTTTTTCGTACAATATATTCAAAAGTCGACGGATATTATGAAAGGCTTGGCGGCCCAAAATAAATCCATTTGATCATTAGAAATTAACTTTGGAGTGTGTGATTCGATCCTGCGAGTCAAGGCCTTGCACAATATTTTAGTGATATGGGGCGATATGAACCCATTTCTGTTGGACCTGGTTTAGAAGGACAGAAATGGAGGCCATTCTCAAAGATGGTGGTAGGGTACCTTTGTCTCCTCCTTTACTTTTGAAGTGCGTTCCATTAGCAGTGTTAAGGCCTAATGGTGGCGGACCCAAAAAGTAGACGGAGAGATCGTAGGTACAAGATTTATTACAAATAAATCGGGAAATGGCTGACGTTAGGTGGGTGCGGCTGGGGTGGTAGTGGTTCGGAGCAGGCCGTATGGAGGAGGTCGGAGTGGAGCAGGTAGGAAAGAGCTGGGGCTGGTGCTGGACGAGGCTGGTATCTGGTGCGGGCAGGTGAGTATCGCAGGATGGTGGCTAACAGGCACGGAGAGCTGCCGAGGAGCAGGAAAAAACACTATAGTCTCAAAATCGAGTTACAAAACACAGCTATACTGAATAGGCCTGAAAAGTCTTCTCACAAAAGTAGACTGACGATCTGGCAGGGATGTGAAGGAGAGCCCATGCTTAAATACTGCAGGTGATGAGTTGAATGGATTCAGGTGTGCCCATTAGCCAGCCAGGGAGGAGGAGCAGCCACACCCACCAGGGAACAGGAGGCAGATCCCAATGCCACACCCCCACAGCAGCAACAGACAAAACACACACACTACAACAAGCAGCTCTTTTTGGACCAAGGCCTTGGACGGGAAGGAAGTGCGTTTGGAGGCACTGCCTTCAACACCAGGGCGAGGTTCCTAGGTACCAAGGAGACTGTGAGTGTCAACACAGCACATGTTAGAGCAGTACGTAGTAACGCAGAGGTTAAAGTGAAACGCTCAGACACTGACCCTAGAGGGCGCCGTACACTTTTAAACTTCTGCAGCAGACGATGAAGTCGACTCACGTGGAGAAGTAGAAGGATGAAGAGTTCTGAAGTCAGTGACTCTTTAAAGACCTGAATAAAAGTAGAACAACGTGTTTCGTTTACTTACTTTAGTTTACTGTAACAAACAGCTTCATGTAGTGAGTCCAAACCGACAGTAGGGGTCAGCAAAGCCTTTAGTTTGAAATGGAGAATCCTATTGTGGTAACCATGGTAACGGGGCTTGATTTATGGTTAATATCTCTGTGACGGCTGAGATCAAATCTGTCCAAGAGTCCAGCGTCTTCCCTCTCAGCACAGATGAACTATGTGTAGGGTTCCTCCACTGAAAACATGTACAATAGGCCAGGATGGTGAAACTAATATATGATATAGACTCATTACATGCAAAGTGACGTATGTTGTTATCATTTTGATGGTTATGGCTTAAAGTCCATTTTATGAGATTTTTAATATGGTTTTTTTTACCAGCTGAGCCGTAATCATCGGAATCACAAATAAAGGTTTTATTTCAGGTCCATAAATATTGGGACGTCGACTCAAGTCTTATGTTTTTGGCTCAATAAACTCTATTTCTAATGAAAAAGCAAAGATGTGCTTAACCTGCAGACCTTCAGCTTTCACTTGAGATTATTTACATCCAAACCAGATGAACGGTGTAGGAATTATCTTTCAATCTTTGCTACAAAAAAAAGCTGTAAGAATTATAAATCCTAAAGGCTCTAGAGAAAACACTGACGACCTTTTTGTGAAGCTGAAACTATTACAAATGTAAACATTTTACTGTTCTCCAGAACCTCACTGAGACAGAGGTTTCCTGGCTGCTGGGGTAAGATTATGGAACACATTCAAATGTTCTCAAACCATAGATACATTTAAACATATGTTCAAGGAGATGCAGATGGAGGAATATAAAAAAACATAACTTATATGTTGAAAAAAAAAAAATAATAATCAAATGTTTTTTTGTTTTCTAAAATTGTTCAAATGATTGATTTTTGTAAAACCAAAAACCGTGTCACAAATGTGTTGAATGGATCACCCGCCGTTTTGGTCGATTCTCCTGTAACTGTTACAAAGGGACAATAAGACAATGTCTTCCTCGAGCTCCTTTTCACCATGTACTGTTCGTATTCATGTATGACCCTGTGAAGAAAAATATGAACATGGATGAATAAAGAAAAAATAAATTACAACTGTTTGTTTATGAGCCTCCTTTCAAAGGGATCAACAGTAATGGGACAAGTGGACGGTTCATTTCCAGTGTGATGTTTTGTAACAGATGTTTCCTCTAAAGTGGCTTCGCTTGAGGACGTGTTGATGGACTGAACTTAAAGTCCATGTTGGTTGGAGGCTCTCGGTGCTAATTCTGCTTCTGATCGGATGAGACACAATATTCACTGTACAAACACTGCAGACCCTAACTTTAGAAACAACGTAGGTTTCATGTCATTTGCTCTATTTGAGTCTGTGTTTACTAGAGAACGATTAATCGATTACTGAAATAGTGGTCGACTATTTCAGTAATCGATTACCGTACAGTCGCACCAGCCAAAACATGCATAATAACAAAGAAAAAATATATATAAGTCACACCCACCGTGGCTTCTACCTGGGCATGGAGGAGTAACTACCTGTAGCTCACTCCAAACTTAACAGATACTGGTACACAGGCCGAGAGCGCCCTCTAGCGGCGGTCAGTGTGTGTATGTAATGTATTTTGATATATAGGTCGAACTATGAATAAAAAGTGCGACTTATAGAAACATGGCGGTTGTTTCAGCCCTACATGTTTTCTGTGCTCGAGGTTTTGATGGACCTCCCCCGTGGTAATCGCCCGCCCTCATGTGCTGCCTTGTTATTTATATACATTATATATATATATTATAATGCTAACGGAAGCTGAGTATACCGGAGGAGCTTCTTCCCTAATGGTCCGCCTACATAAGGATCGAATGACGCGTCTCCTTTTCATTTCCATGAGTCCAAAGAGCTGCTGCTTCTGGAGCGAGAGGAGTTTCTACTTTTAATCCTGAAGAAAACTTTAGACTGAGAAGCGTCATATTTATGTCAAACTGTCGCCGATCGTTTAACCTGCCGGGATTAGGGTTCGGAATGTCAAATGTGGAGTAAGTTGTGTTTCACTCACACGTATGTTTATAAACTAGAAGGTCTTAGCTTTCAAATGAGCTGTCACACTGGCACACAGGCTGTGAGCTCTGCTGTCAGTGCACTTAGAGACGGGATATGGACCTTTAGAGGCAGATCGTCCTGCTCTCCATGAACTCCATCAGCTGCACTCTCCCCCTCCAGTCCCCCAGTGCTCCCACAGAGACAGACCCAGGACGAGGAGAGGAATTACCCACAATCCTCCTGCTGCTGCGCTCACAAGTATCATCGATGCACCTGGTGTTCCTCAGGACCTCAGGACCTCATGGACTTTAGGACCTCATGGACTTGACTTTCTAGATTTCATATGAAACTCAATCCTGAAAAAACAAACTATGGCTGAAGAAAAGTCTTTGAGTTTCTGTGGATGTATTTAGTAAAGATCAAGACAGTCATTTGATTTAGGCAACAATATTTAATAACACTTCAAATACAATACAAGTAATTAAAAAAACATGACCGTATTTACATATTTATAAAGGAATATCTTCCCCCGTCTGTGAGCGTTTCCCACATTACTCCAGTGTGGGCCATGAGAGGCCTGCAGGAGCCTCTTGTACATGTTTTAGTGGTGGAGGAAACCCACGCTGACACAGGGAGGACGTGCACGAGGACGGGAGGGCATCTGACACAATACCAGGATGACGAGTTAAAACGTCCGATCGATCTGAACGCACAGTTTGTCCAGTTGAGCCAGAGTCTTTTCAAACTCGTCTTTGCTTTTTACCACAGAGACACAGAGGACGCCTGACCTGGCCCTGAACGCGCTCCGGGCCAGGTCAAGCAGCTTTATTGTCATGTGGGAAGTGTATCGATCACTCCGTGCCGTCTCTACACAGCTTCTCTCCATCTCATCCAGTTTCTCTCTCAGTGACCTCAGCGTCCACACAAACTCCCGCTTCAGTGACCTTTTGTTTTCCATTGCCTTTTCTATGTTATTCATTTTTGCTAAGTTTCCAGCCGCAGAACCAAGTCCAACAACTTGTGTAGCTGCCCCGCTCACAGCTAAACTCAGCCCTCCAGTGAACGGAGCGGCTGCAAACCCCACAGCCCCTCCAGCCAAACCAACTATACATGAAGCAAGACCCGGTTTTCTTGCTTTCTGAAAAGTGTCCTCCAAACCATCTGGGATCTCCTCCAGTTCCGTGATGATCTCATACAGACGGTCTCTGTGGTTGTAAAACAGGTCGACAAACTCATTGAATGACGAAGGGTACTCTTTGCTCCTCCTCCTGCAGAAAAAAACAAAGACAAACTTTTTTTACTTTCAGGGATGCTGTCGTTATGTATGCTCATGAATGAATACGGAAACTTTATTTATACTGCGTATTTCGTACACAAGACAACTCAACGTGCCTCACAAAAGAAGATAATGCAAAATTACAATCAGGTTAAGTTAAGGCAAAGTATTTCAACAAACAGCCTCTCACAAAGGCTTTTGCACATATGCTTTTTCTTCTTGTTTTGAACATTTACCAAACATTTAGGTAAATAACTAAAATTATGTTGAATTAGTTACGATCTAAGAGGAACTCATAATCTGAAAGTACAATGTGTTAATTCTACCCTAAAAAGTCCCTGTATTACACGGAGAGGAGTAAACCTGTGGAATCATCTAGAGGAAGCCTTCCTCAGCAATTCAAAAAACAGTGTAATAGAAGTGTGTTTGAGAAATATGCTAAAGACATGTGACCTTGTTCTTATTCAACTTTATTACGGACTCAAGACTTGACTCACAAACAAACAAACACCAACATACAAAAAACTACACAGTCCCTTTAAATAGACGGCTATACCAGCGCCTCCACATTCTCCACTGATAGCGAGTGACTCTACAGGTGACATCAACCAATGAACCAATTACTGTATTAACAGACTTATTTAAAAATAAAACAGTACATAAGCATCTGCAGTGTGTTTATTCCAGCAGTGACAAACATCTCACCCACACTGGTCAATTTCACCCACACTGGTCAATTTCACTCACGCTGGTCAATTTCACCCACGCTGGTCAATTTCAGTCACACTGGTCAATTTCAGTCACACTGGTCAATTTCACCCACACTGGTCAATTTCACCCACACTGGTCAATTTCAGTCACACTGGTCAATTTCACCCACACTGGTCAATTTCACCCACACTGGTCAATATCACCCACACTGGTCAATTTCACCCACACTGGTCAATTTCAGTCACACTGGTTAATTTCAGTCACACTGGTCAATTTCACCCACACTGGTCCATTTCACCCACACTGGTCCATTTCACCCACACTGGTCCATTTCACCCACACTGGTCCATTTCACCCACACTGGTCAATTTCACCCACACTGGTCAATTTCACCCACACTGGTCAATTTCACCCACACTGGTCCATTTCACCCACACTGGTCCATTTCACCCACACTGGTCCATTTCACCCACACTGGTCCATCTCAATCACACTGGTCCATCTCACTCACACTGGTCCATCTCACTCACACTGGTCCATCTCACTCACACTGGTCCATCTCACCCACACTGGTCCATCTCACTCACACTGGTCCATCTCACTCACACTGGTCAACCACAGGTGTGCTGTGTGCAGAGGTGTATAATATGATTTGAACAAAATCATTTTCACCTTGTCCGTACAAAAAACCAAATTTACGCGCCAGCGTGTTTGGGTCGCCAACGTTCTACATTATTATTTACAAGTAATTTTTACTGTGAATCTGTTTAACCTCATCATCGCTGAACCAATGTCACCAACCTCTAAGTTTAAGTGTTTATGAATTAAATGAACTGAGAGAAATGAACAAGCAAAAGCTAAACCATAATGCTGTAACCGCCTGTTTCCACTGGTCACGATTCAACACAATAGGACGAGGGCCGGCCAGAGACGGACCTGGGGGAGGCAATTATCATCTACAGGTGAGCTCCACCTAAAGCCCAGTTTGAACTTGGACTCTCGGCCATTTTGTTTTGTAAAAGTGGTTCCCGGGGTAAACAGGTTGGAGACTCCTGAACTAAAGAACATTCAAACATCAGAATGGGTTTAGCTCTCACCTGGAGGTCGGATAAGGTTTACTCTGGTCAGATCCCATCAGTCTGCATCAGAGCACCCCCTGCTGGACAAACAGGAGAACGGCTGAGTCAGTATCTGACAGTGATTGGATTTACAATTATTTTAATTTGACTTTGGGACGCCTTTATGAGAAAATCATTAGACATTAGTTTACATGCGCTGGCAGAGGAGACTCCCAGTTCTCCCAATAACGACTCCAATACTGACCAGAAACTAAATCTGCAGTTCACCAGTTTCCACAGTTTAATTGTCAGTTGCTCCTAAACCAATGTAAATGATTTCCTCACAAAGGCGTCCTACAGTGGAGACAATACTCGAAAACAAGAGCGTGACGTTGTCCAGTAGAAAGAAGAAGAAGAAGAAGATCTTTATTTAGAGAAAGGACTTTCAGACATAAAAATAACATGTCAGGTTTGTGGATCCGCTCACTGTCAGACACTAATGCGGGAAAAAACAGGTTAATTTCTGTTTTGGATATTTCTTATACAAACTGCATTTCTCCCATAGAGTTAGACTGACCCCTGCTCCACCTATGACATCATCACAGTCTACCTCATGAGCACTGTAGCCTGTACAATGTGTTTGTGAATCAAGTTCCCTCTGAATGATTCCTGTATTAATAGAATAAGGTTCTTACCTGTTGTCTGCGTGACCGTCTGTCCCGACATGGAAATAACCGTATCCTGGAGTAAACGTTTATCTCCCTGTTATCAGGTCAGAGTCCGAGGAGGAATAAAACCATATCACAGCTCTCGCTAATGATTTACAAATGAAGAAGAAGACAGTTTAATATAGAGACCAGTGGTAATTTCATCCACTACAATATTTAGTCTTAATTTTAGTCAAAGTGATTTTTCTGACTAAAATTGGACTAAAACTAAATTAAAAGTTTTTCATGCGACTAAAACTACGACTAAAATGAGACTAAATAAAAATGGAAAGGAGAGACAAAAATCATCCAAACTTCTATTGACGTCTGAAAGAGCCTCATGTGTAACTCCACGGCCAGAGGAGCAGCTCTGAGCTTTGTTCATGAGGAGCAGCTCCATGAAGCAGGACCTCCATTAAATATGATTATAATGAATATTATTAATACAAAGTCGACTAAATGTGTCTTAAATTAGACTAAAATTGAAGATATTTTTGTCAAAAGACTAAAACTAAAACTAAATTAAAATATGTTGTCAAAATTAACACTGATAGAGATAAATCACGGCATCCACAGAAACCAGATTCAGGTATTACGTATCAAACTTTATTCACTGCATGAACGGTAAAAAGAGCTTTCAAACACAATGCCACACAAAGGTCCCCCCCCCCCTCACCCCCCACCCCCCACCCCTCACATCAGCACTGTAGTGAAGCATATAGTCACTGATTGTGTTGGTGATTCGGACCAGAAGCCACTCCTCTCACACGTGTCGGAGCCGGGGGTCTGAAACGGCTCACTTTTATTGAATTCACTTTTATTGAATTCACTTTTATTGAATTCACTTTTATTGAATTCACTTTTATTGAATTCAAAGCCGACTGTGAAACAAAGCGATACAGGAGCAGCTGTCGTTTTAAATAAAGCCTAAGGAGCTGCATTTATTATTATTGTTCCAGTGGCTCTGAAAATATCATGTGTCCCAGTGAGCCAATATGCTAATGTCTGTCTGTGGGCGGGCCTGTGCTTTTCAGATGTATGAAACTGTTGTGGGCCGTTGTAATCCATTTTAGAGTTCCTCCCAGACCTTGAGTTTCTGTGCCCCCCCCCCCCCCCCCCCCCCCCCCCCCCCACAAACTAAAAATGAGTTTAAAAACTGGCACAGAAATAAGAAGAAGAGCTTTATTTACACATAGCGTTCTACATGAGAACATTTCATCGTAAAGGTTTAGTCCTCACCTGGACTGGGTTTGGTGAAGTTGAGCACGTGGACCAAACCCAGTCCAGTTGAGGATTAAACCTTTCTCCACAATGGAGACTCGCTGGATGAATGAGAGCCTTCACGAACATGAGACGTCTCATGTTTGGAGCCTTGGACAAACTGCTTGTTATTCCTCCCCCGACAGTGAAAGAGATTAAAGTGGACGAGTTCAGACATTGTTTGTGCTTTACCTCGGGGTGAAAAAAAAGATATTAGATTAATGCCTTTGTTAGCTGTGCAAACTCTGTACGGGCAGATTGATAAAAAGTGTATTTCAAACACACTAATAATAATGTGTGTACAAAATTGATGTAGTATACCTTAAAAGTATTTTCCAAATATTTAATTCAAATACATACTTTAAATAAATCCTTCAAAATACATTAATATGACATTTTAAAAATTAAACAAATCTATGTAGTTGATGACGGATGGAAATGAACCCACGGCTACAATCTGCTTTGGCGCGTTCATGCATTTTTTAAATACTTATTATCAAAGGTTTATTAGGTATATTATGGGAAAACTTATGGGATATTTAAAATCTATTTTGATTTATATTACAAGTTAAATGCAAATATATTATGAATATACTTAAAGTTACATTGAACAGTATTATTCAATCATAAATTAAATACAAAATGTTAAATATAATTTAAGTATAATAAAGTGTACATAAAGTTGTTCCATTTTAGCACACAAAAGTATATTAAGTGCACTTTCAATATACTTTTAATTCTATTTAAATTCATCTTAAATTTACTACGCACAAAATAAGTTGTTTCAAAAGAGCACACTTAAAGTTTATTTTACTATAATTTCTAAAATATATTTAGTATATTACATTTTAGTATACTAAGTATATTTTATTCACCTGGGAATACTGCCTAAAGTACAACTCGAGAAGTATTGGATATATATATTTTAATATATTTTTTGAATGTGCATTTAAAATAAACGTTTTTTTAAATACATAGAAATTGTATTTTAAAGAAATATATTACGAAGTACAACTTCAGTAATATATTTAACTAAGATCTAAAGTATATTTTTGGATAAAATATATTGTTATAAAGTGTACCAAAATATATTATAAAACAATACATTGTAAGTATGATTTAAAAATGTATTTATTTTAAATTTGGAATACATTCTTAATAAGTACAGAGATTATTTTTTCACCTGGGACATTTTACATTTTACTGCAGACTCAGGGGGGGTCAGCTCCGTATGCAGCCTCAGACAGAAACACTGTTGCGACTGCACACATCTGTGCCTATTGTACATGTTTTTAGTGGTAACCGATGCAGACGGAGAAGCTGTGAAGTACGAGCACTAACCCCTGTGCCACCGGGCTATTAAATAGAAAACATGCCGACGCCGGGCAGTGTGGCTGCTTTAAGAATGAAATAATAGAATATGGTTTTTTTTCTAATTGAAATAATAATAATACATTTTATTTATATTGCACTTTACATTTCAAAGAAACCTCACCGTGCTAAATGAACTTATGGTTCTAGATGATGAATAAAGTAGTGCACGTGGACCCAGCTCCACCAGCTCCTACTGACGGCAGGAGAAGAGGTCAGGGCTCATTGTCAGGTGCACAGGCCAGAGCCGACTCCGGGGCAGCTCTGCAGGTGCTGCTGGAGCCCTGGCCCCACATCACTACACTCAACACAAATACAAACACATCACTACACTCAACACAAATACAAACACATCACTACACTCAACACAAATATAAACACATCACTACACTCAACACAAATACAAACACATCACTACACTCAACACAAATACAAACACATCACTACACTCAACACAAATACAAACACATCACTACACTCAACACAAATATAAACACCTTTGTTTCTGCTCATGTTCCATGAGATGGACTTAAAGATCTAAAACTCAATATTACCATTTCTCTCAAACATTGTTCACAAATCAGTCCAAATGTGTGATAGTGAGACCTTCTGCTCTGCTGAGATGATCCATCCCACCTCACAGGTGTGCCACATCAAGATGCTGATCTGACATCATGATTAGTCACAGGTGTACCTTATACTGCCCACAATAAAAGGACACCCTGAAATGTGCAGTGTTTTGCTTTATTGGGGGTCTGGGGACTCAGAACCAGTCAGTATCTGGTGTGACCACCATGTGCTTCATGCAGTGCAACACATCTTCTTCATAGAGTTGATCAGATGGTCCATGGTGGCCTGTGGAATGTTGGTCCACTCCTCTTTAATGATCAGCATCTTGATGTGGCACACCTGTGAGGTGGGATGGATCATCTCAGCAGAGCAGAAGGTCTCACTATCACACATTTGGACTGATTTGTGAACAATGTCTGAGAGAAATGGTCATATTGTGAATCTGGAGTTTTAGATCTTTAAGTCCATCTCATGGAACATGGAGCAGAAACAAAGGTGTTGCGTTTATATTTTTGTTGAGTGTATAATCCTAACCCAAGTTAGATTCTGAGTCAGAAAACTTTATGGATCCCAAACGGTAATTCATTTGTGGCTGACCTCTGAACATTTCACAACTACATCACACTCAAACAGTTCAAGAGAAGACCACCTTTCAAAGCTTGTGAGGTTATACATGTGACAGGTGTGCGTGAAGGTCGGAGGTCATGTGACTCGGTTCTAATGATGACACGTGAAAAGTCAGATCAATCTGAACACACAGTTTATCCAGCTCCATCAGAACCTTCTCAAAAGCCTCTTTTTCCTCAGAGACGAGGAGGATTTTAGCTTTGACGTTGATAATGTTCAGTTCCAGTTCTGCTAGCTTATTTCGTTTGTAGCTTCCATCGCTCTCTCTCCCACTCATCTCTGCGCTGCAGTCCTGGATCTCGTCCAGTTTCTCTCCCAGTGACTCCAGTGTCAGCACAAAGTCCTCCGTCAGTGACACCATCCTCATGCGCTCCTGCTCCTCCCGTCTCTGTGTCACTGCGACTCCAACAGCAGCTCCAGCTAAAGCAGCTCCAGCTGAAGCCACAACTGCCCCAGCCAAACCCAGGCCTCCAGAGAGCAGAGCAGCCAAGGCTCCCATGAACACGGCTGCCCCAGTGAAGGTCACCCCCCCGACCGCCCGCCCTCGGTCTGCTGAGGCCTGGAGCTTCTCCAGTTCAATGACGGTCCCATACAGACGGTCTCTGTGGAGATTATACAGGTCGATGAAGCTATTGAAGGAAAGAGGGTAGTCTTTGCTCCTTCTTCTTCTTCTGCAGAAACAAACACAACATACAAATAATGAAATAATGAAAAAATGAAAAAATGAAATAATGAAATAATGAAATAATGAAATAATGAAATAATGAAATAATGAAATAATGAATGCAAAGTGAATGAACCCCACAAGGACATTGTAATCCAACATAGTGCTAAACAAGCTTGTAGCTGATGTTCCAGTCCCTGGTTGTTGAGTCCAGGATGAGTCCCTGAAGTTCACCAGGAGCGTGATCTCTGGTCAATACGTTCATTTGTGCTTTACAACAACTCCAAGGAGGACCAGAGTGCTTCACAGAGAGATACAACTATTTAAAAACGCAAAAGTACCACCGTGAGTTCTATGTGTTGAACGTTTGAAGAGACTTAAAAACAGTTTAGGCGAAGGAACGATGTCTTCACCAGGACCATCTGATCAGAGCAAAGTCAGGACGAGGAATGATTGGACATGTAGCTGTAGATCAATAATGTGTTCTCCAAAGGTGTGACAGATAAAGATGTCTTTGTGAAATCCAGAAGGCCCACGCTTCTTCACAACCTGCATCAAAACAACGAGCAGCAGCAGCTCTCACCTGGAGGTCGGGTAGGAACTGGGCTTACTCTGGTCAGAACCCATCAGTCAGAGCGCCCCCTGCAGGACCAACAGGAGTTTAATGATTATTATTATCATTATTATTACTATGGCATTTTAACATTCCCACTTAAAGCAGGACTAAGGAACTCTAGAGGCCACACAACACACACAACAGGCGACAACACAACAGTGACAACACAACAGGCGACAACACAACATGACAAACATGCTTTCAAATGAAGCGGACCTGTAGGCCTGTAAGAAGAAGCCTTTAGATTCAGATAAAGCTGAACCGGAGTTAAAGTGGGAGTTAAGGGGTTAAAGGCTGCATTAGACCAGTGGTTCCAAACCTTTAAACATAAATGTGATGATAAGAACGACCTCTGACCTCTGACCTCTGAGCCGACTCTGGGCCCCCGTGACCCCTCAGGTTGGGAACCTCTGCATTAGAGCATTTATTCTGGCTCCATGTGAAGTAAATGTGTGATATTTAAATATGTGATGTAATAACACCATCATCTCTCAGAGGCTCAGAGCTGTGAGTGAGCGGTGCTGCTGTGGAAGCTCCAGTGCTTAACACTCAGTTATAAAGGACTCACATCAAAGCCTGTGTTCTGGACAAATACATCCACGACAAAGGAAACGCCCCCGTCAGCCCAGTCCAGTCGACGGCTCAAAGCTTCAGCGCTTTTACATCGAACTCTGAATAAACACAAACGCCGCTGAATGCTGCTGCGCTTTAAGAATATTCTCTTAATTATAAATAGTTCTTACCGAGTCACTTATGATGAGGTCATAAAGGTCGAAGTACGAGGAGTTTTTTATTACAGGAGATAAAACTTTACTGTAATAAACTGGTCTGAGTAGTTAATGTTTTCTAACAAAGGCTCAGGGTTCAGTTAATCCGTCAACATTTATGCCGGTACTGTCACTTTAAGAGAAAGCTGAGCTACACAGCGCCTCCTTCAGGCTGTGCTTTCTGAGAGCGGACGGGGAGAGACTGCAGCACATGTGATGTACATGTGATTTGATGTTTGCAGAACTGCAGTGAACATGCTCCATCAGCACGTCTCCTGGTCCTTCCCTGCAGTACTCCAACAGACCACCAGGGTTAACGCATGTGCCCCAAGTCCATGAGCTTATGTTGACCTGACCCACCCCCGTAAACGTTCCTGTATCACTTCCCTTCGCCTGAGACACAGGTCGTACTTCAAATATATATGACTGTTGTCCAGCTGAGGGCATGTGTGTGTGTGTGGGGGGGGGGCTTTTAATGTATTTGTATTTTATTCTGTGTATCCAAGGTTTTCCTGGTCCTTGCCATTGGCCCTTCAGTAATACGCTTTATCAGCCTGGTTAGTCCCTGGTGTGTTTTCAAAGCGCGGCCCTCGGCCCTGCAGCAGCCCGGCTCAGAGGGAGGAGCTGAGAGGAGACGCCAGCTCCTGCAGAACCACCACCTCTGCATCTTCTGCTCCAAAACGCTCTTCATCTCGTGTCCATCCTATATATACCCTAACCCTCCCCGTTGGTCTATATACTCAGCTATATATCCATCTACTGAGGACAGAAGATGGATCAAGTACCTTCATTGAAGATGGACAACTCCTGTACGACTGAGAACTTACTGTTACGGATTTCACAAAATGGACCCCAAAGCAGAGACGGGAGCAGGTGGAAAGTTCAAGCAGGTTTAATTATAACAAAAACTCGAGCAGGCAAATGAAGGCAGGGTGCTGGCCGACTGGAGCCGGATCTCTCTCTTAACGGGGTCCGGACCTGGGCAACGAGGAGCAGAAGGTAAGAGCAGAGCATGTGAGTAACAAAGGTTGCTCTAAAACACACCAACAAGACGGAACAATCCAGCAGTGTGGTGCTGAGACGACCAGGCAGATATACTCCATGTGATTGCCCAAATCAGGTACAGGTGTACTCGTCTGCAGCACCAGGAGCTGTCAGCCACACCCCCTGCCTCACACTGCCTGCTGAAAACAAAAAAGGGGCGGGGGAAAACACAAACACAAACTGGACCCTAACAGTACCCCCCCCTCAAAGGGCGCCTCCTGGCGACCACCCAGGCTTGTCCGGGTGGTGTGCATAAAAATCACGAACAAGAGAGGGGTCCAGAATAAAGGAACGAGGAACCCACGAACGCTCTTCAGGACCATACCCCTCCCAGTCCACCAAGAACTGCAAACCCCGACCCCGCCGACGGACATCCAGAAGACGGCGCACAGTAAAGGCAGGGTGGTCATCCACAAGCCGGGGGGCGGAGGGGGCTCGGCCGGAGGGCAAAAAGCACTGGAGGAGACTGGTTTTAGGAGAGAGACATGGAACGAGGGGTGAATGTTCATGGAGGGAGGCAACCTTAACCTGACCACGGAGGGGTTCAAGACCCGTTCAATTTCAAAAGGTCCAATGAACCTAGGGGACAGCTTCTTGGACTCACACCGAAGAGGCAGATCACGAGATGACAACCAGACCCTTTGACCTCGTTTGTAGTCAGGGGCAGGGACACGGCGACGATCAGCCAGCGTTTGGTTACGTAATGCAGTTCGTGAAAGCGCTGCTCGGACCTCGTGCCAAACACGGCGAGCCCTCCGGAGATGACCCTGGATAGACGGCACAGCTACTGCCCTCTCCTGAGTAGGGAAAAGAGGAGGCTGATAGCCATTAGCCGCCATGAATGGTGACATACCTGTGGCAGAGGCGACCAGGGTGTTATGGGAATACTCCACCCAAGGAAGATGGGCAGACCAGGAAGCAGGGTGACTGGTAGTGACACAACGCAAGGCGGCCTCCAGGTCCTGATTGGCCCGCTCAGTCTGGCCGTTAGTCTGAGGGTGATAGCCCGAGGACAGACTCGAAGTGGCGCCAATGGCACGGCAAAACGCTTTCCACACTCGAGAGGTAAACTGGGGGCCCCTGTCAGAGACGATGTCTTGAGGAATGCCATGAAGCCTGAAAACATGCTGAATCAAGAGATCGGCAGTTTCAAAGGCAGACGGGAGCTTAGGAAGAGGAATGAAGTGAACTGACTTGGAAAAGCGGTCAACGATAGTCAAAATGGTGGAGTTACCGTCAGAGGGTGGAAGGCCAGTGACAAAATCCACAGCGATATGGGACCAAGGACGACTCGGAATGGGAAGTGGTCGCAGCAGCCCAGCAGGGGGACGATGGGAAGCCTTGTTGCGGGCACAGACTGAGCAGGCTAGGACAAATTCACGCGTGTCCGATGTCATAGATGGCCACCAGAAGCGTTGTTGTAACAGGGCCAGGGTGCGGTGGATTCCTGGATGGCAAGCAATCCTAGAAGCGTGTCCCCATTGAAGCACGGTTGACCGGGCAGGGGCTGGCACAAACAAAAGTCCCCGGGGACATTCAACCGGGACAGGAAGATTGACCTGGGCCTCCTGGACCTCCTTCTCCACCTCCCATAACGCGGCTCCGACGACGCAAGAAGAGGGCAGGATCGTGTCCTCCAGTTGATCTGGAGCAGGAGGAGCGAACTGGCGGGACAAGGCGTCAGGCTTAACATTCCTTGAACCAGGGCGGTAGGTCAGTGTGAAGTTGAAACGTCCTAGGAAGAGGGCCCACCGAGCCTGACGCGAATTGAGCCTGCGGGCAGAACGAAGGTAGGACAAATTCTTATGGTCTGACCATACCACAAAAGGGTGAGGGGCCCCCTCCAGCCAGTGTCTCCATTGCTTGAGCGCCAGGACTACAGCCAACAGCTCTCGGTTTCCCACGTCATAGTTCTTTTCCGCCGAAGAAAGTTGGCGGGAGAAGAATGCGCAGGGGTGAAGCTTCTGATCAGAGGACGAGCGCTGGGAGAGTACGGCCCCAACACCAGACTCCGAAGCGTCCACCTCCACCACGAACTGAGCTGCGGGATCTGGATGACATAACACAGGAGCAGAACAAAACAAGTCCTTCAACTTAACAAATGCGGCTTCCGTTTCAGAAGACCAGGAAAAAGGAACCTTGACTGAGGTGAGTTTGGTAAGGGGTGAGGCAACGCTACTGTAGTTGCGAATAAACCGTCGATAGAAGTTTGCAAACCCGAGGAACCTTTGAAGTTGTTTTCTGTTTGTGGGCGTTGGCCACTCAGCTACAGCCAAAATCTTAGCAGGGTCCGACTTGAGTTGTCCCTTCTCCACCACAAAACCAAGGAAACTGACAGAGGGAACGTGAAATTCGCATTTCTCCGCTTTCACATACAGTCTATTTTCAAGTAGCCGTTGTAAAACTAGTCGGACATGTTGCACATGCTCCTGAGGGGTTTGTGAAAAAATTAAAATGTCGTCGATATAGACAAACACAAATCTGTTGAGCATATCCCGCAAAACATCATTAACGAGACACTGAAACACGGCAGGTGCGTTGGTCAGTCCAAACGGCATTACCAGATATTCAAAATGTCCTAAAGGGGCATTGAATGCCGTCTTCCACTCATCTCCCTCTTTTATCCTTACCAAGTGATAGGCATTGCGAAGGTCCAGCTTGGTGAAAATCGTAGCCTGGTGAAGAGGGTCGAAGGCAGAGTCTATGAGTGGAAGAGGATACTTATTCTTGACCGTGATGTCATTCAAACCCCTATAATCAATACAGGGACGGAGGGAAGTGTCCTTTTTCTCCACAAAAAAGAACCCTGCCCCCACAGGAGAGGAAGATGGGCGAATAAGTCCTGCGGCCAAACTCTCCTTGATATAGGTCTCCATAGCCTCCCTTTCTGGCCTGGAGAGACTATACAATTTACTGGAGGGCAAAGGGGCACCTGGAAGCAAGTCAATCTTACAATCATAAGGCCTATGTGGGGGCAGAGATGAGGCATGGTCCTTTGAAAAAACCTCCTTGAGGTCATGATACTCTAATGGAACTAAGGAAAGATCCACTGGCTTGGATGGGCGGTAGCTAACTGAATTAACAGGCGGATCGGCAGCATGTAAACAGTGGGAATGGCAAAATAAACTCCAATTGACAATGGCTTGGGTTGACCAGTCTATGTGCGGGTTATGGAGTTTAAGCCAAGGGAGGCCCAACACCAATGGGGACAAAGGAGAGGAAACAATGTTAAACCTAATTAACTCGCGATGGTTACCAGACACCAAGAGCGACACGGGAATAGTCCGGTGAGAAACAATGGCTAATAATTTACCATCTAAAGCAAACACCTTCTTGGACTTGGGGAGTGGCTCAGATGGAATATTAGACTGAGACACAAACAGAGTCAATGAAGTTGTCATCTGCCCCGGAGTCAACTAAGGCATCGATGGTAAAAGTAGTGGTATTGAAAGAAATGGTACCTTTGAGTAGGATGCGCTTAGAGGGGTCCATCGGGGTATGGCTCACCAGCGCCCCTCCTGAAGCTGATGAACCTGGGCTTTTGGCCGATTGGGACAGACAGACAAAGTGTGGCCACCCTGGCCACAGTAGAAACAGAGGTGTTGGTTGAAGCGGCGCAAACGCTCCTCTGGGGATAGAGTCATTCTTCCAAGCTGCATTGGCTCCTCAGTGTAAGGTGACTGAGCCAGAGGAGGAGCAGAGGCTTGGACCTCTCGACGAGGCGCAGCTGTAGACCCTTCAGACTGACGAGGTGATCTGGAGTGGGGGGATGGGACTGGGTGGCTGTACCTGACTGCCCTTTCCCTACGTCTTTCACGAAGGCGATTGTCAAGTCTGATACTGAGCGAAATTAACTCCTCTAAATTCGAGGTCTCATCTCGGGCTGCTAGCTCGTCCTTAACCTCCCCACTGAGACCACGAAAGAAAATTCCCTGTAGAGCCCCGTCATCCCACCCACACTCAGCAGCTAAAATACGAAAATCAATGGAATAGGCAGCAACAGAACCCAAACCCTGGCGTAGTGAGAGCAGACGACCACTAGCCTCCTTACTTTGTAGTGGGTGATCAAAAACTTTTAGCATGGCCGAAAAAAATAAATCGAGGGTATTACAGTGTGGGGAATTACTATTAACTAATGCGACTGCCCAAGCAGATGCTTTCCCAGAGAGCAAGCTCATAACAAAAGCTACTTTAGACCTCTCCGAGTAGTAAGTTTGGGGCTGCTGATCAAACACTAATTTACATTGGTGGATAAATTGCTTACATATCCCTATCTCACCACTGTACCTGCTAGGGGTAGGAATGATGGGTTCACGGGGTTGTGAGGGTTGGGAGGCACTGGGAGCGGGACCTGACGCTTGGGTTGACTCAGGAGGCTTCAACGAGGTGAGTTGAGAAGAGACTTCATTCAGGCGGCCACCAAGCTGGTTAACCCCGGTGGACAGGTTCTGGAGGGCAGTCATGATGTCTTGAAGGGCGTTGTCATGCTGTCCAATGAGTGCTCCTTGAGATGCGAGAGCTTGTTTGAATCTCTCAGAGTCTGACAAAGCCTGCTTAAGCCTCTCTGACTCCGCGGGGTCCATGTTCTGGCTGGATTGTTCTGTTACGGATTTCACAAAATGGACCCCAAAGCAGAGACGGGAGCAGGTGGAAAGTTCAAGCAGGTTTAATTATAACAAAAACTCGAGCAGGCAAATGAAGGCAGGGTGCTGGCCGACTGGAGCCGGATCTCTCTCTTAACGGGGTCCGGACCTGGGCAACGAGGAGCAGAAGGTAAGAGCAGAGCATGTGAGTAACAAAGGTTGCTCTAAAACACACCAACAAGACGGAACAATCCAGCAGTGTGGTGCTGAGACGACCAGGCAGATATACTCCATGTGATTGCCCAAATCAGGTACAGGTGTACTCGTCTGCAGCACCAGGAGCTGTCAGCCACACCCCCTGCCTCACACTGCCTGCTGAAAACAAAAAAGGGGCGGGGGAAAACACAAACACAAACTGGACCCTAACACTTACACAAACCCCCCCTCTTTATAACCCCCCCTCTTTACTCTACATGTCTATTTATGAGTTGGACTTCTGACTCTCTCTTTGTTCTTCTTTACGTTTCTGTCTTTTTGTTTTTGTTTCTTCACGGTCCTGGTCCAAATCATAATCAAAACCTTTACCTTCTACCGTTCACATCTGAGATGTGCAGGATTCTCCGCCCGCCATAGAAATCTCCCGGTTGCCGCGGCGACAGTAACCGGAGCCTCATTAAAGTTGAATGTTGTGGTTTGTGTTTCACACCGGAGCCTCGGACGCCGCTCGCTGGGTCTCCTCACGTCCACCTGCAGAGGATCCGGACCTCCATACCGGAGCCAGACCTGATCCAGACCTGATCCAGACCCGATCCAGACCTCCATAACGGAGCCAGACCTGATCCAGATCTGATCCAGACCTGATCCAGACCTGATCCAGACCTCCATAACGGATCCAGACCTGATCCAGACCTGATCCAGACCTGATCCAGACCTGATCCAGACCTCCATAACGGAGCCAGACCTGATCCAGACCTGATCCAGACCTCCATAACGGATCCAGACCTGATCCAGACCTGATCTGGACCTGATCCATAACCTGATCGATCTGCGTCGTCGACCCCCGGACGCTCTGACCCCGGAGTCATGTGACCGACACAGGTCAGTGATGAACACGAGGTGGAGCTTCTGCTGGAGACCAGTCTGTGAGAACATTATGTTTAACTCCACAGCTTCTCCTGAGTCAGAACACGGAGGCAACAGCAGGACATGTGAGGAAAAACAAACCAGAAAAACTAGAACTGAAGGACTTTGGGCTTAAACAGTTTCTGTAAAACATGAGCTATAACGAGTCAGATCAGGGATTGTTCCAAAACGAGACGGCGTTTATAATTTCCAAAAGGAAGAAATGTTTCTAAAAACACGTGAGAGCAGCTGTGTTTGTTTTGTTGGATTCATGAGTCGGACCAGGAGCTAAAGACTAAAACCTTAATTCAGTTTAACATTCTTTTGAAGAAATCAATTATAAAACAATACCATGAGAACGATGCTAATGATGCAACATTAAGATGATAGATGTTTTTCTTTGTGACGATTTAAAAACAAAAACATGTATAACTGCAGCATAAGACATTGGCAGCTTTTACTGTTTGTTTTGTAAATACACTGGGCTAGCATTAGCTTTAGCGTTAGCTTTAGCTTTAGCTTCTGCCTTTTCCATTTCAGACTTTAGTTTATTTATGTCGTCATCTGTTAAATGTTTAAATGTCTGAATAAAAAAATCGGAATCTGAAAAAAGTGACAGATATTCAAGAAAAATGTGGAAAAGAGGAGGATTCAGACACAAACGAGAAGAACAGATCTTTTTTTTTTTTTAACGGCACTATTTTGTCACTTTTTTGTCGCGTTTTCTTCCTCAAATTTTGAAGCTTTTAGATTTGGGTAAAGCTGGAGGAAATGGTGGGGGTTAAGAGGTTAGGGGGACATCAGTGTAGACGACTTTTTCAACTCCGCTGCTTCGTCCTGAGTCAGAACAAACACCAACAGCGAGAAAACCAGGAGAAAATAATATATATAAAAAAGAAAAGAAATGAAAGAAAAATGAGAAAATATGGAAAAAAGGGCAGAAAAAATGTTACAAAACAACATGAGTAAAATAAATAATAAAAAAAATAAATAAATAGACAAAAGATGCAGAAAAAAAAAAAAGTGAGAAAAATACAGGCCGCTCTGACGGTCCAGACGCCGGTGGTTTTAACCAGATTTGTCGCGGCAAAAATGTTGAAAAAAATAAAATGAGGGAAATAAAAAAAAATAAAAGCGAGAAAAGGTCAAAAATTAAAACATTAAAAGCAGGAAAAAAGCAGAAACAGATTCACTGTTGTTGCTTCTTTTGTCGTATTTGTGTTATATTTGTGTTGCTTGTTTGTTGTTGCGTTTTCATCGAGGATCCAGGTCCTCGTGTGGAACTGAAGAGTTGGTTATGCTTTTATTTTGGAGGGAACAAAACGGAAACGTCTTAGTTTTTTCTACCAAATGTTCCACTTTTTTTTTCCACTTTAAAAAAAAAAAAATCAAATCTGCCTGAAAAGTCACATTTTCTAGAAAAGGAAAAAAGCTCGATTTTTAATTTTTTTTTTTAAAGTTGAAAATTTGCAACTTTTTTTTTTAAAATCACTTTATTGTTGCGCTTTTGTGGCATTTTTTTGATAATTTTCTTGTAGTTTTTGTCTCTCTCTTGATCTTTTTTTCCAGAAGCTTTTAGATCTGGGTAAACCGAGCACATTTTCTCCTGTGTGGCTTTACCCAAATCTAAAAGCTTCTGGAAAAAAGTGTCAACACAGAAACAAAAGAAATCGGGTGAAAATTGGATCAAAAAAGGACAACATGAGAAAAAAGATCAGTTTAGTTTTGTAGGTCTTAGTAAGTAAGTAATCTTTATTTGTATAGCACCTTTCACAGACAAAGGCCACAAAGTGCTTCACAACACAGTAAAACATCTAGAATTAAATACAATATAAAAAGGGTCAAAACACAGAAATCATATCAGCCCAAAAATAGCTAATTAAAGGCTTGAACAAATAAATGAGTAAAAGGTTGCTTTTAAAGGTATCCACAGAGTCAGTAGAGCTTGTAGAAGATCGTTCCAAAGCCTGGAAGGATCGCTCAACTCTAGTACGAACACAAGAGCGTGGAACCTTCAGCAGATGTTGATCCACAGACCTCAGAGCCCGAGCAGGGGTGTGAGGCTGGACCAGAAAACTGAAGTAAGAAGGAGCCTGACCACGCAGGGCTCTGAAAGCTAGAACCAACATTTTAAACTTGATCCTATAGGACACTGGCAGGTAATGAAGTCGTTTTAAAACAGGAGATCTGTGGGTCCTCCTGTTGGTTCTCGCTGCAGAGTTCTGCACTCGTTGCAGTCGAGAGAGCTCCTTCTTATTAAGACATGAAAACAAACTATTACAATAGTCCAAACGTGAAGACACAAACGCATGAATGATGATCTCCAAATCATTACGTGCCCATATTCCTAAGTTTAGAGATGTTCCTTAGTTGAAAGAAGCAGTTCCTTGTTAGCTGCTCACAGTGCTGGACTAATGACATGTCTTTATCAAAGAGAACTCCCAAGTTTCAGAGACTTGGCTTCGCGGACTGGCCTGAGTCACCCAGGTACTGTTTAATCCCAGGAACTGTTTAATCCCAGGAACTGTTTAATCCCAGGAACTGTTTAATCCCCGGAACTGTTTAATCCCCGGAACTGTTTAATCCCAGGAACTGTTTAATCCCAGGAACTGTTTAATCCCAGGAACTGTTTAATCCCAGGAACTGTTTAATCCCAGGAACTGTTTAATCCCAGGAACTGTTTAATCCCAGGAACTGTTTAATCCCAGGAACTGTTTAATCCCAGGAACTGTTTAATCCCAGGAACTGTTTAATCCCCGGAACTGTTTAATCCCCGGAACTGTTTAATCCCCGGAACTGTTTAATCCCCGGAACTGTTTAATCCCAGGAACTGTTTAATCCCAGGAACTGTTTAATCCCCGGGGAATTGCATTTGAAAGCATTTAGCTTTCAAATGAGGCGTTACTCTGGCCTAGAGGCTGTAACCGTTAGATTTGGGTAAAGCCGGACTGGTGAAGGCGGAGGTAAGAGGTTCGAAGGCCGTGGGTTCGACTCCCTGTGCTGTCGTTACAGGAGGCGGCGGTGACCATGGCGACGATGGCGGGGGCGGAGCATCAGCAGCAGAGGGAGGCGGCGGTCGCCATGGCGGCGCGGCGGCCCGAGCTGCTCTGCATCGTCTGCTTCGGCGTCTTCGACCTGACCACGCGGTTACCACGGCGACTGCACTGCGGCCACACCTTCTGCCAGAGCTGCCTCGGCCGCCTCCACACGGTCATCAACGAGCAGGTCAGAACCAGAACCGGACCAGAACCGGACCGGAACCGGACCAGAACCGGACTAAAACTGGACCAGAACAGGACTAAAACCAGACCTCCACACGGTCATCAACGAGCAGGTCAGAACCAGAACCGGACCAGAACCGGACCGGAACCGGACCAGAACCGGACTAAAACTGGACCAGAACAGGACTAAAACCAGACCTCCACACGGTCATCAACGAGCAGGTCAGAACCAGAACCGGACCAGACCCGGACCAGACCCGGACCAGTACCGGACCAGAACCGGACCAGAACCGGACCGGACCAGAACTGGACCAGAACCGGACTAAAACCGGACCAAAACCAGACCGGAACCAGACCAGAACCGGACCAGAACCGGACCAGAACCGGACTAAAACCGGACCAGAACCAGACCAGAACCGGACCAGAACTGGACTAAAACCAGACCAGAGCCGAACCAGAACCGGCCCAGAACCGAACCAGAACCG
This sequence comes from Proterorhinus semilunaris, assembly GCA_021464625.1. Classification (NCBI taxonomy): domain Eukaryota; kingdom Metazoa; phylum Chordata; class Actinopteri; order Gobiiformes; family Gobiidae; genus Proterorhinus; species Proterorhinus semilunaris. The sequence goes on along the minus strand of JAJBBP010000030.1, from coordinate 518,445 downwards.
AACCAGAACCTGACCAGAACTGGACTAAAACCAGACCAGAGCCGAACCAGAACCGGACCAGAACCGGACCAGAACTGGACCAGAACCGGACCAGAACTGGACCAGAACCGGACCAGAACCGAACCAGAACCTGACCAGAACTGGACTAAAACCAGACCAGAGCCGAACCAGAACCGGACCAGAACCGGACCAGAACCAGACCAGAACCGGACCAGAACCGGCCCAGAACAGGACCAGAACCGAACCAGAACCGGACCAGAACCAGACCAGAACCGGACCAGAACCGGCCCAGAACCGAACCAGAACCTGACCAGAACTGGACTAAAACCAGACCAGAGCCGAACCAGAACCGGACCAGAACCGGACCAGAACTGGACCAGAACCGGACCAGAACCGAACCAGAACCTGACCAGAACTGGACTAAAACCAGACCAGAGCCGAACCAGAACCAGACCAGAACCGGACCAGAACTGGACCAGAACCGGACCAGAACTGGACCAGAACCGGACCAGAACCGAACCAGAACCTGACCAGAACTGGACTAAAACCAGACCAGAGCCGAACCAGAACCGGACCAGAACCGGACCAGAACCAGACCAGAACCGGACCAGAACCGGCCCAGAACCGGCCCAGAACAGGACCAGAACCGAACCAGAACCGGACCAGAACCAGACCAAAACCGGACCAAAACCGAACCAGAACCGGACCAGAACCGGACCTTTAGGCCTGTCCAAACCGCCGGTGGTGTGAATGTGGCCGACCCATAGACTCCGCCCCCTCCCTCCACGCTGTTTGCCATAATGACCACGCCCGAGGGGGAAATCATGGCGGGTTTACAGACTCCTCCTCCCTGCTGTGACGGAGCATGTTCCTAAAAAGGGCATGAGGGCGGGACCTTCACTGTAGACTCCACCCTCGCGTGACATTGTCGTGCGGTATAGCGTTAGCGCTGATGCTAACGGCCTGTCAATCAGAGTCATTAGTACGAGATTTCTCAAATGTTTCTGTAGTTTAGGAAAATTAGAAACCGGGCTTTAAAGTTGCTTTCTAATGGGAGACTAGTGGCTGTGTGGAGGTACTACCATCTTTCCCTTCAGCTGCAGTGGAAACTTTCCTCCTCCGCACGTACATCACTGTGTTTAACCACGAGGGAGAGGCGTGACCACGGTGACAGGGCGATGCTCGTTGTCATGGTAACACGTTGATGATTTATCCCTCTGGTTGCAGTGGTGGCTGCCGTGCCCCCAGTGCCGGCAGAACACTCCTCGGCCTAAAGGTGGCGCCGCGGCCCTGGACCTGGACCTGGCGCTGTTTCTGGCGGTGAAGTCTGGCCCCGCCCCCCGCCCCGTGCCGGCCAATCGCGTGGAGGCGGAGGCGGCCCAGGGGAAGCTGTGGCAGATCTACCGCGACGAGGGCTGGACTCACGGAGGATTGGCCGAGCCGCGCTTCCATCAGGACGCCGAGCGCTCCCATTGGCTGTGCTGCTGGCCCTGCTGCCGGGGGCGGGGCTGAACGTCAGATCAAAGTGACGTGACCATTAGTGCAGGACACCATTCTTCTATACTTAGACTTTAATGATACTGTTTTCTATACTTGTCATCTAGAGCCATCAAACAGATGAATAATGTTCATTTATTCCTTTTCCTTCCAGTTCATTGGCATTTATATCATGTGTTTGAGTTTTTCTTATTTTTCCCACATTTTTTCTAAAATGTTCTCACTTTGTTTTAAAAAAAAAAAAAAATCCCCAGTTTTGCCCCACATTTTTCCAAAATTTTCCCCCAATATAGCCAGTTTTTTCTTCCAATATTCCCACTGTTTTTCTTCAAATATTCTCATGTTTGTTTCCAATATTCCCACTGTTTTTCTTCAAATATTCCTAAATTGTTGTCCAATATTCCCACTATCTATTTTCAATATTCCCACAGTTTTTCTTCCAATATTCCCACTGTGTTTTTTCTTATATTCACACTGTGTTTTTTCAATATTCCCACCGTTTTTTCCCCAATATTCCCACCGTTTTTCTTCCAATATTCCCACTGTTTTTTTCCGATATTCACACTGTGTTTTTTCCAATATTCCCAATGTTTTTTCCTAATATTCCCACTGTGTCTTTCCAATATTCCCACTGTTTTTTTCTTATATTCACACTGTGTTTTTTCAATATTCCCAATGTTTTTTCCTCAATATTCCCACTGTGTTTTTTCCAATATTCCCACTGTGTTTTTTCCAATATTCCCACTGTGTTTTTTCCAATATTCTCACTGTTTTTTCCCCTTTTTTCAACTTGTGTTTCACTTTTCTTTCTTTTAAACGTTGACCAACAGCATCAAAACTTGAATATAGAGATTTTATATTTGTTATTATTATGTCGGTTCCTGCTCTCGATACCGTTCTGCATAAACATGTTATTCAGAAACAGCAGCGCCCCCTGGTGTCCATGGCCAGACTGCAGGTCTAACTCTTTGTCATGCTGTGTATTTCTCATGAATATAAACGGTTACGGTGAAAAGATGCTAACGTTAGCTGCTGACCCATCGCTTCCTCTCTCGGACAAAAAAACAATAATCTGAGCCGTTTTCTTCATTCATGTCAAATCCATGTGAAATAAAACGGATCTTATTCATCCATAAAGATTCCCCTGTCTCCGAGTTTGGTCGGTCTTTATCGCAGAAACACTAGGGGTCATTTACCAAGACACGTGCTAAAGAGTGAGTGCAAAGGGGAAAGTAAAATAAACTATTTTCTGGCCGTGTTTGCTCTGATTTAACATTTAAGATAAAGTGCATTACAGTAACACGGCCACACATCTGAAATGTAAATGAGCGACGGCCACATAAGCCGTATGAAGCATCTCAGGGAGGGGTCTCCTGGTGGCTCCAGGAGACAAAAATACAAACATTTCCTTCAGAATAAAACCATTTCCGCCGGAAGCCCCGCCCGTTAGCATTAGCCGCATTAGCTCCAGAGCCGGGACTCTGCGGGACCAAAGAGGGACAAAAGTGGGATTAAGTGGACTAAAACGGGACTAAAAGTGGACCGAAGCGGGCCTAGACACGGGGATGACCTTGGCGGAGGTCTGCAGAGAGGAGCCGTGACCGGACACCGACTTTAACACCGGCCCTCGTCCCGAAACCGCAGCCGAAAACAGGCGACCTCCTCCGGGCAGCTCCTCCCAGAAGCGTCGCTGTGTGCGGAGCCTGGAGCCCGGGCTGGGAGCCCCTCTGAGCGGCCACAGAGAGGACCCACACCGCGGTGAGTGACTCTGGAGGTCAGGCTGTCAGTGTTGAGGCATAAATGTAAAGTCTTTATTCTGACAGTAGCTGCTTCTATGGACACTCTCTTAACACCAGGCGTTTGGTCCTAGTGGGATAGTTTAGCAACACCTCTCATTATTAATATTATATATGTGTTTATTCGTCTTTTTCATTATTTTATACTCGCATTGGTTCAATTTTTAACGCAAATGTATGATTTTAGAAGTGATATGAGCAATAAAAATAAGCGATCTGTCAAAGGCCCGCCCATGAGTATTTGCAAAACAAACATTAACAATTCAGTTTTATATACGTGAATATCTACATATTTATTTATAGCACTTATTTAAATAAATACAAGCCAATATGAGCTTTGAAAACATGCGAAATGTGCAGGAACTCGTTCACAAAGTATTTCATTTCTTAAATTTACTTGTGATGTTGTTTTTGTGATATACCCTTTGCTAGAGTCTGAATAGAACACATAATGATCCAAATTAGACATTGTAGAGCCAGTTACTCACTGCAGCCAGAGTCATATTTTCAGCCCGTTTGAGTTTCCAGGTAAAGTGGAGGATGTTTTTGATTTCTGAAATACTTGAGCTGATCATTGCGATAAATGTGAGTTTAGTTGTTAAACCGGTCATGGTAAAGCTTTGAAACAGGAACAGAAGAATATGACAATTTAAAACAAAATGCTATTCAATTTAAATTTATTACAAAAGAATAAGGAACATGGTTCAGAACAGTTCAGATATTTTGGACGAAATGCCAAAGGTTTAGGAAGTCCGAGTGTTTCCTATGGGAGCGGCGTTAGCATTAGCGCGTTAGCATTTGTCATTTCACATTCTTCAGCACTCGTAGGTCGTTTCCAAACTCCAACACGCTCGTTGAAGCGTCTTTACGGTTGTCTCACTCGCTCGTGGTGACTGTAGTCTTGCTGCGCCTGTCTGGGATTGTGTCAGACTCTTTATTTGTTTAGGAAAAGGTATCCGGATCCCTGTTAGCATTAGCTCCTGTTAGCATTACCTCCGGCCCCTGTTATTCCCTATGACAGCCGCGTTAGCTCCTGTTAGCATTACCTCCGGCCCCTGTTATTCCCTATGACAGCCGCGTTAGCTCCTGTTAGCATTACCTCCGGCCCCTGTTATTCCATATGACAGCCGCGTTAGCTCCTGTTAGCATTACCTCCGGCCCCTGTTATTCCCTATGACAGCCGCGTTAGCTCCTGTTAGCATTACCTCCGGCCCCTGTTATTCCCTATGACAGCCGCGTTAGCTCCTGTTAGCATTACCTCCGGTGTTAGGGATCAACGTGGGCGGGATTAATTCGGGTTTGTTTATCGGCGTGTCGCAGGACAGTCCTATAAAGACTCAAGGACACCTCCTTTTAAAAGTCCATTAGATGGCGCCATACACCTCAATAGGCTCACCTCAAGCAGATACACTTTCACGTACGCTACAATAAAGGACGGCTTTAATATTAGGTAATAATTACTAAATTGTGAAAATACATTATAAAAAGTGTCCAGGAAAATATAATAAACAGCAAATGAATAAAACCATGGAGGCAAAAACACACGGGGGATCGAACCACCAACCTCCTGTGCACGAGACCACCCACTCTACCAGCTACGCCACCACTCGTTGAAGATGTTTTACTCTGGCCCCACATAAAATCCCTTCAAATTAAAACACGAGCCCTTGTTCGTTCAAGTTACCAGGGAAAATGTCCATACAGTGACAATATCTCCCGAGCCTCAGTTTCAGGACAAATTATTGACATAAAAAAAAAAAGTTTCAAAAGCATAACCAGAAACGTCATCAGTTCACAATTCAGGAGTTCACTGTGGAGCTGCATGTGTTGAATGGATGTCAGTAAAGTGCGCTGCACCAAGTGAAACATGTTGAGGAATGGATAAGTCCTCACTAGATAATACAGTATGTTGAACCTGTGCCATTGAAACACTGTATGCGTGTGCCTTCTTTGGTCATACACATGCTATCAGTTACTGTCACTGCCATATGGTTTAGCTTATTCTCAGAATAAACTGACTTACTTCATGGCTTGTCTTGAAGATATACAGTGGGCCACAATAATCCCCTACTTATACCATACAGTGTAACACAATGCAAAGACATCATTTCATTCCGTATTCCTTTATTGTGTTCACGTCATTCAACATAAGTAAATAGTACGAACAGTGAGAGAGAACAATCACATTATTTGGAGGCGCACTTTAGCCTACAGGTAGACACGAATGCCAATGCTTTAGCTCGATACCCACGAATCAGTCTGCATTCAAAGGTAAAGGTGAACATTATTAGCCAAAGTAAAGTTCCAACTCAGGTTAGCCATAGCACAATTAATGAAACAGCCACGACAGCGATACCAAACAATGCTACACCTCAGGAAAAGTTACACCGCAGTCAACACACCTTACTTTTAATACTTTCCATTTGGCGAAAAAAAAAAATCACAGGATAACAGATGAGATTAAAAATATACTTTCGGCTCGTATCTCCATGGGGCTTGGGGGAGGTGAGGTTAGCTGTGTCCATGCCTGACAACAATGCACCTTTCGGACGTCCAGTGAACAATTAATGACAATTAAATCACTTTTTCGCATCTTAATCGGGAAAGCAATGGTTGTAAATTAGTATTAATATGAGTATATAATCGCACTGTATGATGGCAGACATATAGGCCTATTCTGATGCCTGATGAATTTGAAACATGATCTGAAACAATATTATGGACAGGCATTGACTCAGCCACCTACACCCCTACTCTACCTCTACCCCACCTGTACCCCTCTCACCCTCAAAGGGGTACAGGTGGGGGTAGAGCAGACATGGGCAAACTAAGGCCCGCGGGCCACATACGGCCCGTTAGGCTTTTTAATCCGGCCCGCCGAACTTGTCCAAATTATAGTAAAAACCTCCTTTTTTTTTCCTTTCCCTGCAATGCCCACGTTTCCCCAATAGATGGCGCACTCAACACATTGACCGTTGTTGGAGTGGCGCGTATTTCTCTTTATTTCACTTTAATTTTCACTTCGTTTCACGTCACCATTAAGCCCTTCTGTGAAAATGAGCGGACCAAAGAGAAGGAAAGTGGACAGCTTTTAATTAAGAGCAATGCGCATTTACGCACAGCAGCGGTACAGTAGCTTAATTAACACGCCGCACATCGCTCTTAATTTAAATAAAAATTTTCAGCTGCAGGTAGGATATTTAATACAGCCTATGTCTGTGTGCTTGGCAACGATACACGTGTACTGTTTGCGCGTGAAGGCGAGGGCGTCCGTGGCGAGTTTGTAGAGCGCGCGGTCAGGACAATCCATCCATGATTTTGCGGAGTTTAACACAAGTAGATATAATGCTGCGTTTACACATAAGCACGATGCGTTACGAATGTCATTTTTCCGTCATTCGTGACGTTCGTGACGTGCCTTAACGCATCTCAATGGGATTCTTAACAGAACGCATCAGTTCGTGACATTCGTGACGTTCGTGGAAAAAGTTTTTGTCTGTCAAAAAATCTTCCACGAATGTCACGAATCACCCTCTGTTCGTGGAGTTCGCAACGGAGCGTGTCCTTTCGTGATGCGTAGTGGCGCTTCGTAATTCAGCGTGAGAGCATTCGTAGAGCAGAATCACTGTTTTCACGCTCAAAATTGACAGAAACCCACGCTACGCCCAAAGTAAATGTTGGTACCTGCAGTAGCTATGCCAAGGAAAAGTGTCACAAAGTCGGCCAATCCGCGCTCCAAGCCACGGACTGCACCTGGCGCTGCCGCTCCTCGGGGTGCTGAAAGTGTTCCTCCGACCTTTCTTCCTCCTGGGTCGTACCTGATGTTCGGGAGTTGGAGCCAGAAGAGCCCAATGACTCAGGGGAGAGCACGGCCTCTGCTCCGCCTCCAACCCGGTGGAAGAAGATCACTCCACATTCGCCCAATTCTTGACAGATTTCGGACAGAACGCGAATATTCCTAGTGACCCGAAACAGCGCGTGGCAGCGCGCAACACCACGCAGCAGCGCGGGACGCCACGCAGCAGCGCGGGACGCATATTCGCGACCGTGCGTAATAATTCGTGCCATTAATCGTAACGCGTAGTAACAAGTCGCAACAGTTAGTGGCGGCGCGTGAAACCTCGACCCCGAATCATCAAATTCGTGATCCTTGGCCACGAATGTGCATTTGTGGCATTCGTAACGCATCGTGCTTATGTATAAACGCAGCATTATTGAGCTTGAGTATTTCGTTGTGTAATAATATGTTTTGAATGTTGAAAGTGATTCAATTTTTCAATAAATGTTGATTTATTTAACTTTGCACCTTCGATTGAAACTTATTAAAAACAGACGCAATCTTGATAAATCACAGTGCGTATGTTATTTTAATCTATTTACATTTCCTCCTCCCAGTATCTGCGAAATAGTATGTAAATGCCATATCTTGCATATTCCTTGAGACAAATTTATTAACTGATAAGGGCTATTTTTCACATTTGAAAGACAGTTAATAAATTGGGTTGTAGTGTTCTTACTGTGCTATGAGGTTTGCACACACTACATTTAATGCTTTAGTATATCCGGCCCAAACACTCCCTCCAAATGCTCCTGGCCCGGCCCCTCTGTCAAATTTTAGAACCCATTGTGGCCCGCGAGTCAAAAAGTTTGCCCACCCCTGGGGTAGAGGTAGAGTAGGGGTGTAGGTGGCTGAGTCAATGCCTGTCCATAATGTTTTTTTCCAGATAGTTTCAGATTTCTCAGGCATCAAAATAGGCCTAGATGTCTGCCGTCATATACGTTGCAATTATACTCATAGTGATACTGCTTTATTACCATTGATTTCCCGATTTAGTGGATAAGACGAGGAAAAGACAGCGATTTCATTGTTCTTTATTGTTCACGGGACGTCCGACAGACATTGTGGACAGGCATGGACACAGCTAACCTCACCTCCCCCAAGCCCCATGGAGATACGAGCCGAAAGTATATTTTTAATCTCATCTGTTATCCTGTGATTTTTTTTTTTCGCCAAATGGAAAGTATTAAAAGTAAGGTGTGTTGACTGCGGTGTAACTTTTCCTGAGGTGTAGCATTGTTTGGTATCGCTGTCGTGGCTGTTTCATTAATTGTGCTATGGCTAACCTGAGTTGGAACTTTACTTTGGCTAATAATGTTTACCTTTACCTTTGAATGCAGACTGATTCGTGGGTATCGAGCTAAAGCATTGGCTTTCGTGTCTACCTGTAGGCTAAAGTGCGCCTCCAAATAATGTGATTGTTCTCTCTCACTGTTCGTACTATTTACTTATGTTGAATGACGTGAACACAATAAAGGAATACGGAATGAAATGATGTCTTTGCATTGTGTTACACTGTATGGTATAAGTAGGGGATTATTGTGGCCCACTGTATATCTTCAAGACAAGCCATGAAGTAAGTCAGTTTATTCTGAGAATAAGCTAAACCATATGGCAGTGACAGTAACTGATAGCATGTGTATGACCAAAGAAGGCCCACGCATACAGTGTTTCAATGGCACAGGTTCAACATACTGTATTATCTAGTGAGGACTTATCCATTCCTCAACATGTTTCACTTGGTGCAGCGCACTTTACTGACATCCATTCAACACATGCAGCTCCACAGTGAACTTCTGAATTGTGAACTGATGACGTTTCTGGTTATGCTTTTGAAACTTTTTTTTTTTATGTCAATAATTTGTCCTGAAACTGAGGCTCGGGAGATATTGTCACTGTATGGACATTTCCCCCGGTAACTTGAACGAACAAGGGCTCGTGTTTTAATTTGAAGGGATTTTATGTGGGGCCAGAGTAAAACATCTTCAACGAGTGGTGGCGTAGCTGGTAGAGTGGGTGGTCTCGTGCACAGGAGGTTGGTGGTTCGATCCCCCGTGTGTTTTTGCCTCCATGGTTTTATTCATTTGCTGTTTATTATATTTTCCTGGACATTTTTTATAATGTATTTTCACAATTTAGTAATTATTACCTAATATTAAAGCCGTCTGTTATTCAAATGTCCTTTATTGTAGCGTACGTGAAAGTGTATCTGCTTGAGGTGAGCCTATTGAGGTGTATGGCGCCATCTAATGGACTTATAAGGAGGTGCCCTTGAGTCTTTATAGGACTGTCCTGCGACACGCCGATAAACAAACCCGAATTAATCCCGCCCACGTTGATCCCTAACACCGGCCCCTGTTATTCCCTATGACAGCCGCGTTAGCTCCTGTTAGCATTACCCCCGGCCCCTGTTATTCCCTATGACAGCCGCGTTAGCTCCTGTTAGCATTACCCCCGGCCCCTGTTATTCCCTATGACAGCTGCGTTAGCATTAGCATGTTTTTATTTTAAATTTGCGTGATTTTATTAGAATAATCGTGATTGCTCTGTACAGATACACATTAGTTTACATGGGTCGTCTGATGGAAAACGAGTGGTAAAGGAACAGAATCTGAAATACAAAAACTATTATTTTACACATGAACACAATAAATGGCAATGGAATTAACCTCTTAACTCCCGCCTGAAACGAGCACATTTTCTCCAGCTTGGCTTTACCCAAATCTAAACGCTTCTTGGAAAAAGTGTCAAAATAGCGAGTGACAAAAACAAGTCAACAGAGACTATTTGCTATATTTAGTGGTTCTCACCTGGCGATAATATCTGTATTGTATATCTTTCTGTCTGTTAATGGTGGTAGACCAGATGAGAACTACTGCTTTAAATGTTGTTATCTGGGATTGAGAGAGGAGGGTGGTTGATGGAGCATTTCTGTTTGTCTTCTATGTGTCATGTTAGTTTGTGTTGAGTAATTGTTGTTGTGTTGTTGTTGTTGATGTTCGTTTTGCTGTCTGTAAACTGTGCACGCTGCTGTTTGTGCCATTTCTGTGTTTTGTCTAATTGCTTTGTGGACCCCCTCGAAAATGAGATGCTGCATCTCAAGGGGCTTTCCATTAATAATAAAAATAAAAAATACGATACGAAGCATTAGCATTAGACGATGATTGCGATTTATTTTTACTACTTTAGAAACAACTATTTAGTAAACTACTACGCCTTCATTAGATTTGTGTCAAATACATTTTATCTATCTATCTATCTGTGCTCGTCACATAATTAGAATATCATGAAAAAGTTCATTTAATGCTGTAATTCAACTTAAAATGTGAAACTAATATATGATAAATATGACAAGCCTTTATTTGTTATAATTTTTATGATTATTTGAAATATTCAAATTTTATGAGATTTTTAATTTGGGGGTTTTTACAAGCTGAGCCATAATCATCAAAGGCAGTTTCACCTACACAAGTCAAGTTTACCAGGATTTTGGAGCGAGACTTTGAGGCTTAAAAGCTGATGGACAAGTTTCATAAATCTCATATAAACATTTCCACAAAAGGAGCATGTTGGGGAATAATCTACTGATCTTGAAGGTTTATAATCCTTATAAAGTTTTAGATAGTTTTATGGAAGATGGAAGTGGTGCTTTTCACAGTCACCCTAATAATCCACTCGATTAGCCGCTTTTACAAGTAATCGATAAACATGTCCTTCTACAAAGAGAACTGTGTGAAAAGTAAGGGCAGGCTAAGAATCTTATTGTAGTAACTTTACTAACGGTCAAAGGGCTAAATGCTGGATTGGTTTATGGTTTTTATCTCTGTAACGTCTGGACCTTCCCACATGAGAGGAAAACGGTCCCAAAGTGGGGATTTTTCAATATCTGATTCCTGCCTGATATTGAGCTTTGAACACAAACAACACAGAGAAATGTTTCACTAAAAAACTGTTTATTCCAAATCTGAAGCTGATCCAACCCCCTCAGAGTAAAACCTCTCTCTCTCCACAGAACCATGCAGCGCAGCCTCGATCGCCCCAAGTCTTAGCGTGCACGTGGCTCTGGAGCGTGCATGTGAGGGGAGGCGTGCACGAGAGTCTGCGAGCGTGCACGTGAGCCGGCAGAGATGGGCTTCGGTCGAGACCTGAGGAACTCCCACGAGGGCCTGCTGAAGCTGCAGGACTGGGAGCTCAAGGTACAAATACTTTACTACTACTACTACTACTACTACTACTACTACTGCTGCTGAAGCTGCAGGACTGGGAGCTCAAGGTACAAATACTTTACTACTACTACTACTACTACTGCTACTGCTACTGCTGAAGCTGCAGGACTGGGAGCTCAAGGTACAAATACTTTACTACTACTACTACTACTACTGCTACTGCTGAAGCTGCAGGACTGGGAGCTCAAGGTACAAATACTTTACTACTACTACTACTACTGCTACTGCTGAAGCTGCAGGACTGGGAGCTCAAGGTACAAATACTTTACTACTACTACTACTACTACTACTACTACTGCTGAAGCTGCAGGACTGGGAGCTCAAGGTACAAATACTTTACTACTACTACTACTACTACTACTACTACTACTGCTGAAGCTGCAGGACTGGGAGCTCAAGGTACAAATACTTTATTACTACTACTACTACTACTACTACTGCTACTGCTGAAGCTGCAGGACTGGGAGCTCAAGGTACAAATACTTTACTACTTTATTACTGCGATTATTACTACTACTACTACTACTACTACTACTACTGCTACTGCTGAAGCTGCAGGACTGGGAGCTCAAGGTACAAATACTTTATTACTTTATTACTACTACTACTACTACTACTGCTGAAGCTGCAGGACTGGGAGCTCAAGGTACAAATACTTTACTACTTTATTACTGCGATTATTACTACTACTACTACTACTACTACTGCTACTGCTGAAGCTGCAGGACTGGGAGCTCAAGGTACAAATACTTTACTACTTTATTACTGCTGCTACTGTGATTACTACTACTAGGCCTGCAACGATAATTCTTTTCTGAGGACAATGTATCGTCTCAAAAAATATCGTGATAAACGATAATATTGAGTATAATGCAAATACTGTAGGCAATAAAAAGAAAACTGTGCAACTATTTAATTGAAATGTATTGAACTTCTGACATTCAATATTAACCCCTTATACCAAACACAGTGCAAACTAAAGGGTCGACATATTCTAGGACACTGTTTCCATCTGAGCTTCTCAAGCTTTTAACATAACTCACACTCACCAGGTTCTGTGTTTGAACTAGGCCTGTCACAACATTTACAACAAATAGTCAATATACAGCATCATCTTTAAAAATATCCCAATAACAATAATATTGATATTTCATCTGCATTATTTTTGTTAAATATTTCCTCACAAAAACTCACTTGTGTGACTTCTTCTATATTAAATGTATGGATTCAGTTCATACTGTATTACTGCTAAAGTAGAGCAGCCGTATGTTCTTTCTCCTTTTCTTTCAAATATAACCTCCTGTTCACACGGCCGTCGGAGTGAAGCAGCTTTTTTGGGAAACTTGTTGACTGTCAAACCACTGCAGCATTTCTCAGTAACATAGTCCTAAGCCCTGAGTAATGTTCTCAGGACTATCGCGCTTGTATTTGGACAGTAACATAGTCCTAAGCCCTGAGTAATGTTCTCAGGACTATCCCGCTTGTATTTGGACAGTGGCTAAAGCGCTCGGGTTCCTCTCGCTAGCAGTAGCGCTGATTAGCTTTGATTCACTTTGTTTACACCCCCGCCTCTCTCCAAAAGCAGCTGATCTATAAATGATCTGGATCCATGCGGGACACGGCTGATGAGCTCGGTGTCTTTAAGCACAGGGAGACGGGTTGGATGAAGCTCCGCCCACTCAGCGCTGGGATAGCTTCATGTTTCTGTAGTTATTTTAAGCACACGCAGCACGTGCATTTATCGAGCCTAAAAATGTTATCGTCCTTCATTTTACTCATCGAGCGATAACTCGATATAGTAATTATCATGGCCGGCCTAAATACAACTGCTACTGCTGAAGCTGCAGGACCTGGAGCTCAAGGTACAAAATCTGTCATGAATTAATCTCTCCTTGTGAGCATTTTTATATAAAAAGAAAAACAGATTTGATATACTGTATTGTGAAGCTGTTTGTTTTGATCGGTGAGTACGTGAGGATCGCCATCATGTCCGACTCCGGAAACGTCACGATCAAACACACTTTACAATGACTGACAAAAAGTAAATAACATAAAATAACCTAAACAGACTATAAACAGACTCCTCTCTCCCCTCTCTCTCCCCTCTCTCTCCCCTCTCTCTCTCCCCCCCCCTCTCTCCTCCTCAGCTCCTGGACACAGTGAAGCGGTTCATGATGCAGAGAGTGAAAAGTGATAAAGAATATTCTGCTCTGTTACTGAATCTGAGCCAACACCAGCAGCAGGAGTCGGACTACAGCAGCACCGTCAGCAAGGTGTGGCCCTACAACACTCTACAACACTCTACAAACCTCTACAACACTCTACAAACCTCTACAACACAACACCTGGTTAACATGTATGTATGTGTCCCAGTCCTGGGGGCAGGTGGTGCGTCACACCGAAGCTCTGGGGAAGATCGTCCGCTCTCACGCTGAAGAACTGAACTCTGGACCTTTGCACAAACTCACGGCTCTGATCCGAGACAAGCAGCAGCTGAAGAAGACCTACCAACATCTGCACCAGCAGCTGGAGGCGCATCATCACAAGGTGCCCAGCCCTGTGAAATATATAACATACTTCTGTTTTAATGGTTTAAGACTGCCTATTGTGTTTAATAATGTCTAAACCTGACTTGAAAACTAAATAAAACAGGGTAAATAAACTGCATTTTGAGTCGGTGGTGCTACAGCGCCCCCCGCAGGGCTCCGGCTGATGGTGCCGTCTTTACTGCAGGTGACGAAGAGCGATCTGGAGAAACTGAAGTCGACCTACAGGCAACTGAGCCGCGACGCCAACTCTGCACGAGACAAGTACAGAGAGGCCGTCAGCAAAGGTAACGCCCCCTAAACCGACTAAAAACAGTTAAAACAAGATAAAAACTGACCAACTCTGCACGAGACAAGTACAGAGAGGCCGTCAGCAAAGGTACCGCCCCCTAAACCGGCTAAAAACAGTTAAAACAAGATAAAAACTGACCAACTCTGCACGAGACAAGTACAGAGAGGCCGTCAGCAAAGGTACCCGCCCCCTAAACCGACTAAAAACAGTTAAAACAAGATAAAAACTGACCAACTCTGCACGAGACGAGTACAGAGAGGCCGTCAGCAAAGGTACCGCCCCCTAAACCGGCTAAAAACAGTTAAAACAAGATAAAAACTGACCAACTCTGCACGAGACAAGTACAGAGAGGCCGTCAGCAAAGGTAACGCCCCCTAAACCAGCTAAAAACAGTTAAAACAAGATAAAAACTGACCAACTCTGCACGAGACGAGTACAGAGAGGCCGTCAGCAAAGGTACCGCCCCCTAAACCGACTAAAAACAGTTAAAACAAGATAAAAACTGACCAACTCTGCACGAGACGAGTACAGAGAGGCCGTCAGCAAAGGTACCGCCCCCTAAACCGACTAAAAACAGTTAAAACAAGATAAAAACTGACCAACTCTGCACGAGACGAGTACAGAGAGGCCGTCGGCAAAGGTACCGCCCCCTAAACCGACTAAAAACAGTTAAAACAAAATAAAAACTGACCAACTCTGCACGAGACGAGTACAGAGAGGCCGTCAGCAAAGGTACCCGCCCCCTAAACCGACTAAAAACAGTTAAAACAAGATAAAAACTGACCAACTCTACACGAGACAAGTACAGAGAGGCCGTCAGCAAAGGTACCCCGCCCCCTAAACCGGCTAAAAACAGTTAAAACAAGATAAAAACTGACCAACTCTGCACGAGACGAGTACAGAGAGGCCGTCAGCAAAGGTAACGCCCCCTAAACCGGCTAAAAACAGTTAAAACAAGATAAAAACTGACCAACTCTGCACGAGACGAGTACAGAGAGGCCGTCAGCAAAGGTACCCGCCCCCTAAACCGACTAAAAACAGTTAAAACAAGATAAAAACTGACCAACTCTGCACGAGACGAGTACAGAGAGGCCGTCAGCAAAGGTACCCGCCCCCTAAACCGGCTAAAAACAGTTAAAACAAGATAAAAACTGACCAACTCTGCACGAGACGAGTACAGAGAGGCCGTCAGCAAAGGTACCCGCCCCCTAAACCGGCTAAAAACAGTTAAAACAAGATAAAAACTGACCAACTCTACACGAGACGAGTACAGAGAGGCCGTCAGCAAAGGTACCCGCCCCCTAAACCGGCTAAAAACAGTTAAAACAAGATAAAAACTGACCAACTCTGCACGAGACGAGTACAGAGAGGCCGTCAGCAAAGGTAACGCCTCCTAAACCGACTAAAAACAGTTAAAACAAGATAAAAACTGACCAACTCTGCACGAGACGAGTACAGAGAGGCCGTCAGCAAAGGTACCCGCCCCCTAAACCGATTAAAAACAGTTAAAACAAGATAAAAACTGACCAACTCTGCACGAGACGAGTACAGAGAGGCCGTCAGCAAAGGTAACGCCCCCTAAACCGGCTAAAAACAGTTAAAACAAGATAAAAACTGACCAACTCTGCACGAGACGAGTACAGAGAGGCCGTCAGCAAAGGTACCCGCCCCCTAAACCGACTAAAAACAGTTAAAACAAGATAAAAACTGACCAACTCTGCACGAGACGAGTACAGAGAGGCCGTCAGCAAAGGTACCGCCCCCTAAACCGACTAAAAACAGTTAAAACAAGATAAAAACTGACCAACTCTGCACGAGACGAGTACAGAGAGGCCGTCGGCAAAGGTACCGCCCCCTAAACCGACTAAAAACAGTTAAAACAAAATAAAAACTGACCAACTCTGCACGAGACGAGTACAGAGAGGCCGTCAGCAAAGGTAACGCCCCCTAAACCGACTAAAAACAGTTAAAACAAGATAAAAACTGACCAACTCTACACGAGACAAGTACAGAGAGGCCGTCAGCAAAGGTACCCGCCCCCTAAACCGGCTAAAAACAGTTAAAACAAGATAAAAACTGACCAACTCTGCACGAGACGAGTACAGAGAGGCCGTCAGCAAAGGTACCCGCCCCCTAAACCGACTAAAAACAGTTAAAACAAGATAAAAACTGACCAACTCTGCACGAGACGAGTACAGAGAGGCCGTCAGCAAAGGTACCGCCCCCTAAACCGGCTAAAAACAGTTAAAACAAGATAAAAACTGACCAACTCTGCACGAGACGAGTACAGAGAGCCCGTCAGCAAAGGTAACGCCCCCTAAACCGGCTAAAAACAGTTAAAACAAGATAAAAACTGACCAACTCTGCACGAGACGAGTACAGAGAGGCCGTCAGCAAAGGTACCCGCCCCCCTAAACCGGCTAAAAACAGTTAAAACAAGATAAAAACTGACCAACTCTGCACGAGACAAGTACAGAGAGGCCGTCAGCAAAGGTACCCGCCCCCCTAAACCGGCTAAAAACAGTTAAAACAAGATAAAAACTGACCAACTCTGCACGAGACGAGTACAGAGAGGCCGTCAGCAAAGGTAACGCCTCCTAAACCGACTAAAAACAGTTAAAACAAGATAAAAACTGACCAACTCTGCACGAGACGAGTACAGAGAGGCCGTCAGCAAAGGTACCGCCCCCTAAACCGACTAAAAACAGTTAAAACAAGATAAAAACTGACCAACTCTGCACGAGACGAGTACAGAGAGGCCGTCAGCAAAGGTACCCGCCCCCTAAACCGACTAAAAACAGTTAAAACAAGATAAAAACTGACCAACTCTACACGAGACGAGTACAGAGAGGCCGTCAGCAAAGGTACCGCCCCCTAAACCGGCTAAAAACAGTTAAAACAAGATAAAAACTGACCAACTCTGCACGAGACGAGTACAGAGAGGCCGTCAGCAAAGGTACCCGCCCCCTAAACCGACTAAAAACAGTTAAAACAAGATAAAAACTGACCAACTCTGCACGAGACGAGTACAGAGAGGCCGTCGGCAAAGGTACCCGCCCCCTAAACCGACTAAAAACAGTTAAAACAAGATAAAAACTGACCAACTCTGCACGAGACGAGTACAGAGAGGCCGTCGGCAAAGGTACCGCCCCCTAAACCGACTAAAAACAGTTAAAACAAGATAAAAACTGACCAACTCTGCACGAGACGAGTACAGAGAGGCCGTCAGCAAAGGTACCGCCCCCTAAACCGGCTAAAAACAGTTAAAACAAGATAAAAACTGACCAACTCTGCACGAGACGAGTACAGAGAGGCCGTCAGCAAAGGTACCGCCCCCCTAAACCGGCTAAAAACAGTTAAAACAAGATAAAAACTGACCAACTCTGCACGAGACGAGTACAGAGAGGCCGTCAGCAAAGGTAACGCCCCCTAAACCGGCTAAAAACAGTTAAAACAAGATAAAAACTGACCAACTCTGCACGAGACGAGTACAGAGAGCCCGTCAGCAAAGGTAACGCCCCCTAAACCGGCTAAAAACAGTTAAAACAAGATAAAAACTGACCAACTCTACACGAGACAAGTACAGAGAGGCAGTCAGCAAAGGTACCGCCTCCTAAACCGGCTAAAAACAGTTAAAACAAGATAAAAACTGACCAACTCTACACGAGACGAGTACAGAGAGGCCGTCAGCAAAGGTAACGCCCCCTAAACCGACTAAAAACAGTTAAAACAAGATAAAAACTGACCAACTCTGCACGAGACGAGTACAGAGAGGCCGTCAGCAAAGGTACCCGCCCCCTAAACCGGCTGAAAACAGTTAAAACAAGATAAAAACTGACCAACTCTACACGAGACGAGTACAGAGAGCCCGTCAGCAAAGGTAACGCCCCCTAAACCGGCTAAAAACAGTTAAAACAAGATAAAAACTGACCAACTCTACACGAGACGAGTACAGAGAGGCCGTCAGCAAAGGTAACGCCTCCTAAACCGGCTAAAAACAGTTAAAACAAGATAAAAACTGACCAACTCTACACGAGACGAGTACAGAGAGGCCGTCAGCAAAGGTAACGCCCCCTAAACCGACTAAAAACAGTTAAAACAAGATAAAAACTGACCAACTCTGCACGAGACGAGTACAGAGAGGCCGTCAGCAAAGGTACCGCCCCCTAAACCGGCTAAAAACAGTTAAAACAAGATAAAAACTGACCAACTCTACACGAGACGAGTACAGAGAGCCCGTCAGCAAAGGTAACGCCCCCTAAACCGGCTAAAAACAGTTAAAACAAGATAAAAACTGACCAACTCTACACGAGACGAGTACAGAGAGGCCGTCAGCAAAGGTACCGCCCCCTAAACCGGCTAAAAACAGTTAAAACAAGATAAAAACTGACCAACTCTGCACGAGACGAGTACAGAGAGGCCGTCAGCAAAGGTACCCGCCCCCTAAACCGGCTAAAAACAGTTAAAACAAGATAAAAACTGACCAACTCTGCACGAGACGAGTACAGAGAGGCCGTCAGCAAAGGTACCCGCCTCCTAAACCGACTAAAAACAGTTAAAACAAGATAAAAACTGACCAACTCTGCACGAGACGAGTACAGAGAGGCCGTCAGCAAAGGTACCCGCCCCCTAAACCGGCTAAAAACAGTTAAAACAAAATAAAAACTGACCAACTCTGCACGAGACGAGTACAGAGAGGCCGTCAGCAAAGGTACCCGCCCCCTAAACCGGCTAAAAACAGTTAAAACAAAATAAAAACTGACCAACTCTGCACGAGACGAGTACAGAGAGGCCGTCAGCAAAGGTACCGCCTCCTAAACCGGCTAAAAACCGTTAAAACAAGATAAAAACTGACCAACTCTGCACGAGACGAGTACAGAGAGGCCGTCAGCAAAGGTACCCGCCCCCTAAACCGGCTAAAAACAGTTAAAACAAGATAAAAACTGACCAACTCTGCACGAGACGAGTACAGAGAGGCCGTCAGCAAAGGTACCCGCCTCCTAAACCGGCTAAAAACAGTTAAAACAAGATAAAAACATCTAAAGTCGAGAGCCGATACTGTAAAATGCCTCTAAAATCTAAAATAAATAAATAAACAGTTAAACAAAATAAAAAGTTAAAAACTAAATAAAGTTAAAAACAAAATGGAAACAGTTAAAACTAATTAAAAACCTAAATAAAACAGTTAAGCTAAATAAAAACAGCAAACAATTGTATAAAACGGCTATAAATTAAACACTAACTAAAAACTAATTTAAAAACAAAATACACACAACAAAAATTAAATAAAAGCAGCTAAAAACATAGTACAATCAATAAACATTATAAAGGCTATGAATTAACTAAAAACTTACTAATACGAATATAAACTTGCTAAAAACAGCTATAAACTAACTAAATATAGCTAAACTAACTAAAAAGCTCAAATCTGAAACTAAAAGCTAAAAACAAAGTTCTAATCCTCTTTAAAAACCTTCTGAAACATCTAAAGCCTGGTCCTCGTGTTTCAGGCCGGGAGGCGGAGAAAGCGCGGGAACGTTACGACAAAGCGTTGGTGAAGCTTCATAACATCCATAACCAGTACGTGCTGGCGGTGGGCGGGGCCAGGACGCAGCAGGAAGTGCACCAGAACAGCTCCGCCCCCTCGCTGCTCGACGCCCTCCAGAGGCTGCAGGAGGACATGACGCTCGCACTGTACGTGTTCATTTACTGAGTGTATGTTTGCAGTAGAAGTATCCTGGGAGAGTACTGTGAGCTGGTGCAGTAGTAGTACTGTGTGTATATTTGCAGTAAGAGTATCCTGGGAGAGTACTGTGAGCTGGTGCAGTAGTAGTACTGTGTGTATATTTGCAGTAAGAGTATCCTGGGAGAGTACTGTGAGCTGGTGCAGTAGTAGTACTTTGTGTATATTTGCAGTAGAAGTATCCTGGGAGAGTACTGTGAGCTGGTGCAGTAGTAGTACTTTGTGTATATTTGCAGTAGAAGTATCCTGGGAGAGTACTGTGAGCTGGTGCAGTAGTAGTACTGTGTGTATATTTGCAGTAAGAGTATCCTGGGAGAGTACTGTGAGCTGGTGCAGTAGTAGTACTTTGTGTATGTTTGCAGTAGAAGTATCCTGGGAGAGTACTGTGAGCTGGTGCAGTAGTAGTACTTTGTGTATGTTTGCAGTAGAAGTATCCTGGGAGAGTACTGTGAGCTGGTGCAGTAGTAGTACTTTGTGTATATTTGCAGTAGAAGTATCCTGGGAGAGTACTGTGAGCTGGTGCAGTAGTAGTACTGTGTGTATATTTGCAGTAGAAGTATCCTGGGAGAGTACTGTGAGCTGGTGCAGTAGTAGTACTTTGTGTATATTTGCAGTAGAAGTATCCTGGGAGAGTACTGTGAGCTGGTGCAGTAGTAGTACTTTGTGTATATTTGCAGTAGAAGTATCCTGGGAGAGTACTGTGAGCTGGTGCAGTAGTAGTACTTTGTGTATGTTTGCAGTAGAAGTATCCTGGGAGAGTACTGTGAGCTGGTGCAGTAGTAGTACTTTGTGTATGTTTGCAGTAAAAGTATCCTGGGAGAGTACTGTTAGCTGGTGCAGTAGTAGTACTTTGTGTATATTTGCAGTAAAAGTATCCTGGGAGAGTACTGTGAGCTGGTGCAGTAGTAGTACTTTGTGTATATTTGCAGTAAAAGTATCCTGGGAGAGTACTGTTAGCTGGTGCAGTAGTAGTACTTTGTGTGTATTTGCAGTAAAAGTATCCTGGGAGAGTACTGTGAGCTGGTGCAGTAGTAGTACTTTGTGTATATTTGCAGTAAAAGTATCCTGGGAGAGTACTGTGAGCTCACTTCCTTCGTGACTGAGGACATCTCCAAAGTCCATCAGGAAATGTCTGAGGCTGTGGAGCAGATCGACCCCGACACCGAGTACCAGAACTTCATCGACAAGTACAGGTGAAATACTTCTGCTGCTGTTGGACATTTGGAATGTGTAACTGTTGCAGGACTGTGCAGTAGTAGTGAAGTGTACATGTTTTAGGTCGGTGGAGAACCCCGAGCCGTCGGTGGAGTTTGACGCGTCGCTTTTGGAGGAAACTGAACATTTGCAGATCAACGAGCTCCAGTGGAACACGCTGACAGCAGACAGTCTGCAGGCCATGTGAGTACACAGGAACCAGAACCTCAGACCAGAACCTCAGACCAGAACCTCAGACCAGAACCTCAGAACAGAACCTCAGACAGTCTGCAGGCCATGTGAGTACACAGGAACCAGAACCTCAGACCAGAACCTCAGACAGTCTGCAGGCCCTGTGAGTACACAGGAACCAGAACCTCAGACCAGAACCTCAGACCAGAACCTCAGACCAGAACCTCAGACAGTCTGCAGGCCATGTGAGTACACAGGAACCAGAACCTCAGACCAGAACCTCAGACAGTCTGCAGGCCATGTGAGTACACAGGAACCAGAACCTCAGACCAAAACCTCAGACCAAAACCTCAGACCAGAACCTCAGACAGTGTCCAGGCCATGTGAGTACTCAGGAACCTGAACCTCAGACCAGAACCTCAGACAGTCTGCAGGCCATGTGAGTACACAGGAACCCGCAGCAGAGTGAGGGCGAGGAGAGTGTAGTTGTCCCATAATGCAGCCACAGTGCCATCGCCAGCATATAAGCCGTGACCGGATACCTCCATATTGAAATGGCACAGTGCGTTTATATATATGTGTGTGTGTGTGTGTGTGTGTCGCCCCGGGGTGGAGCAGGCTGTGATAGTGTTTATATATGTGTGTGTGTGTGTCGCCCCCTGGTGGAGCAGGCTGTGATAGTGTTTATATATGTGTGTGTGTGTGTGTGTCGCCCCCTGGTGGAGCAGGCTGTGATAGTGTTTATATGTGTGTGTGTCGCCCCCTGGTGGAGCAGGCTGTGATAGTGTTTATATATGTGTGTGTGTGTGTGTGTCGCCCCCTGGTGGAGCAGGCTGTGATAGTGTTTATATATATGTGTGTGTGTGTGTGTGTCGCCCCCTGGTGGAGCAGGCTGTGATAGTGTTTATATATATGTGTGTGTGTCGCCCCCTGGTGGAGCAGGCTGTGATAGTGTTTATATATATATGTGTGTGTGTGTGTGTCGCCCCCTGGTGGAGCAGGCTGTGATAGTGTTTATATATATGTGTGTGTGTCGCCCCCTGGTGGAGCAGGCTGTGATAGTGTTTATATATATGTGTGTGTGTGTCGCCCCCTGGTGGAGCAGGCTGTGGTAGTGTTTATATATATGTGTGTGTGTGTCGCCCCCTGGTGGAGCAGGCTGTGATAGTGTTTATATATATGTGTGTGTGTGTGTCGCCCCCTGGTGGAGCAGGCTGTGATAGTGTTTATATATGTGTGTGTGTGTGTCGCCCCCTGGTGGAGCAGGCTGTGATAGTGTTTATATATATATGTGTGTGTCGCCCCCTGGTGGAGCAGGCTGTGATAGTGTTTATATATATATGTGTGTGTCGCCCCCTGGTGGAGCAGGCTGTGATAGTGTTTATATATATGTGTGTGTCGCCCCCTGGTGGAGCAGGCTGTGATAGTGTTTATATATATGTGTGTGTGTGTCGCCCCCTGGTGGAGCAGGCTGTGATAGTGTTTATATATATGTGTGTGTGTCGCCCCCTGGTGGAGCAGGCTGTGATAGTGTTTATATATATGTGTGTGTGTGTCGCCCCCTGGTGGAGCAGGCTGTGATAGTGTTTATATATATATGTGTGTGTGTGTCGCCCCCTGGTGGTGCAGGCTGTGATAGTGTTTATATATATGTGTGTGTGTGTCGCCCCCTGGTGGAGCAGGCTGTGATAGTGTTTATATATATGTGTGTGTGTGTGTGTCGCCCCCTGGTGGAGCAGGCTGTGATAGTGTTTATATATATGTGTGTGTGTGTGTGTCGCCCCCTGGTGGAGCAGGCTGGCGTCGACGGCGGAGGAGCTGAGTGTGACGCAGCAGAACCTCAGGACCAAAGAGAGTCTAGTCCAGGACATGGACTCGAAGATCCAGAGCAGCGACCAGAGCAAGTGAGTACCACCAGTATTGTCCCCCTACATGTTCCAGCCATGTCCTCATGTGTAGACTGAGCCACACCTGTTCACCACACCTGCCTCTACAATCCTACACCTGCCTCTACAATCCTGCACCTGCCTCTACAATCCTGCACCTGCCTCTACAATCCTGCACCTGCCTCTACAATCCTGCACCTGCCTCTACAATCCTGCACCTGCCTCTACAATCCTACACCTGCCTCTACAATCCTACACCTGCCTCTACAATCCTACACCTGCCTCTACAATCCTGCACCTGCCTCTACAATCCTGCCCTCACACAGGTGTTGCTTCAGGTCTGAAGCTCCATCAGCACGAGCTTAATGTAGAGACTGCAGTTACGCCTGAGACCTGAGGGGGCAGTAGTCAGTTTAACAATGACCAACTTGCATCCAGTCAATTTAAGTTTTAATGCTGTTGTTCATCTAAACTTAAAAGGAAAAAACAGTGAAACACAAGTTGAAAAAATATGAAAAAAGGTGGAAAAAAGTTTGGGGAAAACAAGTGAGAAAAATTGGTGTAAATTTGAAAAAAATAAAATAATTAGGGGAAATTTTTTAAATCGAGGTAAAATAAATACATTTTAGGAAAATGGGGAAAACAAAGGTGTTAAAAATGAGGAAAAAAATAAGAAAAAATGATAATGTTTATCTGCGCTTTTGTCGTTTGAAGGAAGTTTCTTGTTTTTTTTCCACCTCAAACAAATGATAAAAATGCAAAAGAAATGAAATGGAAGGAAAAGGAATAATTTAGCTTATGAATCTGTTTTATGGTTCAATTTGACAAATAATTTAGTATCGGTATCAAAAACCAAGTAGGGGGGAGTGAGGGAAGATGAGCCACTGTTTGCTTTGGTGGGTGTTGTGTAGAAATACATACAGAAAATACTTTACATATATTTTGTGATGTGTTTTGGGGGATTTGGTTTAAAATATGTTGTTCTTCGGCCCCTGTGGCTCAGGGTTTTCGTAAAAGTTTTTTTACAGTCAAATGTTTTTGTCTGTCAAGTTCAAATCATGTCGAGCAGGCCCATAATCTTACATAACAATAAAAAGGTTTCAAAATATGAGGGTGGTTCGTCATAAGTTCATAAACGTCGCGCCGTGTTTTAGGCAAAGAGCTGTTTTTTATCTGTTTTTTATTGTCACAAAAGAAAAGGTTGGTCAACGGAACAGAGCTGGCTGCCAGGGACAAAAAATAAGATATGTTTTTGGGACTTTTTTCGATAACGATATTTTTGCAAAACATCAGAAATATGTAAACGTGCTACAAACATCTACGTTCTTATCAATCGTCCCCCATTTTTGTTTTTAATTTTTCCTTTTTTTCACTTTTCTTGACATTGGAGGAAAACTGTATATTGTAAATGTGCAGATCTTCCCGACAGCAACTTTATTATGCTCCTGTATATTTACCTTTGTGTGTTTTCTGTGATAGCTGTGTGTGTTTGTGTGTTTGTGTGTGTATATAGGCCTGCCACGATAAGTGTTTTTTTGAGGACGATATATCGTCTCAGAAAATATCGCGATAAACGATAATATTGAGTATAATGCAAATACTGTGGGCAATAAAAAGAAAACTGTAAGCAACTATTTAATTGAAATGTATTGAACTTCTGACATTCAATATTAACCCCTTATACCAAACAAAGCGCAAACTAAAGGGTCGACATGTTCTAGGACACTGTTTCCATCTGAGCTTCTCAACCTTTAACATAACTCACACTCACCAGGTTCTGTGTTTGAACTAGGCCTGTCACAACATTTACAACAAATAGTCAATATACACTATCATCTTAAAAAATATCCCAATAACAATATTGATATTTCATCTGCATTATTCTGGTTAAATATTTCCTCACAAAAACAATATATTAAATGTATGGATTCAGATCATACTGTATTACTGCTAAAGTAGAGTAGCCATATGTTGTGTTCTTTTTTCCTTTTCTCTTAAAATCTAACCTCCTGTACACACGGCTGTTGGAGTGAAGCAGCTTTTTTGGGAAACTTGTTGACTGTTTGTCAAACGGCTGCAGCATTTCTCAGTAACATGTAGACCTAAGCACTGAGTAATGTTCTCAGGACTATCGCGCTTGTATTTGGACAGTAACATAGTCCTAAGCCCTGAGTAATGTTCTCAGGACTATCGCGCTTGTATTTGGACAGTAACATAGTCCTAAGCCCTGAGTAATGTTCTCAGGACCATCGCGCTTGTATTTGGACAGTAACATAGTTCTAAGCCCTGAGTAATGTTCTCAGGACTATCGCGCTTGTATTTGGACAGTAACATAGTCCTAAGCCCTGAGTAATGTTCTCAGGACTATCCCGCTTGTATTTGGACAGTAACATAGTCCTAAGCCCTGAGTAATGTTCTCAGGACTATCCCGCGTGTATTTGGACAGTAACATAGTCCTAAGCCCTGAGTAATGTTCTCAGGACTATGCGCTTGTATTTGGACAGTAACATAGTCCTAAGCCCTGAGTAATGTTCTCAGGACTATCCCGCTTGTATTTGGACAGTAACATAGTCCTAAGCCCTGAGTAATGTTCTCAGGACCATCGCGCTTGTATTTGGACAGTAACATAGTCCTAAGCCCTGAGTAATGTTCTCAGGACTATCGCGCTTGTATTTGGACAGTAACATAGTCCTAAGCCCTGAGTAATGTTCTCAGGACTATCGCGCTTGTATTTGCTCAGTAACATAGTCCTAAGCCCTGAGTAATGTTCTCAGGACTATCCCGCTTGTATTTGGGCAGGGGCTAAAGCGCTCGGGTTCCTCTCGCTAACAGTAGCGCTGATTAGCTTTGATGCACTGACTGGGCGGTGGTTTTGTTTCGTTCTCACGTTGGACAAACCTGCAGTCGCATTAATGTTGTTATTCTCTCCGTGATGAGTTATTTTGGCTAGAATTCCAAATGTTTTCTCACGAGTCCCTCTTGCTCCGCGATAAAGTTAACAGAAAGTGTCGGGTTCAGCAGCTCCGTAGTAGCAGCACTTTGTTTACCCCCCGCCTCTCTCCAAAAGCAGCTGATCTATAAATGATCTGGATCCATGCGGGACACGGCTGATGAGCTCGGTGTCTTTAAGCACAGGGAGACGGGTTGGATGAAGCTCCGCCCACTCAGCGCTGTGATAGCTTCATGTTTCTGTAGTTATTTAAAGCACACGCAGCACGAGCATTTATCGAGCCTAAAAATGTTATCGTCCTTCATTTTACTCATCGAGCGATAACTCGATATAGTAATTATCGCGGCCGGCCTATGTGTGTAATTGTGTGTTTATTTGTGTGTAATTGTGTGTTTATTTGTGTGTAGTTGTGTGTAATTGTGTGTTTGTGTGTGTACAGTTGTGTGTATTTGTGTGTACAGTTGTGTGTGTATGTGTGTGTACAGTTGTGTGTAATTGTGTGTTTATTTGTGTTTGTGTAGTTGTGTGTACAGTTGTGTGTAATTGTGTGTTTGTGTGTGTTTGTATAGTTGTGTGTGTGTATGTGTGTGTACAGTTGTGTGTAATTGTGTGTTTATTTGTGTGTGTATGTGTGTGTACAGTTGTGTGGCGCTGCTGAACCAGAAGCTGTCGCTCCTCGAGCTACGACAGACCGTCCAATCGCTGCGCAGCTCCGAGGCCCGCCTCGTCTCCCAGAAGGCCCTGCTGGACGCCAAGATGGCCGCCGGTGGAGCGTCTCAGGCCCCGCCCCCTCCTCCGCCCACGGCGCCGTACGAAGACGACACGCGCTCCGTCAGCTCCGCCGTGAGTTTGGTTCAGATCATGTGACTTTAACAAATCTACGTCATGTCCAGAGCCATGTTTACACGTGCTTTTATTTTGAAACACATTATACATCATGTCCAGAGCCGGGTTTACACGTGCTTTTATTTTGAAACACATTATACGTCATGTCCAGAGCCAGGTTTACACGTGCTTTTATTTTGAAACACATTATACGTCATGTCCAGAGCCATGTTTACACGTGCTTTTATTTTGAAACACATTATACGTCATGTCCAGAGCCATGTTTACACGTGCTTTTATTTTGAAACACATTATACGTCATGTCCAGAGCCATGTTTACACGTGCTTTTATTTTGAAACACATTATACGTCATGTCCAGAGCCATGTTTACACGTGCTTTTATTTTGAAACACATTATACGTCATGTCCAGAGCCATGTTTACACGTGCTTTTATTTTGAAACACATTATACGTCATGTCCAGAGCCATGTTTACACGTGCTTTTATTTTGAAACACATTATACATCATGTCCAGAGCCATGTTTACATGTGCTTTTATTTTGAAACACATTATACATCATGTCCAGAGCCGAGTTTGCACGTGCTTTTATTTTGAAACACATTATACATCATGTCCAGAGCCATGTTTACATGTGCTTTTATTTTGAAACACATTATACGTCATGTCCAAAGCCATGTTTACACGTGCTTTTATTTTGAAACACATTATACGTCATGTCCAAAGCCATGTTTACATGTGCTTTTATTTTGAAACACATTATACGTCATGTCCAAAGCCATGTTTACATGTGCTTTTATTTTGAAACGCATTATACGCCATGTCCAGACCCGGGTTTAAATGTGCTTTTATTTTGAAACACATTATACATCATGTCCAGAGCCAGGTTTAGCCGCTGATGTCTCCCACAAAGGAAATGACCATATTTGGATTACAGCGTAATCTCGGTCACAGCCTTTCGTGCTACACGTGGATACCAAACTGTCAGTATTTGTGAATGAATGAGCGTGGGAAAGACCAGGGAGCGACACAGACATGTTGGAGTCACTTCCTGGATAAATCTCAGGGAATAAACCTCG
Source organism: Proterorhinus semilunaris (assembly GCA_021464625.1). Lineage (NCBI taxonomy): Eukaryota > Metazoa > Chordata > Actinopteri > Gobiiformes > Gobiidae > Proterorhinus > Proterorhinus semilunaris. The sequence goes on along the minus strand of JAJBBP010000030.1, from coordinate 490,361 downwards.
TAAAGAGAGAGTTTAAACCTGGCTCGTCGTTGAAAATATTATTTTTAAGAATAAAACGTCTTATTTTTACATGGAATTGCAACACATTTTCCCTCATTTATGTCTGCATCTACAGCAGAAGTTTGACTTTATTCGTTTCCCTGTTTGACTGCAGCGTCTCGTCTTGATGTGTAATAACATTGTAATTAATGGTTAATTACTGTGTGGCAGGATAAAAAGGACAAGACCTCACGCTTCGACACGCTCCGAAACTCTATCGCCGGGATCATCCGCTCGCCCAAACAGCTCAGCTCCTCCTCCTCAGTAAGTACTTGTACTACTACTGCTGTTACTGCTACTATTACTACCTCTATTACTACTATTGTCTTACATGACACAAGACAGTAGTTGTGTGTATGTGTGCATGCTGTGGGGGCCGTGCATGCGACTAATTTGCGGTTTCTATGTAGCTTATCATTTGTAATTAGTATTATTCCTTTTGGGGAATGTATGCAGTACATGAGTTTCAGATATGTATCATCTTTCTTCCAAAATGTAAATGCCATCTGGAAAATTGATCGGATGCTTTAAGTGAATATAATCCATTTTATTTCCTGTTTTGCTGCTTCTTTGTTGTGGTTTTGTTCCTTTTGTCCTTTGTCCTTGTACTATTGGGAAATGGGAATGTTTACTTTTGTTATTGCATTGAGTTTGAGGGGGGGGGGGGGGGCGCGCTCATAAGCTTCTTGCTTCAGGCCACTCCTTTTGAGCAGAATGTTTACTGCTCAAATAAGCAAACTAAACTACTATTACTATTACTGTTACTATTACTATTACTATTACTGTTGCTATTCCTGCTTATTCAAAGGTTTCCCAGTTCTCTCTCTGTTTACTTTAGTTCCTCTCTTTCCTCTGCAGCAGTTCTTTGAGGTGATCCCCACGTCAGAGCGCCCCCTGGCGGATCAGGAGTGGTACCATGGCGCCATCCCGCGCACCGAAGCCCAAGAGTTACTACGGCAACAGGGCGACTTCCTGGTGCGGGAGAGCCACGGAAAACCGGGCGAGTACGTGCTGTCGGTGTTCTCCGACGAGCAGCGGCGGCACTTCATCATCCAGTACGCCGACGTGAGTACCACTACTACTACTGCAAATACTACTACTGCAAATACTACTTCTACTGCAAATACTACTATCTCCAATGTCAAGAAATGTGGGAAAAAAGTTTAGGTTTTCTTACAGAGGAGCAGAAATGGGGAAAAAATAAAACAAATGCAAAAAGAATTTGGAAAGAAAATGGCAAAATAAGTGGAAAAATTCAGCTTTTTTGCTTTTGACACCGATACTGTTTGAGTATCGGCCGATATCCGATATTAACCGATACCAAGAGACTTTCTTTACAGGGTCTCTTAGTGTCCAGAGTGGGATCAATAAAGTCGGATCTTTTCTTGCAAACGAGATGTTACAGATCAATTATATCTCTTAATAAACTGTAATGGAGAAACATTAAACAAGGATCACTGGACCAATTATCCTTCACGTTGAGTAGTCCTGAGCCGCATGACAGGCCATTACATTCATATAAACAACTTGTCCATAAAGAAAAACGGAACAAACATATTCCTTATCGGCGTTTCACAGAGAGTTAAAGAGTTCAGTCAGTTATTATATTCAGATGTGTCGTGTGTGTTTTCCAGAGCCAGTACAGATTCGAAGGCACCGGCTTCTCCACCATCCCTCAGCTCATCGAGCACCACATCAGCTCCAAACAGGTCATCACTAAGAAGTCAGGCGTGGTTCTGCTCCACCCGGTGATCAAGGTCAGTACTGCAGCCGTCATTACTGCGGTAAAACCATCTCTGCTCCGTCTGAGGAAACTACGCTGTCTCTTCAGGACAAAAAGTGGATCCTGAACCACGAGGACGTTCAGCTGGGAGACCTGCTCGGGAAGGTAAGTGTGCGAGCGGGTTTGTGTTTGGAGGCGAGACGCTGCAGCTTAAAGTATTAAGTTAAAGTCTGTCAGGGGAAGTTTATATTATGAGTTAATAATGTTTGTCAGGGGAAGTTTATATTATGAGTTAAATATGTTTGTTTGTCAGGGGAAGTTTATATTATGAATTAATTATGTTTGTCAGGGGAAGTTTATATTACGAGTTAATTACGTTTGTTTGTCAGGGGAAGTTTATATTATGAGTTAATTATGTTTGTCAGGGGAAGTTTATATTATGAGTTAATAATGTTTGTTTGTCAGGGGAAGTTTATATTATGAGTTAATTATGTTTGTCAGGGGAAGTTTATATTATGAGTTAATTATGTTTGTCAGGGGAAGTTTATATTATGAGTTAATAATGTTTGTTTGTCAGGGGAAGTTTATATTATGAGTTAATAATGTTTGTTTGTCAGGGGAAGTTTATATTATGAGTTAATAATGTTTGTTTGTCAGGGGAAGTTTATATTATGAGGTAATTACGTTTGTCAGGGGAAGTTTATATTATGAGTTAATTATGTTTGTTTGTCAGGGGAAGTTTATATTACAAGTTAATTATGTTTGTCAGGGGAAGTTTATATTTTAAGTTAATAATGTTTGTTTGTCAGGGGAAGTTTATATTATGAGTTAATTATGTTTGTCAGGGGAAGTTTATATTATAAGTTAATAATGTTTGTCAGGGGAAGTTTATATTATGAGTTAATTATGTTTGTCAGGGGAAGTTTATATTATGAGTTAATTATGTTTGTCAGGGGAAGTTTATATTACAAGTTAATAATGTTTGTTTGTCAGGGGAAGTTTATATTATAAGTTAATAATGTTTGTCAAGGGAAGTTAATATTTTAAGTTAATGTTTGTCAGGGGAAGTTTATATTATAAGTTAATAATGTTTGTTTGTCAGGGAAAGTTTATATTACAAGTTAATAATGTTTGTTTGTCAGGGGAAGTTTATATTATGAGTTAATAATGTTTGTCAAGGGAAGTTAATATTTTAAGTTAATGTTTGTCAGGGGAAGTTTATATTATGAGTTAATAATGTTTGTTTGTCAGGGGAAGTTTATATTATGAGTTAATAATGTTTGTTTGTCAGGGGAAGTTTATATTATGAGTTAATAATGTTTGTTTGTCAGGGGAAGTTTATATTATGAGGTAATTACGTTTGTCAGGGGAAGTTTATATTATGAGTTAATTATGTTTGTTTGTCAGGGGAAGTTTATATTACAAGTTAATTATGTTTGTCAGGGGAAGTTTATATTTTAAGTTAATAATGTTTGTTTGTCAGGGGAAGTTTATATTATGAGTTAATTATGTTTGTCAGGGGAAGTTTATATTATAAGTTAATAATGTTTGTCAGGGGAAGTTTATATTATGAGTTAATTATGTTTGTCAGGGGAAGTTTATATTATGAGTTAATTATGTTTGTCAGGGGAAGTTTATATTACAAGTTAATAATGTTTGTTTGTCAGGGGAAGTTTATATTATAAGTTAATAATGTTTGTCAAGGGAAGTTAATATTTTAAGTTAATGTTTGTCAGGGGAAGTTTATATTATAAGTTAATAATGTTTGTTTGTCAGGGAAAGTTTATATTACAAGTTAATAATGTTTGTTTGTCAGGGGAAGTTTATATTATGAGTTAATAATGTTTGTCAAGGGAAGTTAATATTTTAAGTTAATGTTTGTCAGGGGAAGTTTATATTATAAGTTAATAATGTTTGTTTGTCAGGGAAAGTTTATATTATGAGTTCATAATGTTTGTCAGGGGAAGTTTATATTATGAGTTAATAATGTTTGTTTGTCAGGGGAAGTTTATATTATGAGTTAATAATGTTTGTCAGGGGAAGTTTCTATTATGAGTTAATAATGTTTGTCAGGGGAAGTTTATATTATGAGTTAATAATGTTTGTTTGTCAGGGGAAGTTTATATTATGAGTTAATTATGTTTGTCAGGGGAAGTTTATATTACAAGTTAATAATGTTTGTTTGTCAGGGGAAGTTTATATTATGAGTTAATAATGTTTGTCAGGGGAAGTTTATATTATGAGCTAATTATGTTTGTTTGTCAGGGGAAGTTTATATTATGAGTTAATAATGTTTGTTTGTCAGGGGAAGTTTATATTATGAGTTAATAATGTTTGTCAGGGGAAGTTTATATTATGAGTTAATAATGTTTGTTTGTCAGGGGAAGTTTATATTATGAGTTAATAATGTTTGTTTGTCAGGGGAAGTTTATATTATGAGTTAATAATGTTTGTCAGGGGAAGTTTATATTATGAGTTAATAATGTTTGTTTGTCAGGGGAAGTTTATATTATGAGTTAATAATGTTTGTTTGTCAGGGGAAGTTTATATTATGAGTTAATAATGTTTGTCAGGGGAAGTTTATATTATGAGTTAATAATGTTTGTCAGGGGAAGTTTTTATTACAAGTTAATAATGTTTGTCAGGGGAAGTTTATATTTTAAGTTAATGTTTGTCAGGGGAAGTTTTTATTATTAGTTAATAATGTTTGTTTGTCAGGGGAACTTCGGAGAGGTGTTTAAGGGCGTCCTGGTCAGAGATAAAACACCAGTCGCTGTAAAAACCTGTAAAGAAGATCTTCCTCCGGAGCTGAAGATTCGCTTCCTGTCCGAGGCCAGGTGAGAGCCAATCAGAGCGGCTAAGGCGGGGTCAGATGTTTACTTATCCATATGAATTACGATAATATTAATACACTTGTCAGCATTTAAGGGAAATGAGCCTTTAAGAAATGCTTTAAAAAGTTAACTTTGTGGCAAGAAAGACGAGGACACATGCAAGCTGCAAGTGAGTCAACTTTATTCTTTCAAAGCAATAATGGCCGGAGAACAGGCCGAACAAAGCAAGGGCTAGACACGTCCCCAAAACCCCGCTGGGTGTGAGACACCCCGCCAACATGGACACCACAACTTAACCTTTAAATTTGTATTTGGCCAAGTATAGATGAAGCTGTGTTGTTGTTTTTTTTAAGGATCCTGAAGCAGTACGATCACCCGAACATCGTGAAACTGATCGGAGTGTGCACGCAGAGACAGCCCATCTACATCGTCATGGAGCTGATCTCAGGTCAGTGACGCTCAGGTTGAACGAAAATGGGAAATATGGGGAGATTGGAGAAAAATGGGTTAAAAAAAACTAGGGTAACACTTTTTGATAACGCCTTATTTAGCATTAGTAAATGATGAATTATTAATTACACTTAATGTATCTATAGTCAAGTGTGATTAACACCTAATAACTACCACAGTTCATGCCTAACTCATAGGACTGGGCAATGCCTTTATGATGCTGTGACTTTAACCTCAGTTTTATTTTGAAATCAGGAGGCGACTTCCTGTCGTTTCTGAGGAAGAAGAAAGACGAGCTAAAAACCAAACAGCTGCTGCGCTTCAGCATCGACGCGGCGGCCGGGATGTCCTACTTACAGAGTAACAACTGCATACACAGGTACAAATACTGCAAGTACTGCAAATACCAGGACCCAAACAGTATAGGTCGGTTATAAGGCCTCCAAACAAACTGACAGAAGTGTTGTTTACAGGGACCTCGCGGCTCGGAACTGTCTCGTCTCTGAGGGGAAGGTGTTGAAGATCTCAGACTTCGGGATGAGTCGTCAGGAAGACGATGGCGTTTACTCTTCGTCTGGACTGAAGCAGATTCCCATCAAGTGGACGGCTCCGGAGGCGCTCAACTACGGTAACTACAAGCTACGACGCTATAGTCTAAAAGCCACGACGCTATAGTCTATAAGCTACGGCGCTATAGTCTATAAGCTACGACGCTATAGTCTAAAAGCTACGACGCTATAGTCTATAAGCTACGGCGCTATAGTCTATAAGCTACGACGCTATAGTCTAAAAGCTACGACGCTATAGTCTATAAGCTACGGCGCTATAGTCTATAAGCTACGACGCTATAGTCTAAAAGCTACGACGCTATAGTCTATAAGCTACGGCGCTATAGTCTATAAGCTACGACGTTGTAGTCTAAAAGCCACGACGCTATAGTCTAAAAGCTACGACGCTATAGTCTATAAGCTACGACGCTATAGTCTATAAGCTACGACGCTATAGTCTATAAGCTAAAACGCTATAGTCTAAAAGCTACAACGCTATAGTCTAAAAGCTACCACGCTATAGTCTAAAAGCTACCACGCTATAGTCTAAAAGCTACCACGCTATAGTCTAAAAGCTACAACGCTATAGTCTAAAAGCTACCACGCTATAGTCTAAAAGCTACGGCGCTATAGTCTATAAGCTACGACGCTATAGTCTAAAAGCTACGACGCTATAGTCTAAAAGCTACGACGCTATAGTCTAAAAGCTACGACACTATAGTCTAAAAGCTACGACACTATAGTCTAAAAGCCACGACGCTATAGTCTAAAAGCTACGACGCTATAGTCTATAAGCTACGGCGCTATAGTCTATAAGCTACGACGCTATAGTCTAAAAGCTACGACGCTATAGTCTATAAGCTACGGCGCTATAGTCTAAAAGCTACGGCGCTATAGTCTAAAAGCTACGACGCTATAGTCTAATAGCTACCACGCTATAGTCTAAAAGCTACGACGCTATAGTCTAAAAGCTACGACGCTATAGTCTAAAAGCTACGACGCTATAGTCTAATAGCTACCACGCTATAGTCTAAAAACTACGACGCTATAGTCTAAAAGCTACGACGCTATAGTCTAAAAGCTACGACGCTATAGTCTAAAAGCTACGACGCTATAGTCTAAAAGCTACCACGCTATAGTCTAAAAGCTACGACGCCATGGTCTAAAAGCTACGACGCTATAGTCTAAAAGCTACGACGCTATAGTCTAAAAGCTACGACACTATAGTCTAAAAGCTACCACGCTATAGTCTAAAAGCTACCACGCTATAGTCTAAAAGCTACCACGCTATAGTCTAAAAGCTACCACGCTATAGTCTAAAAGCTACCACGCTATAGTCTATAAGCTACGACACTATAGTCTAAAAGCTACCACGCTATAGTCTATAAGCTACGACGCTATAGTCTAAAAGCTACGACGCTATAGTCTAAAAGCTACGACACTATAGTCTAAAAGCTACGACGCTATAGTCTAAAAGCTACCACGCTATAGTCTAAAAGCTACCACGCTATAGTCTATAAGCTACGACACTATAGTCTAAAAGCTACCACGCTATAGTCTAAAAGCTACCACGCTATAGTCTAAAAGCTACCACGCTATAGTCTATAAGCTACGACACTATAGTCTAAAAGCTACCACGCTATAGTCTATAAGCTACCACGCTATAGTCTAAAAGCTACCACGCTATAGTCTAAAAGCTACCACGCTATAGTCTAAAAGCTACCACGCTATAGTCTATAAGCTACGACACTATAGTCTAAAAGCTACCACGCTATAGTCTATAAGCTACGACGCTATAGTCTAAAAGCTACGACGCTATAGTCTAAAAGCTACGACGCTATAGTCTAAAAGCTACGACACTATAGTCTAAAAGCCACGACGCTATAGTCTAAAAGCTACGACGCTATAGTCTATAAGCTACGGCGCTATAGTCTATAAGCTACGACGCTATAGTCTAAAAGCTACGACGCTATAGTCTATAAGCTACGGCGCTATAGTCTAAAAGCTACGGCGCTATAGTCTAAAAGCTACGACGCTATAGTCTAATAGCTACCACGCTATAGTCTAAAAGCTACGACGCTATAGTCTAAAAGCTACGACGCTATAGTCTAAAAGCTACGACGCTATAGTCTAATAGCTACCACGCTATAGTCTAAAAACTACAACGCTATAGTCTAAAAGCTACGACGCTATAGTCTAAAAGCTACGACGCTATAGTCTAAAAGCTACGACGCTATAGTCTAAAAGCTACGACGCTATAGTCTAAAAGCTACGACGCTATAGTCTAAAAGCTACGACGCTATAGTCTAAAAGCTACCACGCTATAGTCTAAAAGCTACCACGCTATAGTCTAAAAGCTACCACGCTATAGTCTAAAAGCTACGACGCCATGGTCTAAAAGCTACCACGCTATAGTCTAAAAGTTTCGGTAAAGAGCTCCGGTAGAGAGCTCCGGTAAAGAGCTCCTCCGGTAGAGAGCTCCGGTAAAGAGCTCCTCCGGTAGAGAGCTCCGGTAGAGAGCTCCTCCGGTAGAGAGCTCCGGTAAAGAGCTCCTCCGGTAGAGAGCTCCGGTAGAGAGCTCCTCCGGTAGAGAGCTCCGGTAAAGAGCTCCTCCGGTAGAGAGCTCCTCCGGTAGAGAGCTCCTCCGGTAGAGAGCTCCTCCGGTAGAGAGCTCCTCCGGTAGAGAGCTCCTCCGGTAGAGAGCTCCTCCGGTAGAGAGCTCCTCCGGTAGAGAGCTCCGGTAGAGAGCTCCTCCGGTAGAGAGCTCCTCCGGTAGAGAGCTCCGGTAAAGAGCTCCTCCGGTAGAGAGCTCCGGTAGAGAGCTCCTCCGGTAGAGAGCTCCGGTAAAGAGCTCCTCCGGTAGAGAGCTCCGGTAGAGAGCTCCTCCGGTAAAGAGCTCCTCCGGTAGAGAGCTCCGGTAGAGAGCTCCGGTAAAGAGCTCCTCCGGTAGAGAGCTCCGGTAAAGAGCTCCTCCGGTAGAGAGCTCCGGTAAAGAGCTCCTCCGGTAGAGAGCTCCGGTAAAGAGCTCCTCCGGTAGAGAGCTCCGGTAAAGAGCTCCTCCGGTAAAGAGCTCCGGTAAAGAGCTCCTCCGGTAAAGAGCTCCTCCGGTAAAGAGCTCCTCCGGTAAAGAGCTCCTCCGGTAAAGAGCTCCTCCGGTAAAGAGCTCCTCCGGTAAAGAGCTCCTCCGGTAAAGAGCTCCTCCGGTAAAGAGCTCCTCCGGTAAAGAGCTCCTCCGGTAAAGAGCTCCTCCGGTAAAGAGCTCCTCCGGTAGAGAGCTCCTCCGGTAGAGAGCTCCTCCGGTAGAGAGCTCCTCCGGTAGAGAGCTCCTCCGGTAGAGAGCTCCGGTAAAGAGCTCCTCTGGTAGAGAGCTCCGGTAAAGAGCTCCTCCGGTAAAGAGCTCCGGTAGAGGGTAGAGAGCTCCGGTAGAGAGCTCCGGTAGAGAGCTCCGGTAGAGGGTAGAGAGCTCCGGTAGAGAGCTCCGGTAGAGAGCTCCTCCGGTAGAGAGCTCCGGTAGAGAGCTCCGGTAGAGAGCTCCTCCGGTAGAGAGCTCCGGTAGAGAGCTCCTCCGGTAGAGACCTCCGGTAGAGACCTCCGGTAAAGAGCTTCGGTAGAGAGCTGTAATCTGATGAATTCTCTGGTTTCAGGACGCTACAGTTCAGAGAGCGACGTGTGGAGCTATGGCGTGTTGCTATGGGAGACCTTCAGTTTGGGGGTGTGTCCTTACCCGGGGATGACCAATCAGCAGGCTCGAGAGCAGGTGGAGAAAGGTGACGAGTTTATTTCTAATGTGGGGAAATGAAAAGGAAACGCCGGCAGAATTGGGAAAGAAAGAGGAAGTTGGGAAAAAATGGGGAATGAGGGAATTGTTGAAACATTTTGGGAAAAAATTGGGGTAAATTGTTAATTGAGCGAAAAATGGGGGAAAAGGGATTTTTTTATGTGGGAAAACAATAAATAAAAATAAAAACCGTATGGTTTTTTTTAATGGGAATGTGACGTTTGTCATGTCACGGGAAGCCTACTGCGTTCTGGAGGACAAAGTAGAGCTGAGACAGTTTTCCCAAGCAGGCCAAGGAAGCATTTATTTACCAAAAAAATAAACTTAAAAAAACAGGTCTGGCAACACGCCACGCAGCACCCCCCAGACAGAGTGAGTGGGCTGCTTTTATAGCAGGTGGTACGGATTGGACCATACCATTCCAGACAGTCCAATTAATAAAACAGTGAAAATTACTACCAAAAATATAACCTTTATTAACTCCGCAGTGAATTCCTAATTTAAAAATACCCAGTTTAATAAAGCTAAAAACGATCCAGGACACCCCTCCCGTTTTAGCAGAGTGGATGAACCCGGACCCCTCCCTAGGCGCTCCGGCTCTCTGGGGACTCTTTTGGCCGGAACACCTAGAGAGGAAACAAAACAAAAATATAAACGTTACAATTAAAATACCGTAGACAAATATTTCTTTGCACCACAACCACTTTACCCATGTCATGGATCCCACTCCATGACATGGAAAAAAATGTTTTAAACTAGGGAAATGGTGAAAAAAGGGGGAAGGAACTATTGGGAAATTGTAAAATAAGAAAAGAAAAAAAAATGGTTGAAAAATTTAGGAAAACTAGAGTTTCTTTTTTAGAAGTGGGAACATTTTGGGGGGGAAAATGAAAAAAATAATGAAAAATTAAGTAAAAAGGGAAAGAAATTGTAATGAAAGGTGGGGGAAATGTTTTTGAATGTTTTTTGTCTGCCCTGTTTTAGTCTCTTCAGGACAATGGGCTGTATGCACGCAAGCGTCACGTGACTTCCGAGTGGATTCTAAGTAGTCGTTTGCGTTTCCTGTCTCCGTTATTTCCCTATGAGGTCTTGTCTAAAATATAAATATATAAAAACAGCTGAAGGTCACATGGTAGACAGTGAGTTACTGGTGGAGTCACAGCATCAGGTTAAAAACATCACGTCAGGAGCAAAACATTCACCAGAGGAAACTTCCTGCTCATCACAGGAAGTGTTTTTGTCTTGAAGCTAACGGCTAACGGCTAACACGAATTAAAAATGAAAATAGCTACACGATTTTAAACGAGCTGCTCTAAATATAATCTGCCTGTCTTTAGTATAAATACTTTTTAGACGTTAGCGCTGAGATAAAAAGTCCTGCCTCAAAAACAGACGTTTCCTGCAGTCGAGAATTTACCTCCAACGTGAGGATCCACTTGGAAGTCACGTGTCATTTGCATAGAGCCTATTATGTACAAAGCCTTTTTCTGATGGTTCACTTCATCATTATCGAGAAATCGCTTGATTGGCCTGTTTAAACCCCTCTCTCTCTCCTCTGATTGGCCTGTTTAAACCCCTCTCTCCTGTGATTGGCCCATTTAAACCCCCCTCTCTCTCCTCTGATTGGCCCGTTTAAACCCCTCTCTCCTGTGATTGGCCCATTTAAACCCCCCTCTCTCTCCTCTGATTGGCCCGTTTAAACCCTCTCTCTCTCCTCTGATTGGCCTGTTTAAACCCCTCTCTCCTGTGATTGGCCCATTTAAACCCCCCTCTCTCTCCTCTGATTGGCCCGTTTAAACCCTCTCTCTCTTCTGATTGGCCCGTTTAAACCCTCTCTCTCTTCTGATTGGCCCGTTTAAACCCTCTCTCTCTTCTGATTGGCCCATTTAAATCCTCTCTCTCCTCTGATTGGCCCGTTTAAACCCCTCTCTCTCTCCTCTGATTGGCCCGTTTAAACCCTCTCTCTCCTCTGATTGGCCCGTTTAAACCCCCTCTCTCCTCTGATTGGCCCGTTTAAACCCCCTCTCTCTCTCCTCTGATTGGCCCATTTAAACCCCTCTCTCTCTCCTCTGATTGGCCCGTTTAAACCATAGACTGTATAAAGAATAGACTCCTCCTCCTCACTCCTCCCCGTTTACGAAAATGACCACGTTCGTGGGGGAAATCATGGCGGATTTACAGGCTCCTCCTCTCCAGCTCTGACGAAGCATGTTCCTAAAAAGGGATACGGGCGGGATCTTGACTGTAGACCCGGCCCCTGCTTGGTCCTCGCGGGGCGTGTAATGGGCGTGTATTTCTGTTGTAATCACGCCCATGGCCCAGGCAGCGACGTAAACGGCCTGTCAATCAAAGTCAGGCCCTCATTAATTACGCAAGATTTCTAAAATTCTTATCTACGATAAAAACCCTGGTGCTTCATATTGTTTTTAACCCGGCGTAATCACAGGAGGAATATGTAGCTCTAGCCACTTCTAAACCATTAAGCACCAGGCATTAACGTTGTTTTTAACGTGTCTAAAGTCCAATGCATTGCAATGGGGGCATAGCGGCCATATGGAGGTACTACAGCAAAGGTGGAGCAATGGCGGCCTCCAGTGTCGTAGTCAAAAAGCAGAGCAGTCAGCGGCCATTGGTTTAAACCCCCTCTCTCCTCTGTGGTTGGCCAGGATACAGGATGTCCCGCCCTCAGCGCTGTCCGGAGGAGATCTACAGTGTGATGCAGCGCTGCTGGAGCTACAGCCCAGAGGAGCGGCCGGGCTTCAGCCACATTCACCGCGAGCTGGGCGGAGTCAGGCTCTAATACCCGCCCACCAGAGCCTTGTACGGGCGCGGAGGAGGCGGAGACAACACTACGAGCTCACCTCGTTTCGGATTCCCATTGGTGCTGCCATGAATTGTGCCCGCCCCTTCTCTCCTATTGGTTACACAGGACCGGAGACGTTTTTATGCAGAGAAACTGAACTTGTGAAACATTTTACACAAATCAATCGACTGAACTCTCCCCCTCCTCCTCCGCCTAATGCACGGACTTCACAGGTCACACTACGACCCTTATACATGCGTTTCCTATGACATCACGCATAGTTCTGGCGGCCATTTTGAATACCAAGGTACTACAACACGTAACGGTCTCTACGCAGGATGAAAATGAAAGACAGATCGACAGTGGCAGTTTTATGCTGCTCAAGACGTTAGCATGCTACCGGTTAGCAACTGTCAATGGCTTCAACAGGATAAACACATGTGTCTCACGTCCCTCAGTAACAGCTCTGACCTCTGTCACATGGTCCAAGGTTTGGAATGTGGTTAGCTAAATGCTAACCGGTAGCATGCTAACATTTTGGGGCCGTGTTTTTACTGTTTCCTTCTTGAGCAATCATTACAAGTACATGTAATGCCTCTGTCGATCAGTTACCTTTCATTTATATCCTGAGTAGAGATATTGTTACGTGTTGTAGTACTGCATAATTCTACTGATATTCAAAATGGCCGCCATAACAAGTCACGTGACTGAATGGCATGTATAAGGGCGCAGACAACACTAAACCTTATATGGACGAAGAGGAGGCGGAGACAACACTATGAACCTTATATGGGTGAAGAGGAGGCGGAGACAACACTAAACCTTATATGGGCGAAGAGGAGGCGGAGACACTATGAACCTTATATGGGCGAAGAGGAGGCGGAGACAACACTATGAACCTTATATGGGCAAAGAGGAGGCGGAGACAACACTATGAACCAAGTATAATCCTAAAAACGTTTCGTGTCGGCGCCACAGCGATGTTTTTAGTCTCTGAAACTTAATTTATTTGAGATTTTTTTTTTTAAAACAGGGACGGACTTCGAGGCCGGTTTTATCAGAGGAGCGAGTGGAGCTGTTTGTTTGGTCGTCAGGGAAACGCTGGATCCGGGGCCGGCCCTCGCCATCATAAACCTGATCATCAGCGTTTTAACGAACTAGTCTTGGGCTGTTTCACCAAATGAGATGCAGCTCGCAATCAGACATGTACCTTTTACTGACATAGCGCCCCCTACAGGTAGATACGTTTAAAAATTAGTTTTTCAGAAATGTATTTGGCAGAAAATAGTTGAGGGCATCCCGGTCATAATAACATTAATTTAAATGTCGACCTTTTACTTTTGAAATCATAGAAACCTGTAGTTTGACACGAGTCGCCTTTTCCACATCTCTGACGTCGTAGACCTTAACCCTCCAGCAGGTGGCGCTGATGCGAGGGCCGGCCCTGGACGGATGAGCCTCATGAAGAAAGTCCAGGCCTTTTTATCACTTGGTGAATCTAAGTTTGTTTGGCACAGGGGGCGGGGCCGGGGATTTAAACACTTTCATTTATTGGACGAGCTTCACGTTTACACAATCACAGCGTTTCTAAAAACCTGGATTTAATCGATTCCTTTAAACACGACAGTATTTTATATGAACTGTGTGGGACCAATCGCAGCGCTGTCGCCGGGCCGACGGAGGCGGAGCCGCTCCTGATTGGTCGCCTTCTACTGACTGTAAATACAGAGCTTTCTACTGTTTTCTATCGACACTAAACACTTTTATTGTAATACGTTATCATGCTTTTATTCTGAAAATAAACCCACTGTCTCCAGACTCTGAGCTCTTATTTTGAAGTCACCGACGGCTCCAGCAGAAGAATTTTACAAAAGCATTTTATTGAACAAAAAACAAAGGGAAATAAAACAGTGGGAATCACTCGGACATCCAGAGTTTGAAGGTTCGGTCGTAGGAACAGGTCGCGATCAGTTTCCCGTCGGGGGAAATGTCCAGCCCCATCACCTGGAAGACATTTAAAGTTAAATAATGGGGAAATAGATACTACTGTCAGATCTACTTAAACACATTTACAGCTCGTCTGAATGAGAGTCGCTTCTTTTTAGTCTGACGTATAACAGTAACTACAGACGAGCAGAGAAAAGCGTTTGAACTTCGTGATGATGGGACAAAGTGAGTTCTGCTTCCATTGGGCTACAGGTCCAGATGTTATGTTTGTTTTTCCTCTCTCTTTAGGGGCTCTGTAGAATAAAGACTGAGATGTTTCTAAGGTGAGTCCTGAGTGTGGAGAGAGTGACGTGTCTCCCTACCATTAAAAACATGTACAATAGGTCAGGATGAATGAGGGTGTGTATGGGGGACGACGGATGTAAATTAGACCACGGCTATAATGCGTATGGCTTGTTTACATGCATGAGACCCATGTATGTTCATTAACATGCGGTGAGCCCTGACCTTGCCCTCGTGTCCTGCCAGGGTCTTCAGGGGCATCCAGCCGGGGTGAGTCCACACTTTGGCCGTGTTGTCGTAGGCGCCGGTCAAGAGGAACTGTCCGTCTGTCGCTAAAATCACAACCACGTTATATAATAATTAAAAGAGCTCACGTTTATATAATATAATTATTATATATAATATAATCTAATGCGCTCACGTTGGAACCTCACGGCCGACAGCAGGTTCTGGTGGGCGGGGACCGTGTACAGGCACCTCCTGTTCCTCAGCTCCCAAACCTTACAGGTGTGATCGGCACTTCCTGTGGCCAAGTGGTGCCTGAACCAGGAAGACACTTCTGTCAATACCACACAGCGCCACACGGGGATACGGGGTCGTGTTTGGGCTGATGTTTGTGGTGATGTTTGTGGTGATGTTTGTGGTGATGTTTGTGGTCATGTTTGGGGTCGTGTTTGTGGTCATGTTTGTGGTCATGTTTGGGGTCGTGTTTGTGGTGATGTTTGGGGTCGTGTTTGTGGTGATGTTTGGGGTCGTGTTTGTGGTGATGTTTGGGGTCGTGTTTGTGGTGATGTTTGGGGTCGTGTTTGGGGTCGTGTTTGGGGTCGTGTTTGGGGTCGTGTTTGGGGTGATGTTTGGGGTCGTGTTTGGGGTCGTGTTTGGGGTCGTGTTTCTGACCCGTTTGGAGAGAAGTTGACGCTGTAGATCTCCTTGAGATGTCCCTCCAGGAACATGACGCAGCGGCCGGTTCTCAGGTCCCACACTCGCCCGAACGCATCCAGACCTCTGTGACAGCACGGATACTTTTACTGTGATCACGTGTACTGCAAATACTATTACTGCAAATACTATTACTGCAAGTACTATTACTTACCCGGTGGCCGTCAGAGAGCCGTCCGGGTGGAAGTGGATGTCATGGACCCCCTTGCTGTGACCTTCCTGATGAAGAATCTCCTCCTGAACCTCCAGGTCCCACAGACGCCACGAGTTATCATAACTGCAGCAAACAGACCAATCAGAGAGCAGAGGGGACAGACCAATCAGAGAGCAGAGGGGACAGACCAATCAGAGAGCAGAGGGGACAGACCAATCAGAGAGCAGAGGGGACAGTCCAATCAGAGAGCAGAGGGGACAGACCAATCAGAGAGCAGAGGGGACAGACCAATCAGAGAGCAGATAGGACAGTCCAATCAGAGAGCAGAGGGGACAGACCAATCAGAGAGCAGAGGGGACAGACCAATCAGAGAGCACAGTCCAATCAGAGAGCAGAGGGGACAGTCCAATCAGAGAGCAGAGGGGACAGTCCAATCAGAGAGCAGAGGGGACAGTCCAATCAGAGAGCAGAGGGGACAGTCCAATCAGAGAGCAGAGGGGACAGACCAATCAGAGAGCAGAGGGGACAGTCCAATCAGAGAGCAGAGGGGACAGACCAATCAGAGAGCAGAGGGGACAGACCAATCAGAGAGCAGATAGGACAGTCCAATCAGAGAGCAGATAGGACAGTCCAATCAGAGAGCAGAGACCAATCAGAGAGCAGAGGGGACAGACCAATCAGAGAGCAGAGACCAATCAGAGAGCAGAGGGGACAGACCAATCAGAGAGCAGAGAGGACAGTCCAATCAGAGAGGATCTGTGGTATCTGTAGTATTTGTAGTATTAATAGTATCTGTAGTATTTGTAGTATTAATAGTATCTGTAGTATGTGTAGTATTAACAGTATCTGTAGTATTTGTAGTATTAATAGTATCTGTAGTATGTGTAGTATTAATAGTATCTGTAGTATCTGTAGTATTAATAGTATGTGTAGTATTAATAGTATCTGTAGTATGTGTAGTATTAATAGTATCTGTAGTATGTGTAGTATTAATAGTATCTGTAGTATTAATAGTATCTGTAGTATGTGTAGTATTATTAGTATCTGTAGTATGTGTAGTATTAATAGTATCTGTAGTATTAATAGTATGTGTAGTATTAATAGTATCTGTAGTATTAATAGTATCTGTAGTATTTGTACCACGTAGTCCCGAGGAAGCGTCCTGACGGGTGCCAGGCGACTCGAGGAACTCTGTCCGTGTGACCCTCGATGTCGGCCACCGGCTCATCACTGAAACACAGATCAGAACACTGTCAAAGAGCGCCCCCTGGTGGATCACAGCGATAAAACACTGTCAGAGAGCGCCCCCCGGTGGATCACAGATATAAAACACTGTCAAAGAGTGCCCCCTGGTGGATCGCAGATATAAAACACTGTCAGAGAGCGCCCCCTGGTGGATCACAGATATAAAACACTGTCAGAGAGCGCCCCCCGGTGGATCACAGATATAAAACACTGTCAGAGAGCGCCCCCTGGTGGATCACAGATATAAAACACTGTCAGAGAGCGCCCCCCGGTGGATCACAGATATAAAACACTGTCAGAGAGCGCCCCCCGGTGGATCACAGCGATAAAACACTGTCAAAGAGCGCCCCCCGGTGGATCGCAGATATAAAACACTGTCAGAGCGCCCCCCGGTGGATCACAGAGATATAAAACACTGTCAGAGAGCGCCCCCCGGTGGATCGCAGATATAAAACACTGTCAGAGAGCGCCCCCCGGTGGATCGCAGATATAAAACACTGTCAGAGAGCGCCCCCCGGTGGATCGCAGATATAAAACACTGTCAGAGAGCGCCCCCCGGTGGATCGCAGACATAAAACACTGTCAGAGAGCGCCCCCCGGTGGATCGCAGATATAAAACACTGTCAGAGAGCGCCCCCCGGTGGATCACAGAGATATAAAACACTGTCAGAGAGCGCCCCCCCGGTGGATCGCAGAGATAAAACACTGTCAGTGAGCGCCCCCCGGTGGATCGCAGAGATAAAACACTGTCAGAGAGCGCCCCCCGGTGGATCGCAGATATAAAACACTGTCAGAGAGCGCCCCCCGGTGGATCGCAGATATAAAACACTGTCAGAGAGCGCCCCCCGGTGGATCGCAGATATAAAACACTGTCAGAGAGCGCCCCCCGGTGGATCGCAGAGATAAAACACTGTCAGAGAGCGCCCCCCGGTGGATCGCAGATATAAAACACTGTCAGAGAGCGCCCCCCGGTGGATCGCAGATATAAAACACTGTCAGAGAGCGCCCCCCGGTGGATCGCAGATATAAAACACTGTCAGAGAGCGCCCCCCGGTGGATCGCAGACATAAAACACTGTCAGAGAGCGCCCCCCGGTGGATCGCAGATATAAAACACTGTCAGAGAGCGCCCCCCGGTGGATCGCAGATATAAAACACTGTCAGAGAGCGCCCCCCGGTGGATCGCAGACATAAAACACTGTCAGAGAGCGCCCCCCGGTGGATCGCAGATATAAAACACTGTCAAAGAGCGCCCCCCCGGTGGATCGCAGAGATAAAACACTGTCAGAGAGCGCCCCCCGGTGGATCGCAGATATAAAACACTGTCAAAGAGCGCCCCCCGGTGGATCACAGAAATAAAACACTGTCAGGAGGGAGAGAGAGAGCGCCCCCCGGTGGTGTCGTTTAGTTGAACTTAGCAGTATTATAGCAGTAGTATATAGCAGTATTATAGTATATAGTAGTAATACTCGTACCTCTCCATGTTCCACAGTAGTAGTAGTAGTAGTATTATATAGCAGTATTCGTAGTAGTATAGTAGTAGTAGTATAGCAGTATTCGTAGTAATACTCGTACCTCTCCATGTTCCACAGTTTGACCGTCACAGTAGTATTATAGTAGTAGTATATAGCAGTATTCGTAGTAGTATAGTAATAGTATAGCAGTAATACTCGTACCTCTCCATGTTCCACAGTAGTAGTATAGTAGTAGTAGTATAGCAGTATTCGTAGTAATACTCGTACCTCTCCATGTTCCACAGTTTGACCGTCCCGTCGGCGGCGCACGAGGCCAGACTGACGTCAGACGAGTCGACGGCGTTCGGCCTGAACACGATGGCGCCAACGTTTGTGTTGTGACCTGAACAATTAACACAAACACACGAGGTTACAGTCTGTGTGTGTAGTATTGTAGAGCTGTAGTTACCTCGGAGCGTGCGGATGAGGTTACAGTGTGTGTGTGTGTAGTATTGTAGTAGTGTAGTTATTGTAGTATTGTAGAGCTGTAGTTACCTCGGAGCGTGCGGATGAGGTTACAGTCTGTGTAGTTGTAGTAGTGTAGTATTGTAGTAGTGTAGTAGTTGTAGTATTGTAGTAGTGTAGTATTGTAGTAGTGTAGTATTGTAGAGCTGTAGTTACCTCGGAGCGTGCGGATGAGGTTACAGTGTGTGTAGTTGTAGTAGTGTAGTATTGTAGTATTGTAGTTATTGTAGTAGTCTAGTATTGTAGTATTGTAGTAGTCTAGTATTGTAGTATTGTAGTAGTGTAGTATTGTAGAGCTGTACTTACCTCGGAGCGTGCGGATGAGGTTACAGTCCGGCACAGACCACAGTTTGCACAGACCGGACCTGAACACACAGAGTTAATAATGACCTCAGAGCGATAATAACCGTGTTGCCGTGATGACGCGCTCACCAGGACGCCGTGGCCAGGACGTCGGAGGCGGGGCTGAAGTGGCAGCAGCTGATTGGACGGTCGTCTCCGATCTGACTGCAGAAGTTATTCAGGTTCTGCACAAACAAACATCACGTTAATAAGGCTTTGTCCCGTTAGACACCAGTCTGACGGGACGATTTTAGGTTTTCCTGGAAACGCCGCCGCGAGAATATATATTACTTTATTTACTTTACATTTTTGTTTCACGAATTTTTAATTTCCCCCCAATGTTTTGTTTGTATCGAGTTTTATACAGTAGTTTATTAACTATGGTCGGTGATGAGCCTGTGGGTTCATGGCTTTACCATGTTATTCACATGTTATTCACAGGTTATTATCGTGTTATTAACGTGTCATTAACGTGTCATTAACATGTTATTATCGTGTTATTATCGTGTCATTAACATGTTATATCGTGTTATTATCGCTCACACCGCAGCCCTTTGTGCAGCTCCTGTTGCTTCATGTTATTATCGTGTTAACATGTTATTATCGTGTTATTAACATGTTATTAACGTGTTATTATCGTGTTATTATCGTGTTATTAACGTGTTATTAACATGTTATTAACGTGTTATTATCGTGTTATTAACATGTTAACGTGTTATCGTGTTAACATGTTATTATCGTGTTAACGTGTTATCGTGTTATTAACGTGTTATTATCGTGTTATTAACATGTTATTAACATGTTATTAACATGTTATTAACGTGTTATTAACGTGTTATTAACGTGTTATTAACGTGTTATTAACATGTTAACGTGTTATTATCGTGTTAACATGTTATTATCGTGTTAACATGTTATTATCGTGTTAACATGTTATTATCGTGTTAACATGTTATTATCGTGTTATTAACATGTTATTAACGTGTTATTATCGTGTTATTATCATGTTATTAACATGTTATTATCGTGTTAACATGTTATCGTGTTATTAACATGTTATTAACGTGTTATTATCGCTCACCCCGCAGCCCTTTGTGCAGCTCCTGTTGCTTCATGGCCTTCGTGGCGTCGGTCGCCTCCCTCTGAAGTCGAGCGTTTTCCAGACGCTTCATTGCCCTGAAACAACAACAACAACCAGCCAATCAGACAGCAGCGCCGGCACACAGCCAATCACAGAGCACCGCTGGGAAGGGGGGCACTACCTGGGCAGGGAGTAATGAGCCAACCACAGACGAGCGTCCTGCAGGAAGGCGGGGCCTTCGTGGTACCACGTCTGACTGCACTGAAAACACAAACAAACAAACACAGCAGCGTCAGCGGCGACAAAAGGAGATTCTCCGTAACCGGGAAGAGATCGAACCTCCGTAACCGGGAAGAGATGGATTCTCCGTAACCGGGAAGAGATGGATTCTCCGTAACCGGGAAGAGATCGATTCTCCGTAACCGGGAAGAGATGG
Organism: Proterorhinus semilunaris; assembly: GCA_021464625.1. Classification (NCBI taxonomy): domain Eukaryota; kingdom Metazoa; phylum Chordata; class Actinopteri; order Gobiiformes; family Gobiidae; genus Proterorhinus; species Proterorhinus semilunaris. The sequence continues at coordinate 469,782 of JAJBBP010000030.1, read as the reverse complement.
ATTCTCCGTAACCGGGAAGAGATCGATTCTCCGTAACCGGGAAGAGATGGAACCTCCGTAACCGGGAAGAGATGGAACCTCCGTAACCGGGAAGAGATGGAACCTCCGTAACCGGGAAGAGATGGAACCTCCGTAACCGGGAAGAGATGGAACCTCCGTAACCGGGAAGAGATCGAATCTCCGTAACCGGGAAGAGATCGAATCTCCGTAACCGGGAAGAGATCGATTCTCCGTAACCGGGAAGAGATCGATTCTCCGTAACCGGGAAGAGATGGACCCTCCGTAACCGGGAAGAGATGGAACCTCCGTAACCGGGAAGAGATGGAACCTCCGTAACCGGGAAGAGATGGAACCTCCGTAACCGGGAAGAGATGGAACCTCCGTAACCGGGAAGAGATGGAACCTCCGTAACCGGGAAGAGATGGAACCTCCGTAACCGGGAAGAGATGGAACCTCCGTAACCGGGAAGAGATGGAACCTCCGTAACCGGGAAGAGATGGAACCTCCGTAACCGGGAAGAGATGGAACCTCCGTAACCGGGAAGAGATGGAACCTCCGTAACCGGGAAGAGATCGAACCTCCGTAACCGGGAAGAGATCGAACCTCCGTAACCGGGAAGAGATCGAACCTCCATAACTTTCTAGATGATATATTGTCCAGTTCTGGTATTGTTATATATTTGAAGTATAAGTAAATATATGTATGTATTATAATTGGAGGTTGACCGATACTCATGCACGGTCAATATTCTTGACCCATATATTTGGTCTCTTTCGGTCTCAGAAATATCGGCAATATTGTAAAATCCCCAAATATCGGCTCGATATATCGGCCGATCTCCAATATATTTAGTTTATGTACCGACCTCTTCGTGGGACCTCCTCGCTCGCTCCTCGTCTTTCCGTGATTTCTTCAAAGCGTCTGGTCCCACCACCGACAGGACGCTCCTCAGCCTGGACAAATACACAAGTACATGAAGTATTACTACGCAGTACAATAGACGCTCCTCAGCCTGGACAAATACACAAGTACATGAAGTATTACTACGCAGTACAATTGACGCTCCTCAGCCTGGACAAAGACAAAAGTACATGAAGTATTACTACGCAGTACAATAGACGCTACTATAAAGAGTAAATAAGAAATAAAAACAATTTAATCTAATGTAATTTACTACATTAGATTATTAATCTATAACATTAGATTAATTATTAATGCGTTTGTTTTATTGTTTTGATTGATTTGATCTGTTGTAAATCTCTAACTGAAGCATTTCGAGCCGCCCTGTGTAGAAAATGTGCTTTCAAAATAAACGTAGTAATATTTGTAGTAGTATTTGGAGCTGTAGCAGAAGTCGCAGTTATAGTTTCATTTCATTTATTTATTTAATAGGGTCATAGAATAACACTGGACGAACCAGATACATGTTTAAAGTCTTGTAGCACATGTGCTCATTTAATAACTTTAATAACTTTAATTACTTTAATAACTTTAATAACTTCCACTTAGAAAATACACAAGTTTAATGTTGTGTAACTAGACTTGGATTGTGTAAGTTTTCACACAACTGTATTTAAATAAGAGAAACATGTTAGAGCTTCTAACGTCAACCCCAGTTTGGAGCTGTAGCTTTGAGAGAAGCTAAATGCTAACAACATTAGCATGACTGAGCGCACGCACTGTTCTCCAGACAGTAGTAGTAGTAGTAGTAGTAGTAGTACCACCTCTCTCTGCGGTCCGCGGGGCCCTCTCCTAACAGTAGTAGTAGTAGTAGTAGTAGTAGTAGTCGTAGTAGCTAGCAGTAGTAGTAGTAGCAGTAGTAGTCGTAGTAGCAGTAGTAGTAGTAGTCGTAGTAGCTAGCAGTAGTAGTCGTAGTAGCAGTAGCAGCAGTACCTCTCTCGGCGGTCCGCGGGGCCCTCTCCGAACAGTAGTAGTAGTAGTAGTAGTAGTAGTAGTAGTAGTAGTAGTAGTAGCAGTAGCAGTACCTCTCTCGGTGGTCTGCGGGGCCCTCTCCTAACAGTAGTAGTAGTAGTAGTAGTAGTAGTAGTAGTAGTAGTAGTAGTAGTAGTAGTAGTAGTAGTAGTAGTAGCAGTAGCAGTAGTAGCAGTACCTCTCTCGGCGGTCCGCGGGGCCCTCTCCTAACAGTAGTAGTAGTAGTAGCAGTAGTAGTAGCAGTAGTATAAGTAGTAGTACCTCTCTCGGCGGTCCGCGGGGCCCTCTCCTAACAGTAGTAGTAGTAGTAGTAGTAGTAGTAGTAGTAGTAGCAGTAGTAGCAGTAGCAGTAGTAGCAGTAGCAGTAGTAGTAGTATAAGTAGTAGTATAAGTAGTAGTACCTCTCTCGGCGGTCCGCGGGGCCCTCTCCAAACAGAGTGATGGGTTCTCCTAAGGCCCGCAGGCCGGCTTTGACCTCGGTGTCGTCGGTGGAGACGGTGATCTGTCGAGCTCGTCTCCTCCTCTCGAACTCCGCCAGCACCTCCTGCTGCCGCTCAGACACTCGCTCCTCGATCTCCAACGTCTCCCCTACGGCCGGAGGAGGAGTTAGAGAGGGGGGAGAGGAGTTAGAGAGGGTAGAGAGGGGAGAGAGGAGTTAGAGAGGAGAGAAAGAGAGGGGAGAGAGGAGTTAGAGAGAGGAGAGAGAGGAGTTAGAGAGGGGAGAGAGGAGTTAGAGAGAGGAGAGAGAGGAGTTAGAGAGGGGAGAGAGGAGTTAGAGAGGGGAGAGAGGAGTTGGAGAGGATTGAAGAAAAGCAGTGACCAAAACAAACATGGCGGCTCTGCGATGTTTTGGCTGAAGTCCAGAGGATGGAGATGACGGGACTGACCTGAGGAGATGTTGATGTGCCCCGCCTGGATCCCGGCCTGAACTCCGCCAGACTCCGCTCCCACCTTGGACTCCGCCCCCAGCCTCTCCCGCTCCTTTTCCTCCAGGCTTCCATAGAAAAGCCGCGTCTTCTTCACCAGCGGCCCGTCCTCCTCGTCCGACATGATGCTCCTGAGATACGTGAGGAGCGGCGTTAAAGAGCGCAATGAGAACGGCCCCTTTGTCTGCACACGCCTATAGTCCTCCCGTCTTTAGTGATTACAGCACCTTTCCATCTACACGTGGATACCAAACATGTCAGTAAAGACCAGGGAGACACACAGACATGTTGGAGTCACTTCCTGGATAAAACTTTCCAGTAAAATTTGTGTTGCCATTTTGACGCTGTTTTCAAGAAGCTTTTAGATTTGGGTAAAGCCGAACTGCAGAAAATGTGCCCGGTTCGGGTGGGGGTTAGGAGGTTAAACTCTTTGTATACTCATCATTCAATAGAAACAAAAACACTGATGTCTCCACGTTAAATGAAGCATAAACATGCACGTGCAAACACCACACACGTCATACTACCTCTTACTACGTCATTTATAATCGTCTCAAAGCTGAAAAGGAACGGTTTAAAACGCGTTTCAGGCCGAAAATGAACCAGGTTTAGCACGACTTCAGCTGAAACCGCGAAGAAAACGATCGGAACGGACGAATAACGTGAACAGACTGAACAGACACAACGCACAGAAAGGCTGAGGGTTATTTCACTGATGCTCCGCCTGTAAAGTGGATAAAAAGTGAACAAATCTCACCCGAAAGGTTTAAAAGCCGCAGAAACAAAACGGCGCCGCTTCGTTCACGCCGCGCACCCGGAAGTCAAACTGCTGAAGCCACTACCGGATCCGTGTCAGAGGGCAAGGGGCGGGAAGCGGAAGCGGATCGGAATAAACAATAACAACTTCGCAAACCTTTAATACACCTTTAATTACGGCGGAATTAACGCGTTTAGTTAATTAAAGTGGGAACGAGCATCACGTGCACCCCCCGCCCTCACGCACGGGCCCGGACACGCGCAGGTACGAGCTTCGTTTTGTTCCATGATCATGTTTTTGTGAGTTAGCATGTTAGCATGTTAGCTTAGCATTAGCGGCGCCCGAAGCTAACTCTCTCTTTAAACCTTTCTCTTTGCTGATAAACCTCTGCGTTTCAGGACGCTTTAACCTCTTAACCCCCGAGCACATTTTCTTCAGTTTTGGCTTTACCCAAATTTAAAAGCAAAAACGTTTCTGGAATAAACTAGCTACCAAAAAAATTATAAAAAGACAAAAACGCTACAAAAAAGCAACAGAAAAGTGACAAAGATCTGTTTAAATGAGTTTTGTAGGTCTTAGCTTTCAAATAAGGTGTTACTCTGGCCTCTTGGCTGTAACCTTTTAGATTTGAGTAAAGCTGAACTGGAGAAAAAGCACTCGCTTAAGGCAGGGTTTAAGGTTGAGGACATTTTAAGTGATTTATATCAATTAAAGAAGACGAGACTGAGTTTGATTTCTCCTTCATTACTTTAATGTTCAGTGTGGTTTCTTCCGTTAAAGCTCTTCATGAATGAACTGGTTTGTTGCAGAGATGTTGAGGAGGAAACCCACTCGGATCGAGCTGAAGATCGACGACTGTGAGGAGTTCGAGAGCATCAAGAAGGAGCTGGAGGTAAAGCAGGACTAAAGCAGGACTAAACAAGGACTAAACCGGGACTAAAGCAGGACTAAACAGGGACTAAAGCAGGACTAAACCAGGACTAAAGCAGGACCAAACAGGGACTAAAGCAGGACTAAAGCAGGACTAAAGCAGGACTAAACAGAGACTAAACCAGGACTAAACAGGGACTAAACCGGGACTAAACCGGGACTAAACCGGGACTAATGCAGGACTAAAGCAGGACTAAACAAGGACTAAACCGGGACTAAACAAGGACTAAACAAGGACTAAACAAGGACTAAACCGGGACTAAACAAGGACTAAACAAGGACTAAACAAGGACTAAACCAGGACTAAACCAGGACTAAACAAGGACTAAACCAGGACTAAACCAGGACTAAACAAGGACTAAACAGGGACTAAACCGGGACTAAAGCAGGACTAAACAGGGACTAAAGCAGGACTAAACCAGGACTAAAGCAGGACCAAACAGGGACTAAAGCTGGACTAAAGCAGGACTAAAGCAGGACTAAAGCAGGACTAAAGCAGGACTAAACAGAGACTAAACCAGGACTAAACAGGGACTAAACCGGGACTAAACCGGGACTAAACCGGGACTAATGCAGGACTAAAGCAGGACTAAACAAGGACTAAACCGGGACTAAACAAGGACTAAACAAGGACTAAACAAGGACTAAACCAGGACTAAACCAGGACTAAACCAGGACTAAACCAGGACTAAACCAGGACTAAACAAGGACTAAACAGGGACTAAACCGGGACTAAACAGGGACTAAACCGGGACTAAACCAGGACTAAACCAGGACTAATGCAGGACTAAAGCAGGACTAAACCGGGACTAAAGCGGGACTAAACTAGGACTAAACCAGGACTAAAGCGGGACTAAACCGGGACTAAACCAGGACTAAACCGGGACTAAACCGGGACTAAACCGGGACCAAACGGGGACTAAACCAGGACTAAACCAGGACTAAACAAGGACTAAACCGGGACTAAAGCAGGACTAAACAGGGACTAAAGCAGGACTAAAGCAGGACTAAAGCAGGACTAAAGCAGGACTAAACAGAGACTAAACCAGGACTAAACAGGGACTAAACCGGGACTAAACCGGGACTAATGCAGGACTAAAGCAGGACTAAACAAGGACTAAACCGGGACTAAACAAGGACTAAACAAGGACTAAACAAGGACTAAACCAGGACTAAACCAGGACTAAACCAGGACTAAACAAGGACTAAACCAGGACTAAACCAGGACTAAACAAGGACTAAACAGGGACTAAACCGGGACTAAACCAGGACTAAACCAGGACTAATGCAGGACTAAAGCAGGACTAAACCGGGACTAAAGCGGGACTAAACTAGGACTAAACCAGGACTAAAGCGGGACTAAACCGGGACTAAACCGGGACTAAACAGGGACTAAACCGGGACTAAACCAGGACTAATGCAGGACTAAAGCAGGACTAAACCGGGACTAATGCGGGACTAAAGCGGGACTAAACCGGGACCAAACAGGGACTAAACCGGGACTAAACCAGGACTAAACAGGGACTAAACCGGGACTAAACCAGGACTAAACCGGGACTAAACCGGGACTAAACCAGGACTAAACCAGGACTAATGCAGGACTAATGCAGGACTAAAGCAGGACTAAACCGGGACTAAAGCGGGACTAAACTAGGACTAAACCAGGACTAAAGCGGGACTAAACCGGGACTAAACCGGGACTAAACAGGGACTAAACCGGGACTAAACCAGGACTAATGCAGGACTAAAGCAGGACTAAACCGGGACTAATGCGGGACTAAAGCGGGACTAAACCGGGACCAAACAGGGACTAAACCGGGACTAAACCAGGACTAAACAGGGACTAAACCGGGACTAAACCAGGACTAAACAGGGACTAAACCGGGACTAAACCGGGACTAAACCGGGACTAAACAGGGACTAAACCGGGACTAAACCAGGACTAATGCAGGACTAAAGCAGGACTAAACCAGGACTAAAGCGGGACTAAACCGGGACTAAACAGGGACTAAACCGGGACTAAACCAGGACTAATGCAGGACTAAAGCAGGACTAAACCGGGACTAATGCAGGACTAAAGCAGGACTAAACAAGGACTAAACCGGGACTAAACAAGGACTAAACAAGGACTAAACAAGGACTAAACCAGGACTAAACCAGGACTAAACCAGGACTAAACAAGGACTAAACCAGGACTAAACCAGGACTAAACAAGGACTAAACAGGGACTAAACCGGGACTAAACCAGGACTAAACCAGGACTAAAGCGGGACTAAACTAGGACTAAACCAGGACTAAAGCAGGACTAAACCGGGACTAAAGCGGGACTAAACTAGGACTAAACCAGGACTAAAGCGGGACTAAACCGGGACTAAACCGGGACTAAACAGGGACTAAACCGGGACTAAACCAGGACTAATGCAGGACTAAAGCAGGACTAAACCGGGACTAATGCAGGACTAAAGCAGGACTAAACCGGGACTAATGCGGGACTAAAGCGGGACTAAACCAGGACTAAACCAGGACTAATGCAGGACTAAACCAGGACTAAACCAGGACTAAACCAGGACTAAACCAGGGACTAAACCAGGACTAAACCAGGACTAAACCAGGACTAAACCAGGGACTAAACCAGGACTAAAGCGGGACTAAACCAGGACTAAACCGGGACTAAAGCGGGACTAAACTAGGACTAAACCAGGACTAAACCAGGACTAAACCAGGACTAAACCAGGACTAAACCAGGACTAAACCGGGACTAAAGCGGGACTAAACTAGGACTAAACCAGGACTAAAGCGGGACTAAACCGGGACTAAACCAGGACTAATGCAGGACTAAACCAGGACTAAACCAGGACTAAACCAGGACTAAACCAGGGACTAAACCAGGACTAAACCAGGACTAAACCAGGACTAAACCAGGGACTAAACCAGGACTAAACAAGGACTAAACAGGGACTAAACAGGGACTAAACCAGGACTAATGCAGGACTAAACCAGGACTAAACCAGGACTAAACCAGGACTAAACCGGGACTAAAGCGGGACTAAACTAGGACTAAACCAGGACTAAAGCGGGACTAAACCGGGACTAAACCGGGACTAAACCAGGGACTAAACCAGGACTAAACAAGGACTAAACAGGGACTAAACCGGGACTAAACGGGGACTAAACGGGGACTAAAGCGGGACTAAAGCAGGACTAAAGCAGGACTAAACTAGGACTAAAGCAGGACTAAACTAGGACTAAACTAGGACTAAACAGGGACTAAAGCAGGACTAAACTAGGACTAAACAGGGACTAAAGCAGGACTAAACTAGGACTAAACAGGGACTAAACCAGGACTAAACCAGGACTAAACCAGGACTAAACGGGGATTAAACATAAAGTAAACAGGACATTTGGAAGGTTTTCCTCGTCAACAATGAGGGAAACAAATCCGGGAAAAGAGAAAAATTGGGGCAAAATAAGAAGATAAAAAGTGTTTTGGGTAAATATGGAAAATATTGGTGATAAAAATGAGCAAAAATCAGGGGAAACAAAAATGGGGAAAAAGAAGAACTTTGTAAAAGAAAAAGAATTTGGAACAAACATTGGCCGAATCTAACTCCAGTGCAGACCTACAGAACGTTCCATTTAGTTTGTAGGTCTTAGCTTTCAAATTAGCGAGAGGTCAAATGGAAGGCAAGGGGATAAATGACTCTCCTCCGTCTCTCCATCGAAGGCTCGTAAACGGCAGCGCGAGGAGGCGGAGTCGGGCGCCATCGGCGACATCATGGCGACGGGAGGAGCCACGGCCTCGGCGCCGACGACCACGAGGGCGGAGCTCATCAACGAGAGGATCGGGTTCAAGCCCCTCCCCAAACCCAACACGCTGCCGGGACTTTTCACCACGCTGCAGTTCTGAGGAAACCCGGCCCGGAGGAGACTCTGAAACAAAACCACGGCCTGAGGTGTCACGGATATTAAACGAGCCGCCGTTTCTGTCCGTTTCTCACACGTCTCGATTTGGAGGATTCACTTTAGTGTGTTTTGATTTCATCTCGAGCGGCTCCTGAAGCCGGTTCAGTATTGTGGAGTTTTGTAATAAAATGTTCAAATGAGACAAAAACGTTTCTTCCCGTTTTTAAATATTTAACGGATTCCTCGGTTCGATAGAAAGTTTGAAAGTCCAAAGCGTTTTCTACAAGTCTAAACGGTTCTGGTAGTACTCGGATTATCCAGTAGAGGGCACCCTAACCTAGGCTATGTTCACGCTGCAGAATCACCTGGTCCTGTACAACGTGAGACTAATACATGACGTAGACTCATGTTTCCATTGGGATGATCTTTGCTCACAGTTTATAAAAACCCCAAATAATAATGTCAGAAAATTAGAATATTACATGAAATCAGTGAAACAAAGACATGTGGGTCCGGAGAACTCTAATCCTGGACATGGGCTTCAGAGGAACATCTGAAGCCCATGTCCAGGTCTGTGTGTGGAGGCTCTTGATGCTCTGACTAGGGCTGGGCGATATGGCCTAAAATCTATATCATGATATGAAAAAATAAATATATATACGATATATTTGACGATATAATTGACAATGGACGAATTACTTCAAAATCCCAGCCTTACGCCGATTGGGAAGATTCATTCAGTGATATTTAATTCTTTTTTTTTTTTTTTTACTGCATAATTGTCTTCTAAATATGATCTACTCGAGCGGTTTACATCCTTCACTTCATTTTACTTTTTCAGCACGTGTCCCCGTGTTCTACAGTCACCGTTTATGCTGCTCTGATGGAGCAGAACATCAATTATATCGTGTCCACAACGATGTAAAAAATTACAACGATATCAAAACATTATATCACGATAACGATATGCGATACGATATGGCCCAGCCCTAGCTCTGACTCCAGCCTCAGTCCTTGTGAAGGTCCCTCACACTTTTGAATGTCCTCTCCAGACTGAGCTCATCCTGAGATGTTTTATTTGGGGGTTAGACGAGCTGTGAGCCAAAATTATCACAATTATAACAAATAAAGGCTTGATATCTCTCACTCTGCGTGATGATTTTGGGCTCACAGCTTGTAAAAAGCACAAATTCAAAATCTCAGAAAATTAGAATATTGTGTAAAGGGCCTGTATTGTAGCTGAACGTGTCTCCTTTCATCAGATCATGAATCCAAAACATCTGCAAAGGGTTCCTGAGACTTTAAATGTTCTCAGTGCTTCAGTAGATTCTCCATCATGGGTTCAGACCTGCTGACCTGACAGATGTGCAGAAAACCATCACTGACTAAAAAGGTTGGATGTTCTCAAAGTGCTGGATCAAAGGTAAATGGAAGGAAAAGGTTCGCTCAGTCTGGAGAGGACTGTCAGGGAAAGGTCATTCAAAAGTGTGAGGGACCTTCACGAGGACTGAGGCTGGAGTCAGAGCATCAAGAGCCTCCACACACAGACCTGGACATGGGCTTCAGATGTTCCTCTGAAGCATCCTGGTCTTCCAGAACACCTCAGCAGAGTCACAGGCTGAGAACGTCCAGGCCACACAAACACATGAAGGCCGTCACTCAAGGAACAGGACACAGGCTTATGTAACATTTATTTGTTTAAATCATGTTTTCATTGATTTCATGTAATATTCTAATTGTCTGATATTTTCTTTTTGAGATTTTTCCAGCTGTGAGTCAAGATGTTCTGAATTAAAACCAACATGTCACTTTGCAGGTCATGAGTTTGTATCCTGTATCACATTTTAAACCTGAAGTCTCTTTAAACTGACCAGTGTGAGTGAAATAATGGACAGAGTCAGAGTTCTTCTGTTTATTAGAATCATCACACGAGGACGTTAAATATCGATTTGAGGAGATGCTCTTCTAATGTTCTGGACCTGATGATGATCCCGGGGCCTCGGACCTCGCTCTGGGAACCACTGGGCTCTGAATGATGTGAGTAAACAATGAAAGGTCCGGACTGTGGTCCCGTCACCCGCAGGTGGCGCTGTCCTTGTGCGTGATGAGGCCTTTGCTGATGAGGTCCGGGACCTCCACGGCGAGCCACGGCCCCAGCCCGAGCGCCAGGGCGTGGGCCACGCCGAAGCGCGGCTGGTTCCTCGCCCACAGAGGCTGGAAGTGCTCCGTCAGGCAGATCTTCCCCCCCGAGAACATCTTCGCCGTCTTGCCCTCCAGCTCCGGCAGGATCAGGTCCGGGGCGGTGGCCGGGTAGGTCACCGTCAGCTGCACCTGCAGGGGCACAGGGCAACTTCAAAACCTGCCCCATCCAAGGACTGAGGGGAACTTCAAAACCTGCCCCCCATCCAAGGACTGAGGGCAACTTCAAAACCTGCCCCATCCAAGGACTGAGGGCAACTTCAAAACCTGCCCCTTCCAAGGACTGAGGGCAACTTCAAAACCTGCCCCATCCAAGGACTGAGGGCAACTTCAAAACCTGCCCCATCCAAGGACTGAGGGCAACTTCAAAACCTGCCCCCCATCCAAGGACTGAGGGCAACTTCAAAACCTGCCCCATCCAAGGACTGAGGGCAACTTCAAAACCTGCCCCATCCAAGGACTGAGGGCAACTTCAAAACCCCCCCCATCCAAGGACTGAGGGCAACTTCAAAAACTGCCCCATCCAAGGACTGAGGGCAACTTCAAAACCTGCCCCCCATCCAAGGACTGAGGGGAACTTCAAAACCCGCCCCCATCCAAGGACTGAGGGCAACTTCAAAACCCCCCCCCATCCAAGGACTGAGGGGAACTTCAAAACCCGCCCCCATCCAAGGACTGAGGGCAACTTCAAAACCTGCCCCCCATCCAAGGACTGAGGGCAACTTCAAAACCCGCCCCCCATCCAAGGACTGAGGGCAACTTCAAAACCTGCCCCATCCAAGGACTGAGGGGAACTTCAAAACCCGCCCCCCATCCAAGGACTGAGGGCAACTTCAAAACCTGCCCCCCATTCAAAGACTGAGGGCAACTTCAAAACCTGCCCCCCATCCAAGGACTGAGGGCAACTTCAAAACCTGCCCCCATCCAAGGACTGAGGGGAACTTCAAAACCTGCCCCCATCCAAGGACTGAGGGCAACTTCAAAACCCGCCCCCCATCCAAGGACTGAGGGCAACTTCAAAACCCGCCCCCCATCCAAGGACTGAGGGCAACTTCAAAACCCGCCCCCCATCCAAGGACTGAGGGCAACTTCAAAACCCGCCCCATCCAAGGACTGAGGGCAACTTCAAAACCCGCCCCCATCCAAGGACTGAGGGGAACTTCAAAACCCCCCCGATCCAAGGACTGAGGGCAACTTCAAAACCCGCCCCCCATCCAAGGACTGAGGGCAACTTCAAAACCCGCCCCATCCAAGGACTGAGGGCAACTTCAAAACCTGCCCCATCCAAGGACTGAGGGGAACTTCAAAACCCGCCCCATCCAAGGACTGAGGGCAACTTCAAAACCTGCCCCCCATTCAAAGACTGAGGGCAACTTCAAAACCTGCCCCCCATCCAAGGACTGAGGGCAACTTCAAAACCTGCCCCATCCAAGGACTGAGGGCAACTTCAAAACCTGCCCCATCCAAGGACTGAGGGCAACTTCAAAACCTGCCCCCCATCCAAGGACTGAGGGCAACTTCAAAACCTGCCCCCCATCCAAGGACTGAGGGCAACTTCAAAACCCCCCCGATCCAAGGACTGAGGGCAACTTCAAAACCCGCCCCCCATCCAAAGACTGAGGGCAACTTCAAAACCCGCCCCCCATCCAAGGACTGAGGGCAACTTCAAAAACTGCCCCATCCAAGGACTGAGGGGAACTTCAAAACCCCCCCGATCCAAGGACTGAGGGCAACTTCAAAACCCGCCCCCCATCCAAGGACTGAGGGCAACTTCAAAACCTGCCCCCCATTCAAAGACTGAGGGCAACTTCAAAACCTGCCCCCCATCCAAGGACTGAGGGCAACTTCAAAACCTGCCCCCATCCAAGGACTGAGGGCAACTTCAAAACCTGCCCCATCCAAGGACTGAGGGCAACTTCAAAACCCCCCCCATCCAAGGACTGAGGGCAACTTCAAAACCCCCCCCATCCAAAGACTGAGGGCAACTTCAAAACCCCCCCCATCCAAGGACTGAGGGCAACTTCAAAACCCGCCCCCATCCAAGGACTGAGGGCAACTTCAAAACCCCCCCCATCCAAGGACTGAGGGCAACTTCAAAACCCCCCCCATCCAAAGACTGAGGGCAACTTCAAAACCCCCCCCATCCAAGGACTGAGGGGAACTTCAAAACCCGCCCCCATCCAAGGACTGAGGGCAACTTCAAAACCCGCCCCCCATCCAAGGACTGAGGGCAACTTCAAAACCCGCCCCCCATCCAAGGACTGAGGGCAACTTCAAAAACTGCCCCATCCAAGGACTGAGGGGAACTTCAAAACCCCCCCGATCCAAGGACTGAGGGCAACTTCAAAACCCGCCCCCCATCCAAGGACTGAGGGCAACTTCAAAACCCGCCCCATCCAAGGACTGAGGGCAACTTCAAAACCTGCCCCCCATTCAAAGACTGAGGGCAACTTCAAAACCTGCCCCCCATCCAAGGACTGAGGGCAACTTCAAAACCTGCCCCATCCAAGGACTGAGGGCAACTTCAAAACCCCCCCGATCCAAGGACTGAGGGCAACTTCAAAACCTGCCCCCCATCCAAGGACTGAGGGCAACTTCAAAACCTGCCCCCCATCCAAGGACTGAGGGCAACTTCAAAACCCCCCCCATCCAAAGACTGAGGGCAACTTCAAAACCCCCCCCATCCAAGGACTGAGGGCAACTTCAAAACCCCCCCCATCCAAGGACTGAGGGCAACTTCAAAACCCGCCCCCCATTCAAGGACTGAAGGGAACTTCAAAACCCCCCCCCATCCAAGGACTGAGGGCAACTTCAAAACCCGCCCCCCCATCCAAGGACTGAGGGCAACTTCAAAACCCGCCCCCCCATCCAAGGACTGAACGGGCGTCGTTCTAACGCTCAAATTACAAATGGAGAATTAGGGTCGGCCGTGAGGAATCCTCCCAACGGGCTCGAAACCTCGTCTGTTAATGCACCACTCAGCACAGGAACATCATCTACAAAATCAGCTGTGTGGGGGTTTGTTGATGGGGAGTTACTGCCCTCTTCAACTGGCCCGCTCTACACTCTGGCTTTTTAATGCACCACACTGAGCAGGGCTACAGCATACTTCACACATAACTCAAATAAAGATATAATAATAATTATTATTAATTAAACTCAAATTAAAATTATATTGAGGATGGTAATGAAGTAGCAGGATCACGGAGTATAATATAAACTGCCCAACTGCTCAAATAAACAGATAAACTAAAGTAAACCGCTCCGTGTTTGTAGGGCGGGGCACCGGTACATGGTTTTCCCTCTTCATGAAGAGAGAAACTGTAAACGTGATCCTCTTGTGATGTGTTTGGTTGCTGTGTGACTGAGTTCCTGATTCTCCTTTTACTAAACAGACTTCAAGATCAACAAGGAAATGATAGAAAAGGTCACGTCGTGTAAATAAATAAAAGTAAAAGTGTGATGACAGTGAAGAAAAGAGAAATTGGGAGAAATGAAGGAAGACCAAATGTAAAGGTTTCTTGGAAAAAAGCGTCAATACAGCAACGAAAACAAAGATGGCGTCTCTGTCTCCGCCGCTTCTCTCGTCCAAACAAAGTTCACGGCGCCCCCTGTCTGTCATGACCCGCCCCTGCAGGAGCTTAACAGCCTGCGTTGCTCTCCAGTCCTGAAGCGTTTAGATTCGGGTAAAGCTGAACTGGAGAACCTGCCCTCGTTAAAGTGGGGGGTGAGAGGTTCAAAGAGAGAAGATTGTTTCCCCCCCCCTGTCGTCTCCACGTCACAGACATGGGTGGTGGCCGTTCCTGGACCATCTACAAACCCCTGACTCGCCTCCAGCTGCAGCTCGTACGTCATCAGCTCGTGGACGACCCAGCACACGCCGCTCCAGCGCGTCCCGTCCCCGTTGGCCTCCAGGCGGAACCAGTCGCAGTCGGACGCCTTGTTGAGCTCCACGGCGCGGATCAGGGCGCCGTACTCCTCCTTCAGCCGCGAGGGCCACAGCGCCGGCTCCCGGGGGCCCGCGGGAGTCTTCAGGAGGGGGATCTGAGCCACGGCCCTGCGCACCGCCTCGTCACACATGCCTGAGGAGGGGGGGGGGACAAGACACCGTCACATATACCCGCCTCGTCACACATGCCTGAGGAGGGGGGACGAGACACCGTCACATATACCCGCCTCGTCACACATGCCTGAGGAGGGGGGGGACAAGACACCGTCACATATACCCGCCTCGTCACACATGCCTGAGGAGGGGGGACAAGACACCGTCACATATACCCGCCTCGTCACACATGCCTGAGGAGGGGGGACAAGACACCGTCACATATACCCGCCTCGTCACACATGCCTGAGGAGGGGGGGACAAGACACCGTCACATATACCCGCCTCGTCACACATGCCTGAGGAGGGGGGACAAGACACCGTCACATATACCCGCCTCGTCACACATGCCTGAGGACAAACAAAACACTCTTTGTCCCCCCCAGTCTTAGATCACAGTATCGTTGCTACTGTCTTCATGTTTCTTGTTTCTTTCACGGGTCTTAGTTTTTGTGTTTTGGAATGAAATATTGAGGTTTTGATTGACTGACTCTTCAGCAGGGGGCGCTAACGTGCCCGCTCAGTACCTGACAAAAAGAAAAGATGTTTTGTTTTAATTGACCTCATGTATATTGATTTGTACCCTCTATATCTGCAAAGCGTATTTCAGTTTGTTACATATACATTATACTGATGCTGCTGTAAAGGTTTTCAAGTTTTTTGTATAACTTTTGATTCCACTCGTCTCTAGGTCATTTCCTCCAGGTTTTCCCGTGAGAGGAAACAGAAAAAGGATTTGAACATTTTTCCATTAGAATAAAATGGGACGTTTAGGTCGTTGCTACGGCAACACTGTGAAAAGTATGGCCTGGGTCTGACAGACGTTTTTGACCAAATGGAATGTTGTGACTTTAAAAGGTATTTTGTAAACTTTTAAAGTTATGTTTCCCAAACGAGCTCGTTCAGATGAACTGGAGGAAACAGATTTCCTACGAAGTGAAGTACATGTACTTGAGTTACTGTAACGGAGTACTACCCGCCTCTGCAAATGGGGTAAAGTCAGAAGTTCTCAACATAAATACGAGTAAAGTGCAGGTCCTCAAAAACTACTAGTACACGACTGATGTGTGCAAAAGTTAAGGCCTTTAATGCCATAGAATAATGAGAATAATGAACTTTAATGTGAGAATGTGATGATAATAATGAAGAGGACGCAGCTGAACCCAGACACACCGGAAACAGCCCAGACTGACCCCCCTCAGAGCCGCACCTGGGTCAGGCTTTGTCCTGGTTTAGTCCCGGTTTAGTCCTGGTTCTGGTTCGGTTTTTGGTTCCGAGCTCGTGCGTCTCCTGGATCCTGACGTGGACTTCCGGGGTGTCCTCTTCTTCTGCGTGTTTTGGTTCCTGCTGCGGACCCTGACACGAGAGCGCCTCCAGCGTCCAATCATTTTAGATATTTATGAATGATGAATTAGACACATAATACTTTATTATTACAAACTCCAATAAGAAGATGCTTGTATTTGGCTAGATTAATATAGGAGCCCCGTTCATATTATATTAAACACATTTGTGAATAAATCAGAAACATTAAAGATATGTATAAATGTTTAACAGCGCTTCCGGTGTCCAGCAGAGGGCCACTGTCTGCAGCGCAACAACAACATCCGCCATTTTGTGCCTCCTCCGCAGAGTTTCTTTCAGCTCGTGTTTTTTTGGTCGCTTTTGGTTCAATTTCTCCCCGTTTTTTGGTGAAATTCTAGACCGTTTCATTCGGTCCCGACCCGCACGCGCCAGAACCGGGCTCAGCGGCGCGAACATGACGTCAGAGCGGCGCGAGGACAAAGGTAAATCCCGCCGCAGCTTTGTTAGCCTCCGTTAGCCGCGGTTAGCATCCTTTAGCTCCGCTTTGCTTCGTGTTCCTGCTGGTTTTCCATCATTTAGGAGCACTTTGCAAACCGAGTCTCAAAGTATGAACACAGATGGAGATATGAAGCGAGGGCAGGTTTATTTGGAGGTAAGATTAGTGACCTGGGACCAACAGCGGGGGGGGGGGCAGCTTTGTTAGCACCGCTAGCTTTCCCATTTTTTTTCATTCATTGCAGCCTGTACAATCTCGCATTATTTTCAGTTTATTTGTCTACATGTTTAAACTGATTGCGATCTAAAGCAAGAGAAGGGTCACTCTAGTTCTCGTGAAGAGATTTAATCTGGCGTCTTTGATTTGCGACTGAAGAAAAGCGAATAAAAGGGTTTGAAAGAGTCACACTTTAGCTTCTCTGCAGCTGCATGCGCCACAACATCTGTATTATTATGTCTCTGAATCCACTTTCCTCTATAGGTTTATTTGGGAACCTTCAAAGGTTAAAATCATCCTAACCTCTAAACCCCCGCCTGAACCGAGTGCATTTTCTCAAGTTTGACTTTACCCAAATCTAAAAGCTTCATGGAAAAAGAAACAAGAATGAGAACAAAGCATAAAAGAGACAAACAAAAAGCGATGGGGAAAATACCTTAGTGACGACCACACGGCAACAGTTTCAGGTCTTAGCTTTCAAATGAGGCGTTACAGTGGCCTATTTTAATCCAACGCCTATTGATATTGGAAAACCCCCAAAATAAGGCAAATTGCTTTTGTGTTTACATATTTTATCACCAGTATTTTGTTCTTATCAATAAGATATTTAAAATCCCCTCTGATTGAGGACGTTTATTTCCAAACGGGTTTATTTCTCAGATGCTTCAGATTCAGGACATGTAAAACTCTCTACAGACCTGAACTCTTCATCACAAATAATACACGTTTTGTGTATTATTGTGTATAATGGAATAGTTTTCAGCCATTTAAATAATCCATTAGTTGTGGATGAAGGAACTTGGAACGGCTGGGTTCCTGTGATTCCCACTCCAGAGACGGACCTTCTGTGTCTTCAGTGATGAGTGTTTGTGCCGTAGATGGAGAGCTGAACGTCCTGGAGGACATTTTAACAGAAGCTCCGGATCAAGACGATGAGCTGTTCACCAACACGGAGACCGAGGTCACGGACAAGAAAGGTACAAACACCTTATATATTAAAAATGTAAACACCAGGAATAGTCTTGTTCTGAAGTCTGTATTAGTATCTTTCATAACATGAGCTGCAATAAGCAAAGTTTTGGTGTGAAGAGGAAGTGCGATCGGTTAAAGTGGGGGGTAAGGGGTTAAACGATTGATTTATTGACTCCGCCCTCAGGTGTGAAGAGGAAGTGCGATCTGTTAAAGTGGGCGGTAACAGGTTAAATAAACGATTGATTGATTGACTCCGCCCTCAGGTGTGAAGAGGAAGTCCGATCGGTTAAAGTGGGCGGTAACAGGTTAAATAAACGATTGATTGATTGACTCCGCCCTCAGGTGTGAAGAGGAAGTCCGATCGGTTAAAGTGGGCGGTAACAGGTTAAATAAACGATTGATTGATTGACTCCGCCCTCAGGTGTGAAGAGGAAGTCCGATCGGTCGGATCCGACGGAGGTGAAGAGGGCACGCTCAGGCCACGCCCCCTCCTCGTCCTCATCCAATCGGAGAGTGGCCAGCTCCAAAAAGCCAGGCTCTCCCCGAGCAGGACACGCCCCTAGCTATCGCCATGACGACTACGACGACCGGAAACTACGGCGACGCCGGGGGCGGAGCCTAGAGCAGGTAATGGCCAAACATTACGATAACGATGCTATTTCTTTCTGCCTGATTTATTCCAATTCTTACATATTGTTTTCCTATTTATTGTTTCCAATTGTTGCCATAATTCATTAGATTGGATTTTTTTTTCCGTAAATTAATCTTTTTTTTTTTAAATGTACTGTTTCCACTATTATTTTTATGTTTTTTATTATAATTTTTTTCATAAATTTTCTGTAGATTTTTCTTCAATTTTGTATTTTTTTTTTTTATTTTATTAATTTTTTTCTTATTTTTTTGTGCATTTATTTATTTTATATTTTTGCAGATTTTCCACTTTTTCACTACTTTGCCGCTTTTTCCCGGAAGCCTTTAGATTTGGGTAAAGCTGAACTGGTGAACTATTGTCTTTAACTTTCTCACGTCTGTTGTCGTAGAAAATACGTCGCCCGAGCCCGCCCCCTCACCCCCACGACAACCAATCAGACGAGGAGTACGCCTCCGAGGCAGGAAGCTCCTCCAACGCTGAGGAAGAGGAGGAGGAGGAGGAAGAGGAGGAGGAGGAAGAAGAGGAGGAGGTGAGTCAGAAAATGGATTCATTCATTTATGTCGTTATTATGGACGATCGTGACTAGGGATGGGTACCGTTAAACGGTGCCTACTTGGAACCGACCGAAAAGCTCCGGTCGGGGGTGGTATCGAAAAACAAAAATTCTTTCGGTGCCAACTTTCGGTTCTTTTTCTCTCTAGACGTCAATATATGACCCGCAGCGAGTCTAAAAAAAACATGAACGTGTGCGCAGATAATGAGCCGCTTCAGCGCAAATGGAGCGAAACAAAACTATAACTTAAAGAGAAGCAAAGCTATAACGTACTAAACATTTGTAATAGAGACGGCTCAGCCGCGGTCTGCGCCAGGACTAAACCAGGTCCAGGACTTACACTGTTGTAAAACCCAGAGCTAAACTAAACCAGTTATTATAAACCAGGACTAAACCAGGACTGAATAAGAAACTTGTGTTTTTAGGCAAATTGAAAAGCAAAACAGAGAAGTGACAACAAGAAAGACGTGTTTACCTTTAGCGACAGACCCGAGGCTGAGTTTACGAGCTGTTGTTTACAACTTCACAAGCAGCTGCAGCGAGGGGAATATCAAAGATTGTTTGTGGAAATGTGTGAGCGCTCACTCTGTATTAGACATTTTTGGTTCAGTTGTTGTACATTATTGGTGGCAGAGTGAGCGCTCACACCATGTAAGGATCTTTGAAGGGAAAGCGTTTTCGCTTCGTCAAAGCGCAGTGTGTTTAGAAAAGTTTATCCGAAAGAAACCCGTGTCCTGATGTGGATCTGTCTCTGCAGCTCAGGAGGTAATAATGTCCTTTATTTCTTTTTATCACTGCTTAAGGGGAAATTGTGCTCAAAACACGAAGTTACAGGTGACGCTGCTGCACCTGTGGAGCTTCTGTTTTGCTGTTTTAGGACTTTTTCTCGAACGACACTTTTTTTATACACGTTATTTTTAATTTAATTAAAATGACATAGGCACCGAAAAAAGTACCGTTAAGGAACCGGCACCGAAAAGCAGGTATCGTTAAAGTACTGGTATCGAAAAAAAGCGAACGGTACCCATCCCTAATCGTGACAGGTTTAAACCTTTCACTGAAGCTGCAGAAATGATTAACGACATATTCCTCTTCATCGTCTGCTGTTACGGCTGGGCCCCGTTAAACGATACCAGTGCCGAGAAAAAAGGAAAAAATGGCAAAAAAGAAGAAATTGGGGGGAAAACTGATGAAAATACGACAGGAAAAAGGACAAAAAACTATGAAAAATGTGATTAAAAAACAATTGACAAACATTATGAAAATGTATTCATCCAATTTGTCTTTTTTTTTTTACAAGTTTTTCCCAAAATATGTTAATTTCTTTTTCAAAATGTTCCCAAAATTCACCCCAATTTTTTCAATTTTTCCCCCGAAATGTTCAGTTTTCTCCATGTTTTTTCCTAATTAAAAAACAAAAATCCATTAAAGATTTTAACATTAGATTTGTTTTCGGTCCCAGACTGGTTTAACGGTGCCCTAAAGGCTTGGGAGAGACCTGAGATCCTTACTGTGTGTTGGTGTTTGTGCCGCAGGAGGAGGTGATGGAGGAAGAGGAGGAGGAGGAGGAGGGAGAGAAGGAGGAAGACGAGGATGACGACGACTACGACCGTCGAGAGACGAACTACGACACTCGCAGCGAAGCGGGAGATTCACACAGCTCCGTCAGCTTCAGCTCCGACTCCGGTAACGCCCGGGAGACTCAGACTCCGCCTTCACCAGTGACTCCGCCTTCACCAGCTCCATTCATCAGTGACTTCTTCTTTCAGATGCAGAGAAGAAACGGGACAAGCTGTCGTCCTCAGTGCGAGCCGTCCGAGAGAGTGAGTGTCCTCGCCTTTACCTCGCCTTTACGGCGGCTGCTCGCCTTTACGGCAGCTCGCTGTAGCGTAAAGTCCGAGGCTGTTTCTAACGTGTCTGTGCTTCAGATCCCACCGGGAAACTGCGCTACATCCTGAGAGACGCTCGATTCTTCCTCATCAAGAGCAACAACCACGAGAACGTGTCGCTCGCCAAGGCCAAGGTGCACAACGTCATTAACTTTCCCTCTGTGTTTGTGTCACTTGTTTTTTGCTGTTTTTCATTGTGTTGTTGTTGCCTCATTTGAAAGCTAAGACCTTGTAGTGTCAGATTTGTGTGAGTGAAACACGCTGTGCAGGAGCTGGTTCACAGCTTTACTTTGGTCTCAGGGCTGGTTTGACCTGTCGTTCCCCTGTTTGTCCTGCAGGGGGTGTGGTCCACTCTCCCGGTGAACGAGAAGAAGTTAAACGCGGCGTATCGCGCGGCTCGAAGCGTCATCCTGGTGTTCTCCGTCAGAGAGAGCGGCATGTTCCAAGGTACTCCCCTACGTCTTACTCCCCACGTCTTACTCCCCACGTCTTACTCCCCACGTCTTACTCCCCACGTCTTACTCCCCCACGTCTTAACTCCCCCACGTCTTACTCCCCCACGTCTTAACTCCCCACGTCTTACTCCCCACGTCTTACTCCCCACGTCTTACTCCCCACGTCTTACTCCCCACGTCTTACTCCCCACGTCTTACTCCCCACGTCTTACTCCCCTACGTCTTACTCCCCACGTCTTACTCCCCACGTCTTACTCCCCACGTCTTACTCCCCACGTCTTACTCCCCACGTCTTACTCCCCTACGTCTTACTCCCCACGTCTTACTCCCCGCGTCTTACTCCCCACGTCTTACCCCCCACGTCTTACTCCCCACGTCTTACTCCCCACGTCTTACTCCCCACGTCTTAACTCCCCCACGTCTTAACTCCCCCACGTCTTAACTCCCCCACGTCTTAACTCCCCCACGTCTTACTCCCCACGTCTTACTCCCCACGTCTTACTCCCCACGTCTTACTCCCCCACGTCTTAACTCCCCCACGTCTTAACTCCCCCACGTCTTAACTCCCCCACGTCTTAACTCCCCCACGTCTTACTCCCCCACGTCTTAACTCCCCCACGTCTTAACTCCCCCACGTCTTAACTCCCCCACGTCTTACTCCCCCACGTCTTAACTCCCCCACGTCTTAACTCCCCCACGTCTTACTCCCCCACGTCTTACTCCCCCACGTCTTACTCCCCCACGTCTTACTCCCCCACGTCTTACTCCCCCACGTCTTACTCCCCCACGTCTTACTCCCCCACGTCTTACTCCCCCACGTCTTACTCCCCCACGTCTTACTCCCCCACGTCTTAACTCCCCCACGTCTTAACTCCCCCACGTCTTAACTCCCCCACGTCTTAACTCCCCCACGTCTTAACTCCCCCACGTCTTAACTCCCCCACGTCTTAACTCCCCCACGTCTTAACTCCCCCACGTCTTAACTCCCCCACGTCTTAACTCCCCCACGTCTTAACTCCCCCACGTCTTAACTCCCCCACGTCTTAACTCCCCCACGTCTTAACTCCCCCACGTCTTACTACCCCACGTCTTAACTCCCCACGTCTTACCCCCCCTACGTCTTACTCCCCCACGTCTTACTCCCCCACGTCTTACTCCCCCACGTCTTACTCCCCCACGTCTTCCTGATGATCTCGCCGTTCGCAGGCTACGCCCGCTTGGCGTCCGAGTCCCAGCACGGCGGCTCGCCCATCCACTGGGTGCTCCCCGCCGGCATGAACGCCAAGATGTTGGGAGGAGTCTTCAAGATCGACTGGCTCTGCAGGTGAGATCTGCGCCTCCACCATGAGCGCGTGAGGAGAATAAACGGGTGTTTTCCCTCAGGGTGGAGCTCCCGTTCACGAAGACGGCTCATCTGACCAACCCCTGGAACGAACACAAGCCCGTGAAGATCGGACGCGACGGACAGGTCAGAGTTCATCCCACACATGGTCTTCCCCCACGCTTCCTCACACATACTGATGTTCCCACACATGGTCTTCCCCCACACTTACTCACAAATACTGATGTTCCCACACATGGTCTTCCCCCACGCTTACTCACACATACTGATGTTCCCACACATGGTCTTCCCCCACGCTTACTCACAAATACTGATGTTCCCACACATGGTCTTCCCCCACGCTTCCTCACACATACTGATGTTCCCACACATGGTCTTCCCCCACACTTACTCACAAATACTGATGTTCCCACACATGGTCTTCCCCCACGCTTACTCACAAATACTGATGTTCCCACACATGGTCTTCCCCCACGCTTCCTCACACATACTGATGTTCCCACACATGGTCTTCCCCCACACTTACTCACAAATACTGATGTTCCCACACATGGTCTTCCCCCACGCTTACTCACAAATACTGATGTTCCCACACATGGTCTTCCCCCACGCTTCCTCACACATACTGATGTTCCCACACATGGTCTTCCCCCACACTTACTCACAAATACTGATGTTCCCACACATGGTCTTCCCCCACGCTTCCTCACACATACTGATGTTCCCACACATGGTCTTCCCCCACACTTACTCACAAATACTGATGTTCCCACACATGGTCTTCCCCCACGCTTACTCACACATACTGATGTTCCCACACATGGTCTTCCCCCACGCTTACTCACAAATACTGATGTTCCCACACATGGTCTTCCCCCACGCTTACTCACACATACTGATGTTTGGTATCCACGTGTAGCAGGAAAGGCTGTGACCGCGGTGACGCTGTAATCCAAATATGGTCATTTCCTTTGTGGGAGACACAGCGGATAAAGACCTCATTCAGTCCACTCTTTAACAACATGGGTTTCACTGCTTTATTCCCAAAATAAACCAGATCCAAAATGGGGGGCGATATGGCAAAAATCGAATATCACGATTTTTTAATTATAAACGTACGATTTTATCACGTTTTTTTTTTATATATAATGACAAAAATAAGTGAAATTACACACTGAAGAAGAAAAATCCTATACTAATTTATTCAACTTTGTGGTAATCAACACAGCAATCATGGCCCTAAAGCAAACTCACTTTATAAACTACTACTACTACTACTACTACTTTATGAATGAAAAACAAAATAAAACTCCAGATAATAAAATTAAGTAAAAGAGTAAGTTTGATAAAGGCTTGTTGCTGTTTGGCTTCTTTTCTGAGAGGTCTCCCTTTTTCACAATAAGAGTCTTACTGAACCAATACCATACAGTGACTTTTATTGTGTAAAACTCAAACAGGAAGAGGTTTGTCACTGTTGGGCGATGTGACAATAATGAAGTCAGTGTTTTTGGGGGAACTTTTATACTTTCAAAGACCTGGTTAAACAGCGGAGTGAACGCGGAGCAGGATTTAAATTAAACAAATGAGAAGGAAGCGGCTTGGGGTTCCTTCACTGATGGTGAAAAGAGTAAACTCTGCTGAAGTGCATAAAACCGTGATAAAACGATCCCACAAAAATAACAGATCGTCCACTCTGGAGATCGTCATATAATCCCAAATCCCTCTGAGCAAATATGTCACCAAAAAAAACCTACACATTTAAACTTGGTAAACAATGTGGAGGCGATTTAGAAACGGGAATAGAATATGGGAAAAATATCAGTAACATGTTAAATTGTCACGGTTCATTTCTATCGTACATTTAAAAAGTGCTTCCCATATTCAGTCGCTTGGATGAGAAGGTGCCAGATCATGGAGAGATTTAAAAACAAGCCGTGACGTTATGAGTCAAAGCACCATCAATATAAACGCCGAGAATCTTTGCAAATGGACGACAGACAGACGATCGGTGGCTGCGTTCACCGGTGAAAACAGGAAGTTCAGATATTATCATTTGTTTCCTTATCCTTTAAATTAAAAAAGTTGAGTGACATCCAGTTCTTTACGTCAGCTGAGTTTAATTTAACGGAAGATGAATCTGAACATCGTCAAAGCAGTGAAATTATACGTTTTTTAAAGATAGATCAACATGTACCGTGAGAACAAAACCGGCCCTAAAACAGAGCCTTGGGGAACTCTTATCAAGTTTCAGTCGCTCAAACTCTTCTGCCTTTAGGAGATCCAGCCGGACGTCGGGGCGCAGCTGTGCTCGCTCTTCCCGTTGGACGAAAGCGTGGACGTCGGCCGAGTCGCTCGCCGGATCCGTCACAAGCGCCGCACGCCGTCGGAGCCCCGCCCCCGAGGACGCCCGCCAATCAGAGAGCCGGGAAGGTTAGCCTCAATCAGCCGCCACAGCGCCCCCTGCTGCGGACCCCGGACTGTTTCCCCTGCCCCAAAAAAGGATTGTTTTACGGTGGATTTACGGAAAACGCCCGAGCTCGCCCGGCTAACGGCGGCCGCGGGCTAACGCTAACCCAGGCTAACGTAGCATACGAGGACAGGGTTAAAGGTTTATCGTTGCCCTAATCTCAGCTTTAGTCCCATAAAGCCTTTGGTAAGTTTTACGGAGAAGTGGAGGCGATGCAAAGAAAAGCCGTGAGGAAAGTTTGTTTTTACTCGTTCACTTTGTGACTCAAGCGTCGCATTTGTCAGAAATGTGTCGGGAACGTCGGTCAGAGCCTTAAAGTTTAAAGTGTTAGTGCAATCCTATTGTGGTAACTACGGTAACGGGACTGGGTTCATGGTTATTAACGTCTGTGTAACGGCTGGACCGATCCGCATGAAGCAAAAGCTCCAGCGTCTTCTCTCTGAGCGCATGAGCGGCGGGAAACACGTGGCACAAATGACACAAACAGAATCACATTTGAAAGAAAAAAATTATAACAATCTAAAAATTAAGGCAAAAAAAAGTAGTGGGGAAAGAATTCCTGTCCGACCGATTTTTTTCTCATAAAAGCGGAGACGATATACTAAATTATTCCTTGTGTACATAATGCGCAGTATCAATAAAGTTGCCTCGATCCAACTTGAATTATAATTTTTTTTTTTTTTACCTTCAATTTTTCCCAATTTTGTCCATTATTTTAGCATTTTTTTATTACTAATATCCCCCATTTTCTATATTTTAATATTATTATTATTATTATTTGCCCCATTTTTTCCTTAAATATTTCTCCCTTTCTTCCCAGATGAACCCGATAGTGTAAATGTGCAGATCTTCCACACATGGTTTTCTGGTTCTAGACGACACATATTTGAGGATAGATATCGGGGAAAGTATTGTATAGAAAACAATGTAACGATGCCCAGCCTTACTCTTATTGTGAAGGACCATAACGAGGTCACATGTGCTTGATGAAACTGAGATCATGAGGGTTTAGAAACGAAAGGACCAGGATAATATCTACTCTCTGCGTTTGTGAAATGGTTTATTCCAGCCGAATGTGACGCTTGTCTGACAAAGTGAACCGTTTTTTTCCCGATAGTTCAGCCTGGTTTCTCAGCGGCGTTGGTGGAGCGTCTGCTGCTGAGGGTCTGTAGTTTTCAAGCGAAAGACCAGGCGCGTTCACTAAACTCTCCTGCCGTCTTCTCTTACAGAAACTAAAGCTGAAGTCTGGGCTTTTAGACGGACTTCCCTCTGAGCCCTTTCACAGTAAAAGCGCAGGACTCTCTCAATACCCCAGGACTGTCTCGGTAAAAGCGAGTCCTTTCACAGTAAAAGCCCAGGACTTTCACAGTAAAAGCCCCAGGCCCTTTCACAGTAAAAGCCTGGACGGTTTTGGGAGCTGAAGTAGGACTTTCTGAAGGACTGAAGTAGATCTTTGTCTGGACTGGACTCAAACTCAGGGTTCTCAGGTTTGGACTGTTTTAAGCCCCGCCCCCTCGGCTCGCACGTTGGCCAATCAGGACTGGAGCTGGGGTGTGTGGGCGGGGCGCTTCTGCACCTTCACCTGAGTTATCAGCCAATCAGAGCCAGTGAAAAGGCAGTAATAAACTGAACTGTTTTTATGAAAGGCTGTTTCCTCCAAAGCGGTAGGTCACACCACAGCACACCCTCTGTACACGGGACAAATACTACTGCACAGTCACCCCTGTACACGGGACAGTACTACTACCACAGTACAAATACTACTGCACAGTCACCCCTGTACACAAGACTACAAATACTACGACTACTACTTTGAATACAGTTTACACGAGGATGGACAAATCGGCCATCGGCACCATTTTCAACTTGAATTTTACCCTGATTTTCAAAGTAAAATGAAGTGATAATGACATTCACAGGTAGTGCACATGACGAGGAATAATAATTTAGGAAGAGTTTAGTGTCGCCTCAAAACAGATTATTATAATCTCGTTCCAAACATGGCACACGTGGCCTTTTGGGTTGTGATTACTTTGACGACTGTCGGCATGTTGGCCTTGAATTTTCTCATTGTATAAATTGATATGAAGTTTATAAATGGTGGACATGACGAGGAAAAATAACCTCATGAGAGTTTAGTGTCACATCAAAACAGATTATAATCTCATTCCAAAGTAGCATATATGGCCTTTTGGGTTGTGATTATAGTGACGACTGTCGGCATTTTGGCCTTGAATTTTCTCAAGACTACAGTGAAATTTGACAATATTAAGTGTATACATAGTTGACATTATAAGGAATAATAATCCAGTGAGTTTAGTGTCACATCAAAAGGGATTATTAGGATGCCTTTACGAAGGTGGCATAAATAGCACTATGGAATACCCAATCACCATACATGTAGATGGCATGTTCAATTTACATTTTCTCTGGATGACTACAGTGAAATTTGACAATGTTGAGTTTATACATAGTGGACATGATAAGGAATAATAATCCAGTGAGAGTTTATTGTCCCAGCAAAACCGATGACTATAATCTCTCTCCAAACATGTGTCCTTTTGGGTTGTGAAGGCGCGTTATTCACTGTAAAGGTGCAGGTCTGGGAAAGTGTTTCTTCACCTGTGACATGTTCCTGCTCCAGAGTCGGCCTCATCGTGGGTTATTTTAAAATGTCAGGGTATTTGTGAAGGTAAAGGTGAGGCTGAGCGCTGCGGATGAAGATCCTCGTCGAGCCCGATCTGAAAACAAACCACTTTGAGCTTTTAAACTTGTGTATGTTTGAGCTACGAGGTGTTGCAGCTGCAGCCAGTGCTGGAGCTGGAAACTTAATCCCAGTGAATGCGCCGCACGAGAGTAAAGGTTTACGGGTGTGGTTTAAACTGCTCTATGTGGGATATTTTACTGACCTAGTCCAACATGCTGTGCAGAGCTGGTCGATATTGACACAAAAATTAATATCTAAATGTTTTTTGGGACTTTCTCGCTCATGATGAAGCAACATTTTGAATAAGAAATAAGCAAACATGAGCTCCAAACATCCAACTTTTTCCCCAATTTGTTTCCTACATAATTTCCCCCAATTTCTTGCCAGTGTCTTTATGATCTGGCTCACGTGTATCGCTCAGCTCTAAGCCTGTGTGTGAAAGTGAAGCCTGCGGTGTACGTGGTCTCTGTGTGTTGCCCTCGAGTATCGCCGTAGAAACCAAGTACAGTCGGTGCGCGGTGTTGTTTGTGTTGCAGTCCTTGTGTGTCGCCGTCTCTGACAGTGCTGTGTTCCAGGCGTCGGCCCGAAGAATACGACCTCCACGGCAGAAAGAGACCGCGCTCAGACTGCGGCCCCGACTACCCCCGAACAGGTTCTCCCGCCACGTCCACACCTACAGCGTTCACTCTGACACGCCTCGTCTGCACCTACAGCGTTCACTCTGACACGCCTCGTCTGCACCTACAGCGTTCACTCTGACACGCCTCGTCTGCACCTACGGCGTTCACTCTGACACGCCTCGTCTGCACCTACGGCGTTCACTCTGACACGCCTCGTCTGCACCTACAGCGTTCACTCTGACACGCCTCGTCTGCACCTACGGCGTTCACTCTGACACGCCTCGTCTGCACCTACGGCGTTCACTCTGACACGCCTCGTCTGCACCTACGGCGTTCACTCTGACACGCCTCGTCTGCACCTACGGCGTTCACTCTCCTCACACGCCTCGTCTACACCTACGGCGTTCACTCTCCTCACACGCCTCGTCTACACCTACAGCGTTCACTCTGACACGCCTCGTCTGCACCTACGGCGTTCACTCTGACACGCCTCGTCTGCACCTACGGCGTTCACTCTGACACGCCTCGTCTGCACCTACGGCGTTCACTCTCCTCACACGCCTCGTCTACACCTACGGCGTTCACTCTGACACGCCTCGTCTGCACCTACGGCGTTCACTCTCCTCACACGCCTCGTCTACACCTACAGCGTTCACTCTGACACGCCTCGTCTGCACCTACGGCGTTCACTCTCCTCACACGCCTCGTCTACACCTACAGCGTTCACTCTGACACGCCTCGTCTGCACCTACAGCGTTCACTCTGACACGCCTCGTCTACACCTACGGCGTTCACTCTGACACGCCTCGTCTGCACCTACGGCGTTCACTCTCCTCACACGCCTCGTCTGCACCTACGGCGTTCACTCTCCTCACACGCCTCGTCTGCACCTACGGCGTTCACTCTCCTCACACGCCTCGTCTACACCTACAGCGTTCACTCTGACACGCCTCGTCTACACCTACGGCGTTCACTCTGACACGCCTCGTCTGCACCTACGGCGTTCGCTCTGACACGCCTCGTCTGCACCTACGGCGTTCGCTCTGACACGCCTCGTCTGCACCTACGGCGTTCACTCTCCTCACACGCCTCGTCTGCACCTACGGCGTTCACTCTGACACGCCTCGTCTACACCTACAGCGTTCACTCTGACACGCCTCGTCTGCACCTACGGCGTTCACTCTCCTCACACGCCTCGTCTGCACCTACGGCGTTCACTCTCCTCACACGCCTCGTCTGCACCTACGGCGTTCACTCTCCTCACACGCCTCGTCTGCACCTACGGCGTTCACTCTCCTCACACGCCTCGTCTGCACCTACGGCGTTCACTCTGACACGCCTCGTCTGCACCTACGGCGTTCACTCTCCTCACACGCCTCGTCTACACCTACAGCGTTCACTCTGACACGCCTCGTCTGCACCTACGGCGTTCACTCTGACACGCCTCGTCTACACCTACGGCGTTCACTCTCCTCACACGCCTCGTCTACACCTACGGCGTTCACTCTGACACGCCTCGTCTACACCTACGGCGTTCACTCTGACACGCCTCGTCTGCACCTACGGCGTTCACTCTGACACGCCTCGTCTACACCTACGGCGTTCACTCTCCTCACACGCCTCGTCTGCACCTACGGCGTTCACTCTCCTCACACGCCTCGTCTACACCTACGGCGTTCACTCTCCTCACACGCCTCGTCTACACCTACGGCGTTCACTCTCCTCACACGCCTCGTCTACACCTACGGCGTTCACTCTGACACGCCTCGTCTGCACCTACGGCGTTCACTCTGACACGCCTCGTCTGCACCTACGGCGTTCACTCTGACACGCCTCGTCTACACCTACGGCGTTCACTCTGACACGCCTCGTCTACACCTACGGCGTTCACTCTGACACGCCTCGTCTGCACCTACGGCGTTCACTCTCCTCACACGCCTCGTCTGCACCTACGGCGTTCACTCTCCTCACACGCCTCGTCTGCACCTACAGCGTTCACTCTGACACGCCTCGTCTGCACCTACGGCGTTCACTCTGACACGCCTCGTCTGCACCTACGGCGTTCACTCTGACACGCCTCGTCTGCACCTACGGCGTTCACTCTGACACGCCTCGTCTGCACCTACGGCGTTCACTCTGACACGCCTCGTCTACACCTACGGCGTTCACTCTCCTCACACGCCTCGTCTACACCTACGGCGTTCACTCTGACACGCCTCGTCTACACCTACGGCGTTCACTCTGACACGCCTCGTCTACACCTACGGCGTTCACTCTGACACGCCTCGTCTGCACCTACGGCGTTCACTCTCCTCACACGCCTCGTCTGCACCTACGGCGTTCACTCTCCTCACACGCCTCGTCTGCACCTACAGCGTTCACTCTGACACGCCTCGTCTGCACCTACGGCGTTCACTCTGACACGCCTCGTCTGCACCTACGGCGTTCACTCTGACACGCCTCGTCTGCACCTACGGCGTTCACTCTGACACGCCTCGTCTGCACCTACGGCGTTCACTCTGACACGCCTCGTCTACACCTACGGCGTTCACTCTCCTCACACGCCTCGTCTACACCTACGGCGTTCACTCTCCTCACACGCCTCGTCTACACCTACGGCGTTCACTCTCCTCACACGCCTCGTCTACACCTACGGCGTTCACTCTCCTCACACGCCTCGTCTGCACCTACGGCGTTCACTCTGACACGCCTCGTCTGCACCTACGGCGTTCACTCTGACACGCCTCGTCTACACCTACGGCGTTCACTCTCCTCACACGCCTCGTCTACACCTACGGCGTTCGCTCTGACACGCCTCGTCTGCACCTACGGCGTTCGCTCTGACACGCCTCGTCTGCACCTACGGCGTTCGCTCTGACACGCCTCGTCTGCACCTACGGCGTTCACTCTGACACGCCTCGTCTGCACCTACGGCGTTCACTCTGACACGCCTCGTCTGCACCTACGGCGTTCACTCTGACACGCCTCGTCTGCACCTACGGCGTTCACTCTGACACGCCTCGTCTGCACCTACGGCGTTCACTCTGACACGCCTCGTCTGCACCTACGGCGTTCACTCTCCTCACACGCCTCGTCTACACCTACAGCGTTCACTCTGACACGCCTCGTCTGCACCTACGGCGTTCACTCTCCTCACACGCCTCGTCTACACCTACAGCGTTCACTCTGACACGCCTCGTCTGCACCTACAGCGTTCACTCTGACACGCCTCGTCTGCACCTACGGCGTTCACTCTGACACGCCTCGTCTACACCTACGGCGTTCACTCTGACACGCCTCGTCTGCACCTACAGCGTTCACTCTCCTCACACGCCTCGTCTACACCTACAGCGTTCACTCTGACACGCCTCGTCTGCACCTACGGCGTTCACTCTGACACGCCTCGTCTACACCTACGGCGTTCACTCTGACACGCCTCGTCTGCACCTACGGCGTTCACTCTGACACGCCTCGTCTGCACCTACGGCGTTCACTCTGACACGCCTCGTCTGCACCTACGGCGTTCACTCTGACACGCCTCGTCTGCACCTACGGCGTTCACTCTCCTCACACGCCTCGTCTACACCTACAGCGTTCACTCTGACACGCCTCGTCTGCACCTACGGCGTTCACTCTCCTCACACGCCTCGTCTACACCTACAGCGTTCACTCTGACACGCCTCGTCTGCACCTACAGCGTTCACTCTGACACGCCTCGTCTACACCTACGGCGTTCACTCTGACACGCCTCGTCTGCACCTACGGCGTTCACTCTCCTCACACGCCTCGTCTGCACCTACGGCGTTCACTCTCCTCACACGCCTCGTCTACACCTACAGCGTTCACTCTGACACGCCTCGTCTACACCTACGGCGTTCGCTCTGACACGCCTCGTCTGCACCTACGGCGTTCGCTCTGACACGCCTCGTCTACACCTACGGCGTTCACTCTGACACGCCTCGTCTACACCTACGGCGTTCGCTCTGACACGCCTCGTCTGCACCTACGGCGTTCGCTCTGACACGCCTCGTCTACACCTACGGCGTTCACTCTGACACGCCTCGTCTACACCTACGGCGTTCGCTCTGACACGCCTCGTCTACACCTACGGCGTTCATATTTTTTTTCTTCTGGTTTTGTCTCATCGTTGAGGAGAACCTGTGAGGAACATCACAGGCCTCTCATGTTCAGTGGGAGAACTTGACTAAATACTTTCCCCACTGTAACTGTCACAGGTTTCATTCCGGACCTGCGGAGCCAGCCCGTCGACAGGTGAGGAGCCTTTCTCTAAATGTTTTTGCTTTTCCCCGCCACCAAAAACATGTACAATAGGCACCGGAAAAAATACTTTATCTGTAGACCAAGTGTTGATGCTGGAAACGACCCGACTAAGTTTGTGTTTCGTTGTGTTAATAAAGTTTGTGTTTACGTTGTGTTAATAAAGTTTGTGTTTACGTTGTGTTAATAAAGTTTGTGTTTACGTTGTGTTAATAAAGTTTGTGTTTACGTTGTGTTAATAAAGTTTGTGTTTACGTTGTGTTAATAAAGTTTGTGTTTACGTTGTGTTAATAAAGTTTGTGTTTACGTTGTGTTAATAAAGGTTGTGTTGACGTTGTGTTGATTGTGTTGCAGGAGGTTTTCTGGTGTGGCGCGTCGTGACGTCTTCATGAACGGCGTGAGTTCAAACATGGACTCGTTATAAACGACACAAACCTCTGACCTTTAACCTCTGTGTTCCAGTCGTACGGAGACTACATGAGAGACTATCACCACCACAACGTAGGACCTCCCACCCCCTGGGGGGCGCTGGTGAGGCTCTCCTCTTTCCCCCTCTCACCCCCTCTTTCTCATCTTACTCCTCCCTCTTTCCACTCTCTCCTCCCCTCTCTCTCCTCTTACTCCTCCCTCTTTCCACTTTCTCCTCCCCTCTCTCCTCCCCTCTCTCTCCTCTTACTCCTCCCTCTTTCCACTTTCTCCTCCCCTCTCTCCTCCCCTCTCTCTCCTCTTACTCCTCCCTCTTTCCCCTCTCTCTCCTCCCCTCTTTCTCCTCCTCCCTCTTTCCACTCTCTCCTCCCCCCCTCTCTCCTCCTCCTCTCTCCTCTTTCCCCTCCCTCTTTCCACTTTCTCCTCCCCTCTCTCCTCCCCTCTCTCTCCTCTTACTCCTCCCTCTTTCCACTCTCTCCTCCCCCTCTCTCTTCTCTTTCCCCTCCCTCTTTCCACTCTCTCCTCCCCCTCTCCTCTTACTCCTCCCTCTTTCCCCTCTCTCCTCCCCCTCTCCTCTTACTCCTCCCTCTTTCCCCTCTCTCCTCCCCCTCTCCTCTTACTCCTCCCTCTTTCCCCTCTCTCCTCCCCCTCTCCTCTTTCCCCTCCCTCTTTCACCTCTCTCCTCCCCTCTTTCTCCTCTTACTCCTCCCTCTTTCCGCTCTCTCCTCCCCCTCTCTCTCCTCTTACTCCTCCCTCTTTCCACTCTCTCCTCCCCTCTCTCTCCTCTTTCTCCTCTCACTCCTCCTCTTTCTCCTCTTACTCCTCCCTCTTTCCACTCTCTCCTCCCCTCTCTCTCCTCTTTCTCCTCTCACTCCTCCTCTTTCTCCTCTTACTCCTCCCTCTTTCCACTCTCTCCTCCCCTCTCTCTCCTCTTCTCCTCTCACTCCTCCTCTTTCTCCTCTCACTCCTCCCTCTTTCCGCTCTCTCCTCTCACTCCTCCCTCTTACTCCTCCCTCTTTCCACTCTCCTCCCCTCTCTCTGCTCTTACGCCTCCCTCTTTCCCCTCTCTCCTCCCCTCTCTCTCCTCTTTCCCCCTCTCCCCCCTCTCCTCCCTCTCCTCCTCTCTAACTCCTCTCTTCCCTTCAGGCGTACCCCGGCGTGGAGGCTCCTCCCCCTCACCACGCCCCTTATTACCACCACAGCCACGCGGCTCCGCCCCCTCACCAGGCGTTCCACCACCCGGCGTTACCGCCGCACGAGCCGCCGCCGCATCGCTTCAGAGAGAAGGGCCGCGCCCCGGGCCACCGCGGCTTCACCTCCAGCCCTGTGAGTGAGGGGGGAGACCCGGGGGGGGGGGCACACTAGACCCGGGGGGGGCACACGAGACCCGGGTCACACTGACCGCTGTGCTCTGTTTTCCAGCACGACTACGACATGCGTGTGGACGACTTCCTGCGGCGCACTCAGGCCGTGGTCAGCAGCCGCCGCGAGAGGGAGCGCCAGAGGGAGAGGGGGCCGCCACGGGAGTCACGGCGGGACAGGGAGAGGGGGAGGGAGAGGGGGGACCGGGAGAGGGGGGACCGGAGGGAGGAGAAGGAGAGGGGGAGGTACAGGCGATAAGAGAGCTGAAAAGGATCCTTCTGGAAGTTCACCACGAGACAGATGATCCTCATGAGGCGGAGGCGCTGCAGGAAACGAATATTACCCAAAACTTCCAACATTTTCCAAAATATTTTCCCACTTTTTCTTTTCAATTTCGTCCCCAATATTTTTTTTCTTTTCCCACTTTTTCCTAATTTATTGCCAATTTTTCCACTTTTTTTTTATTTTTATTTTTTTATTTTTCTCAAAGATCTTTAGTTTTCGAGTCTTTAGTTTTGTTCCCGGTCCCGGCAGCGTCGGGGCCCCGGTCGTTCCTGCTCCGTCCGTGTGACTGCCTGTAAAAACTGCAGTGTGACCCCGGGCCACCAGAGGGCGCCTCGTCTCCCGCCGTTAATTATGCCCCAGAAGCTTCCGTTTGTTTTTTATTCCGCGATAATGAGTTCTATGTAAAATCAAGGTCAGAGAGAGAGAGGGAGAGAGAGAGAGCGCCCCCTGTGGTCCGCCGTGTACAGCCACCAGTGTAAATGTCACTTCCTGTTTGTGTTGTACTTCCTGTTTATGTGTAAAAAGAGGCGGGGCTTTTGTTTTTTGAATAAAATGGAAACAAAATACCGTCGTCTGTTTTTGCGTTTGTGGATCGACTTAGTCTCAAATAATCTCCGGGTCCGTGAAGTCTTTGAAAGAGTTACATGAGTTCCTGCAGTTATTGTAGTAACTGTTGAGCCACATCTGGACTCCCCCGAAAAACTCTTTAGGGGTTATTTTAGTTTACCGCCATTTTTCAAAGTGAATTTTTGGAAAACAGTAACATGTAAATAACTTTAGTGTCTATGTCCCCTTTAAATGTGGAGGTTCTGTTTCCCCCTGGGGTGAAACGAACACTTTAAGACCAACATCTTTAAAGCCGTATTTTCCAATCGATTTTTAAAGATGCAAAAAAAACTACAAAACATGTGTGTAAATAGTAAAATGTCTTTTATACGGTTTTACCCAAAAAAAAACCCACGCCCACGGAGGCCCCAAAACAATAAATAAATAACATTTGCAAATAAATGCATTGTAATAAGTGCATATATTTCTGTATTTCTCATGTATGCAAATCAGGGGGCGGGTCTGGATGCCGCTGCTGTAATGTGATTGGTTAATCTTCCTCCATGCGCACAGGCCTTGCCCAATGGCCGCTGACTGCTCTGCTTTGTGACTACGACACTGGAGGCCGCCATTGCTCCAGCTTTGCTGTAGTTCCTCCATATGACCGCTATCCCCCCATTGGAATGCATTGTACTTTAGACACGTTAAAAACAACGTTAATGCCCGGTGCTTAATGGTTTAGAAGTGGCTAGAGCTAGATGTTCCTCCTGTGATTACGCTGGGTTAAAAACAATATGAAGCACCAGGGTTTTTATCGTAGATAAGAATTTTAGAAATCGTGTATAATTAATGAGGGCCTGACTTTGATTGACAGGTCGTTAACGTCGCTGCCTGGCCATGGGCGTGATTACAACAGAAATACACGCCCATTACACGCCCCGCGAGGGCCAAGCAGGGCGGGGTCTACAGTCAAGATCCC
Source organism: Proterorhinus semilunaris (assembly GCA_021464625.1). Lineage (NCBI taxonomy): Eukaryota > Metazoa > Chordata > Actinopteri > Gobiiformes > Gobiidae > Proterorhinus > Proterorhinus semilunaris. The sequence continues at coordinate 433,483 of JAJBBP010000030.1, read as the reverse complement.
GCCCTTATGCCCTTTTTAGGAACATGAGAGGAGGAGCCTGTAAATCCGCCATGATTTCCCCCTCGAGCGTGGTCATTGTGGTGAACGGGGAGGAGTGAGGAGGAGTCTATTCTTTATACAGTCTATAGCCTTGCCCCCAGTGTCTGTGCACCGGGCTATGAATGAAAACACTTTGAGCCTAATGCAGGTGGAAAAGCTCTAGACCAGGGGTGTCAAACGTACGGCCCGCGGGCCAGAACCGGCCCGCCAGTGGGTTCAGTCCGGCCCACGGGATAAATATGCATTATTAAAAAAAAAAAAAAAGTTTCATTTATTTATTTTTTTTAAGGGGCGCCTTGTAACGGCTGCCCTGGTGCGTTTAGTGCATCTGCGCAAACGCACCGAGTAAAATTCCTAGTTGTGAAACTGTTCATAACAATGGCAATAAAACCTATTCTGATTCTGATTCTAGAATAAACTTCATTTTCTTTAACATTTGCAGTTCTTATATTGTCCACTAGGGGCGCTGTGTTTGAGTCAGTTCTATCGCTTTACCTGCTTTTTCTGTTGACTCTGGCGCCCTCTTCAGGGAAATGTCTTTGTCAAAAAAGAGAAAAATGGACAGAGTGTCTTCCTACATGTGAACAGTGATCCGTGTTGAATGTTTTTACATTATTTTATGGATTGATATAATTGATAAATGTTGACATCTCTGTTGAAAAGACCATTCACTCTAATGACTATGGAGCACTTTGAGAAACTTATGAAGTGTAACTGTTGAAACATGTTTTATTTTCCTGTTTACATTATAAGTGGCCGCGACCCAAAATGAGTTTGACACCCCTGTTCTAGACTATAAAGCAGAGTTCATGTTTGGCTGGAGGCGAGATTCAAACCCCTGACCTCCTGATCATGAGACGACAAGCTCCGCCCACTGCACCACCGACGCCTTTCTGCACTCAAACTGCTTCCAGTAAGGACCCACTCGACCTGCTGATCCTCCAGTCACATGACGCCCCGCCCTGTCAGACTGGAGCAGAGCTCAGTGTCTATGCTGATTAACCAATCACCTTGCAGCAGCGGCATCCAGACCCGCCCCCTGATTTGCATACACGAGAAATACAGAAATAAATAAATGCATTTCTTTGCAAATGTTATACATTTATTTATTGTTTTGGCAGCCACGGGCCTCCATCCCCTCGCCCTTATATTTAGGAATAAAATAAATAAATAATTTTGATTAAAACTGGTTTATTTACCAGCCGTTATTTAAAGGGGGGGTATTAAGCTTTATATCCTGTTATTATGTCATTCCCTCATTAAACACGTGCCTGGAGTGTTGCCTCGGCTCATTCACATATTTTTGAGTAATCAGTAAAAACTTAGACGGCGGCCATTTTAGGTGTAGCTATGCCTCAGTCCTCCTAGGAACGCCCCCACCTCCTGGAGACGCCTCTGGACCTTTCGTCACCAGCCGAGCCCCCAACCACTGCTCCTCACCTCAGCAGAGCCCCCTCCCCGCACAGTGTTGTTGTTTCAATGCCACAGTAGTGTGCTGAAGGGGGCGTGTCGGAAAGCTTCTTAAAGAGACAGAGGCCTATTTCAAGACGTTCAGTGCGGCCATTTTGAGAGAGCAATTTTATTCAAGGCAGTTATTTTAATTTACTGCATCTACAGACCGACAGAAGGTCATCATTGTAGTGCTATAGACTGGTGCTATGGGATGGAAAAAGCATAATACCCCCCCTTTAAGATCCAGATAAAATTGTGTTTTTGCCGTTTGGCTCTGAACTGCTCACTGGGACTGGCCCGGCTCACCCCAGCTCACTCCAGGGCCCGGGTCACTCCAGCTCTGGTGACCTCTGCACTGCAGCTATATCCATCCCAGTAGGCTGTAGTGATCATAACCTAATAGCAATGGTGAGGAAAACCAGAGTTCCAAAAGGAGGACATAAAATAATTGTAAAAAGGTCATACCAACACTTTACTGAAGGTAGTTTTATCGAGGATGTCCGTAACAGTTGTTGGGACGATGTATTGATGACTAATAATCTATCTGATGCAGTAGAAGTCTTTAATAAAATGTTTTCACAAGTAAGTGATAAACATGCGCCTCTAAAAAAGAGAACAGTAAAACAAGTGAGAGTGGGTTGGATTGATGCTGGACTTAAAGACTGGATGGTACAAAGAGATGAGGCAAAAAAAGTGGCAACTATCTGTAATTATGACTCGGATTGGCAGCTATACCGAAAGCTGAGAAACTATGCAACTACATTAAACAAAAAGAAAAGGAAATTGTATTATAAAAATCTGATTACTAATGAGAAACAGGATAGCAGGAAATTATGGAGTATTCTAAATAATATGATGGGAAGAAATTCTGGAACGACTCCATCATTTCTTGAATCAGGGGGTTCTTTTATTACAAAGCCACTGGACATGGCCAATCACTTAAACAATTATTTTTGTAATAAAATTGATCAACTGAGAAGTGAGATGGGGCAAACTGATAACTCAAAAGCAGAATATTTAATAAGGAACAATATTATGGCAGGAAAGAACTGCAAGTTTGAGTTCATTAATGTTGCTGTTGGCCAAGTAGAACAATTATTGTTAGAATGTAAAGAAAAACCGTCTGGTGTCGATGATATTGATTCTACATTATTGAAACTTGCTGCTGTTAGCTGCTGTTCCTATTGCCCATATTCTAAATGTAAGTCTTAAGGAGGGGGTCTATCCACAGGCTTGGAAAATAGCAAAGATTGTGCCTTTACCAAAAAATGCTACTGTCCCGTTCTGTGGCCCTAACAGTAACCAGTCTGTTACTCTGAGCAAAAATATGGAGAGGATTGTATTTGAACAAATCCAAAGTATTTTTCTAATAACAATCTGAATACAGATTTCCAACATGTGTACAGAACAGGTCACTCGACTGCTGCTGCTATGGCTCAGATGACAAATGATTGGTTGATAGCATTAGACAACTAAAGGTTAGCAGGAGCTGTATTGCTGGACTTCAGCTCAGCTTTTGATCTTATAGATCACAACCTTCTGTTGAGTAAAATGAAATGTTATGGGTTCAGTCCAGCAGCATCACTGTGGCTTAAGAATTATTAGAAAACAGGAAACAAACTGTCTTTTTGAATGGAAGCTTCTCAGATGTAAAAACAATCAGCTGTACCGATTTAAAACCTTTTGGAAAGGCTTCTTCTCATGTATTAATTTGATCAAACCTGTTGTGCGACAAACGGCCTAATTAATTAACTTGACCATTACACTAATACTGTCATTAGATTATCTCTACTGTATTCACTAATAGCATATGCTACGTCCTTTATACATTTGAGTGTGTGCGTGCGTGTGCGTGTGCGTGCGTGTGCGTGTGTGTGTGCGTGCGTGCGTGCGTGTGTGTGTGTGTGCGTGTGTGTGTGGGGGGGGTGTAACATTAACATTATCACTTGGTGGTGAAAACTGGTGTAAACACTGTTCTGTGAGCAGCTGGATTGACTCCAGGAACAATAGCTGTACTTGTTACAGCTAATGGAGATCAAAATAAATACAAATACAAATACCCCGGCTCACTCCAAATAGCATTTAGAACAAATAATGGCACTCTGGTACATAGTTTTATCTACATGGTCTGACAGTTTGGACCAGAAGAAGCACCGTGGATGAATAAGGAAGTGAAACATTAATCATTTAAAAGCTTGATTGAGCTCAATCTGAAACGGTTTCACTTTATGAACCCACATGTTCCTGAAGAGCTTTAAAAAAGACCAAACACAAACTCTACATTTCAGAATAAAGTTTAATCCTCAAGCCTTCACAATAAAAGCCTTCATCGTCATCATCACTGAGTCAGATAAACACTGATAAACTGTACAATACAAAACTACTGAGCGGCCACATCATTAGGTACACGTGCCCTTCAGCCAATCAGAGCGCAGCGGACACGCCCCCGCCACACTGGACACGCCCCCGCCACACCGGCCCTTCACAATAAAACACGTTTAAACTCTTTCAGAACCGTTTAATCCGAGGTTCGGCTTCGTCCTTCAAGAGATTCTTTTTTCTTTTCTCATTTATTACTTTGGGGAAGATTTTTATTTATTTTTATTATTTTTATTTTATTTTTGTGAGACTTTTCATCTCCAGGGAACCGAGCGCTGATGTCGTGTTTGTGGTGAATGTTTAGTTTCGTTAAACACTGATGTTTCTGATGATGTCACTCGGAGCAGAGGTTTCCTGATGTTTAGTCCGTTCTTTGGCAGATCTCACTGGTAAAACAGATTTCCTCGTTGCCGTGGCGTCGCGTCGCCGTGGCGTCACTTGCGGCGGCAGCGGTAGCAGCAGACTCGGCAGCGCGGCTCCTCGGGCTCCGCCTCCCTGACCTCGGGGGCGGGGCCTCCGTAGGGGTTGCTGTTGCCGCCGTTGCTGCTGTTGTTGCCGTTGACGACGGCCGGGTTGGCGATGACGGTGGAGCCGTCGGTTTGGAGGCGGGCCCTCGGGATGGTCACGTGACCGTACGGGTTGTCCAGAGACACGTTAATGCCCGACATGGCCAATCACAGGGAGGGGGCGGGGCCAGGAACACAGGAGGGCGGGGCCAGTCACGAGATGGCGCTCTCTCTCTCTCTCTCTGGAAAACAAAACACGGGTTATTAAAGTAACTCATTAACCTCTTCACCTCCAGCTCAGCTTTACCCGAATCTAAAGGTTTCTTGAAAATTGTGTGTTCCTATTGTACATGTTTTATGTTGTATAATTTCAGAATCAGACGGGGAAGAACAGTAAACCGTGACTCTCCAGCGCCCCCTGCGGTCACAGGTTAGAGGCACTGAGAGCAGAGGCGATTTGAGAGCCGTGTCGGGGAGAACTGGGCTTTTGCAGAATCATCTAGAACGAGTTTGGTCCCGAGTTCTTTAACAGATGTTTGGGTCGTTAAACCCTGTGACACGAGAATATAGTTCTTATTCCACGCTGCAGAACTCCTCCTCCTGGAGAGACTTCACCCACAGAGTCAGAAGGTTCTGGAGCCTCATCAGAGTCAGAAGGTTCTGGAGCCTCATTAGAGTCAGAAGGTTCTGGAGCCTCATCAGCGGCTCGTTTCACTTTCATAGTTAGTAAATATAAATGTAAACTCTGAAAGATGAAGAGCTGAGTCACACATTCAGAGGACATTCATCCTTTAAACTCTGGCCCAGATGTGCAGGTCCTCTGGGAGGCCTTTGAAGCCTCATGCAGAGGAGGATCTTCTCAGCAGAACGAAAAAACAAGGTTAACGGGAAAATTAAAAAAGGCAGAAATGCAGCAAATGATCCAAATAACACAGAGAACAAATCATTCATGTCACATCTGATCCGTGTCTGCAGGAGGAGACGAGAAACACATTTAGAATATGGGGATAAAGATGTTCTCCAAATAAAACAAATACAACAAAGAGAAAAGAATCATTCCATCCTGGATCAAAATGCTCCTCTAGTGCACGATCAAAGATATGAAGCTTTAACTGTTTTACTCAACGTTATATAAATCAGAACATGAAGCGCAGAGCTTCAGTGTCCAGCCCTTTGACCAGAGTCCTGGATCTCTGAGGCAGAGGTCAGAGAGGCCATCAAGCTCCTCTCTTCTGGAAAAGCCTCAGAGGGAACCCCACTATGTAACGATATCATGTCCCACCAGCCAGGGCCTGGATCTGCGTTCAGCCATGATCTCCATTAATCCAAAACCAGGGGAGGATCTGATGCAGATGTATCGAAAATATGTGCCAAGATCCTAAAGTGAGCCCTTCCTTCATCCAGATCGACCAGGTTATTAAAGGCCCATCAGCAGCGGACACCAGGAGGAGGTCCAGGGCCTCATCCAGCGGTAGCAGTGTCGCTGAAGAAGCCTTTTGAATGGAGGTCCTCTCTTCTGGATCTGGCCCAAGCTGACGTGGATTAAGGCTCTTTATAACGAACCCATGGGAGAAGATCTAGATGGACCAGATGGACCAGGCAGGGCTGCCCGGCCTCTCCAGCTCTATTTACGTTAGCGTTGGAACCGTTAGCATGTGCTATACGTTAGCGTTGGAACCGTTAGCATGTGCTATACGTTAGCGTTGGAACCGTTAGCATGTGCTATACGTTAGCGTTGGAACCGTTAGCATGTGCTATACGTTAGCGTTGGAACCGTTAGCATGTGCTACACGGGCAAATGGAAACACACAGGATAGAATTTGAAAGCTAATCTTTATGCAGATGATGTTTTGTTAACATTAACTCATCCTGATCAATTTATCCCCAATCCCGACTTCATCAGAACGGTTTGGCACAAACTCTGGATATGAAATAACTGAACCCGTCACATTCACATCTCACTAGGAACCGAAGGGCCTGAATATCCTCAGGACTATTAAAGACATCCGGAGACGGGACGTCCTGATGTCTTTGTGGGGAATAAAAACCGACTTATTGCCCCGACTTACTTTTCACGCACACACATTTATATTTTCGGAAAGGTCTCACGTCCAGTAATCCACCCGTTGCCTTCGTATTTCCTCTTTCTCAATGTTTCTCTATCCGTTTTTTTTTCGGTATTTTCGTGAGTACAAGAACAAATTTGCCGCTTTCGCGGCAAATTTCACCGGAAAGGGCTCGATGCCCCGAGTCACTGTATCAGTGTTTTGGGCTTTGGTGAGTGGCCATGTTGCGCCTTCACTGTGGTTTTCACCTTTTTTTTTAAAAGCAGCAACAAATGTGCCGCTGTCGCGGCACACGCCTATATCATCGGACAGGTGTTGGTGCCGGGAGCCCCCTGATTACTGTCTCATACATGGGGAGCGCTCCGCGCTCTGTTTCTTGAGCGCTCCGCGCACTGCTTGTACAATTACAACAGGCCCGAGACCTGCCAGGTCCGCTCGGGCCTAATAATAATAATAATAATAATAATAATAATAATAATAATAATAATAATAATAATAATAATATTGATGAACTGTTTATTTCAGGATGTTTATCTGGGCTTGGGACCGGCCCACTGCAGGACTCCACCAGGAAACATGAGTGAAACACTTTGATTTCTGTAACGAGACTCCTCCCTCGGTTAGACCACGCCCCCAACACAGAAACATGACTTTACCTGAATAATAATAATAATAATAATAATAATAATAATAATAATAATAATAATAATAATAATAACAATAAGGGAATAAGTGGGTAAAGTGTGTCTTCAGTGAGAAACATAAACGTCTCGAGCACAAACAGCGATAGTTCGGTTATTCGCGGGGGCACGTGCTCCTGACGTGTAACGACTGTTTGATGTTTTTACGTTAATAATAAAGTGATTAAATCCTCCGCACGCGCTGCTGTTTCAAACGACACTGAGTTTCAGCCACAGACACGTGACCGCGGCTGAAACCGGGACAATAACAGGATGAAGTCGGGCTCACCTGACGCCGCTCACCTGCTGCGCGTGCGGCTCGGTTCAGTCCCGGCTCGGTGCCGCGGCGCGGGTCGCTGGTTCTGGTCCCGGTGTCTCCGCGGATGTCTCCGGTCCGTCGGTGCCTCGGTCCCTGCGTGAGTCTCTCCGGGCGCGTGGACAGGTCGGACCGGTTTCTCTGCGTGCGCGAGGGCGAGGGCGCGGTCTCACTCTGCGCGCGACGGTGGTGTGGCGTTCACGGCCGGATCGACTCTTTTTGAACGGCTCTTTTGCGATTTGATTTATATGTTTAACAACGCGGCGCTTCTGTACGGAGCCCCGGAAGTAATAAATATATTACATTTATTTAATGTTTTTACATTTATTATCTTAAGGGAGGTTTTTATGTGAGAAAAAAAAGGTATTATTTTCTTTCTTTTTTTTCTCTTTTTTTCTAAAATCATGACGTTTATTTTCCTCACACAAAAAAAAAATAAACTAAACAAGTCATTCCCTTCTTAACCTCTAAACCCCCGCCTGAACTGGAGAAAATCTGCTCTGTTAAAGCGGGGGTTAAGAGGTTAAAGGCCCTAAACCTGGTTCATTATTATTATTATTATTATTATTAGAAACAATGAAAGCCACTAAATTCAAACATTAGTTTTGTCCAAACTCTTTTCTAACTTGCCCATGTTTGTAGCGTGACCTTTAATCACAGATCACACATGTGTGTTGTGTTACAGTGTTGTTTATAGTGATGTGTTTACAGTGTGAGCTAAACACTGTAAACACATCACACACTTATTTCTCACAAAATATTGGTCAAAATAATCATTTTAAAAAGTGCCGATTTTTCCACCTCAGAAAAAAAACCTCTACATATTTGGTTTTCTCACTAAAACAGGAGGAAGAAGGAAAAACCTCCTCCAGTAAAGTCCCTTAAACCGGTCTGACCGAAACCGAGCCGCGCCCCCTGCTGCTCACCGCACAGTACTACACTAATACAACATTAGTCCCGGTATTTTCACAGTGATGATGAACGCTCGCGACTCTTAAACGTGTGAATAATCTGATCCTCGGTTCATTTAAAATGCATTATTATTATTATTATTATTATTTATGCAGAGGTAATATCAGTAACGTTTAGTCCTTTAGGTATGGAGGGCCGAGGCTGCCAAAACAATAAATACATATTTAAACAAAGAAATAAAATGTGCAAAGAAATGCATTTAGTCATATATTTATGTTTTCATTTATATATTTATTTCTGTATTTATTTTATATGTATTTATTTGTGTCTGTGTACACTGGGGGCAAGGCCTGTGTGGAGAAAGATCAACCAATCACCTTACAGCAGCGGCATCCAGACCCGCCCCCTGATTTGCATACATTAAGAGAAATACAGAAATAAATAAATAAATACATAAAAAAATAAAAATAAAAAAATACATTAAAAAAATAAATACATAAATAAATAAATAAAAAATAATAATAAAAAAATAATACATACATAAATAAATGCACTTATATATACATGCATGCATTTCTTTGCAAATTTGATCATTATATTATTTTATTTATATATTTATTTATATATTTATTTATTGTTTCGGCAGCCACGGTCCTCCATATTTACAGATAAAAGTGCAAAGGACTCATTAAACTTAAAACCAGGACTGAGGTTAAAACCTTAAAGGAAACAGCGCGTGTGAGTGAAGGTTTATAGTAACGGTGAATAAAGGTTTTTATGATGGAATGGAACATTTTAATGTAGTGTAGAAGAAAGGCCCAACAAGCGACTGGAGCTGAAAATGAGCTATTTTGTAGCACTTTTTGCATCAGCTACAGGCGGGTTTTGTCCCCGTCAAATCAATCAATAATTAAATAAATACAAAATTAACAACTGCAAAAGTGAAATAACCACAACAGGAAATGAGTGAATTATTTCAGCCAAAACCTGAACTCACGCAGAAAAAGTCAGTTTTCAAAGGAATGCAGATTTCATGTCAGATGCATTTTGATTCTTTCTTTTTTCTTTTTCTTTTTTTTTATTTATTTTTTTATTTAACAATTCAAGGCACCAGACATCAAAGCAACAGAAAAATAAATAAATAAATGAAAATTAAATAATTAAAACATAACAAACTAAAACAAATCCATTCACACACACACGCGTTTTGATTCTTTCATAAATCTCAACGAACAAAATGTTTTCCGGGACTTTTACTGTGAAGTCACTTCCGGTCCGCTCTTACTCTGAAGCGCCGTCCCCGTGTCCCCGGCTTCCTCTGTTGCGTACTTCCGGTGGCTGTTCCGCTGATGGCTGTAGCCTCCCCTCGGGCCGGACTCTGTTGTCGCTGATTCTCTTCAGTTTTCTCGTCGTTTCTTCGGATCAAAGTCGCTGATGACGCAGTGACGGAGCCGCGTCAGGTACGTGCGCGCTCCCGACCCGCTCCGGACCCGGTCCGGCCCCGATCCGGGCCCGGTCTGGCCCGGTTTGTCCCGAGACTCTGCGCCTTTGGCCTAAATCCCCTGATTCTGTTTATTCCCGTCAGCGGCTTTAACAGCAAGTCACTGAGACACAAACACACACAAACACACACAAACACACACACACACATAAACACACAAACACACAAACAAACAAACACACACACATAAACACACAAACACACAAACAAACAAACACACAAACACAAATACACAAAACAAACACACAAACACAAACACACACACACAAACACACACAAACACACACACACACACAAACACACACACATAAACACACACACACAAACACACACAAACACACACACACACACAAACACACACACATAAACACACACACACACACACACACAAACACACACACATAAACACACACAGAACAAACACACACAAACAAACACACAAACAGAACAAACACACAAACACACAAATACACAAATACACAAACAACACACACACACACACAAACAGGAACAAGCTTCTTTTAGCTCGAGTTACTTCAGATTCACTTTGTGGACGTGAATAACCTCTTAACCCCCGCCTTAACCGAGCTGTACCCAGATCTGAAAGCTTCTCACCGCCTCATTTGAAAGCTAAGACCTACAGTTTCTTCCTTGTTATGACATCACGGTTTCGTCCTTTTGTTTGTTTGTGTTGCGTGTTGACGTGTTTTGGTCACATGTTTGTGGCGTGATCAGTTACACTCAAGGAAGACGCTTAGATGAGTTTTGTAGGTCTTAGCTTTCAAATTGCTCTGTAAACTCTTAGATTTGGGTAAAGCTGGGGGGTTGATGTGTTAGTATCGGTATCGGGAAAAGTATCGTTCAGGAATCGGTCTCTCTCTCTCTCCTCAGTGTGGGCCATGCTCTCTCGCCCGCTCACTCTTGGCCAATCAGAGCACAGGGGGCAGGGCAAACCCGGCATGGCCCCGCCCTCTGACGCGTCGGTCGGCAGAGAGCCCGCCCCTCCTCCGCTCCCGTTGGCCGAGGACCTGAACGCCGCGCTCCCATTGGCCGAGGCGTGGACGCAGACCGGTGAGTACGGTAGCTAGTTAGCAGTAGCGCTCATCTGTTAGCGGTAGCGCTCATCTGTTAGCAGTAGGAGCTCATCTGTTAGCAGTAGCGCTCATGTTAGCAGTGGCGCTCATGTTAGCAGTAGCGCTCATCTGTTAGCGATAGAGCTCATCTGTTTGCAGTAGAGCTCATCTGTTAGCAGTAGAGCTCATCTGTTAGCGGTTACGCTCATCTGTTAGCAGTAGCGCTCATCTGTTAGCAGTACAGCTCATCAGTTAGCAGTAGAGCTCATCTGTTAGCAGTAGAGCTCATCTGTTAGCAGTAGAGCTCATCTGTTAGCAGTAGCGCTCATCTGTTAGCAGTAGCGCTCATCTGTTAGCGGTTACGCTCATCTGTTAGCAGTAGCGCTCATCTGTTAGCAGTACAGCTCATCAGTTAGCAGTAGAGCTCATCTGTTAGCAGTACAGCTCATCAGTTAGCAGTAGAGCTCATCTGTTAGCAGTAGCGCTCATCTTTTTAGCAGTAGAGCTCATCTGTTAGCAGTAGCGCTCATCTTTTTAGCAGTAGAGCTCATCTGTTAGCAGTAGAGCTCATCTGTTAGCAGTAGAGCTCATCTGTTAGCAGTAGCGCTCATCTGTTAGCAGTAGAGCTCATCTGTTAGCGATAGAGCTCATCTGTTAGCGGTACAGCTCATCAGTTAGCAGTAGAGCTCATCAGTTAGCAGTAGAGCTCATCTGTTAGCAGTAGAGCTCATCTGTTAGCAGTAGCGCTCATCTGTTAGCAGTAGCGCTCATCTGTTAGCAGTAGAGCTCATCTGTTAGCAGTAGAGCTCATCTGTTAGCAGTAGCGCTCATCTGTTAGCAGTAGCGCTCATCTGTTAGCAGTAGAGCTCATCTGTTAGCAGTAGATCTCATCTGTTAGCAGTAGAGCTCATCTGTTAGCAGTAGCGCTCATCTTTTTAGCAGTAGAGCTCATCTGTTAGCAGTAGCGCTCATCTGTTAGCAGTAGATCTCATCTGTTAGCAGTAGCGCTCATCTGTTAGCAGTAGCGCTCATCTTTTTAGCAGTAGAGCTCATCTGTTAGCAGTAGCGCTCATCTTTTTAGCAGTAGAGCTCATCTGTTAGCAGTAGAGCTCATCTGTTAGCAGTAGCGCTCATCTGTTAGCAGTAGATCTCATCTGTTAGCAGTAGAGCTCATCAGTTAGCAGTAGAGCTCATCTGTTAGCAGTAGAGCTCATCTGTTAGCAGTAGAGCTCATCTGTTAGCAGTAGCGCTCATCTGTTAGCAGTAGAGCTCATCTGTTAGCAGTAGCGCTCACCTGTTAGCAGTAGAGCTCATCTGTTAGCAGTAGCGCTCATGTTAGCAGTAGCGCTCATCCGTTAGCGGTAGCGCTCATCTGTTAGCGGTAGCGCTCATCTGTTAGCAGTAGCGCTCATCCGTTAGCAGTAGCGCTCATCCGTTAGCGGTAGCGCTCATCTGTTAGCGGTAGCGCTCATCTGTTAGCAGTAGAGCTCATCTGTTAGCAGTAGAGCTCATCTGTTAGCAGTAGCGCTCATCTGTTAGCAGTAGAGCTCATCTGTTAGCAGTAGAGCTCATCTGTTAGCAGTACAGCTCATCTGTTAGCAGTAGCGCTCATCTGTTAGCAGTAGCGCTCATCCGTTAGCGGTAGCGCTCATCCGTTAGCGGTAGCGCTCATCCGTTAGCAGTAGCGCTCATCTGTTAGCAGTAGAGCTCATCTGTTAGCAGTAGAGCTCATCTGTTAGCAGTAGCGCTCATCTGTTAGCAGTAGAGCTCATCTGTTAGCAGTAGAGCTCATCCGTTAGCGGTAGCGCTCATCCGTTAGCAGTAGCGCTCATCTGTTAGCAGTAGAGCTCATCTGTTAGCAGTAGAGCTCATCTGTTAGCAGTAGCGCTCATCTGTTAGCAGTAGAGCTCATCTGTTAGCAGTAGCGCTCATCTGTTAGCAGTAGCGCTCATCTGTTAGCAGTAGAGCTCATCTGTTAGCAGTAGCGCTCATCTGTTAGCAGTAGCGCTCATCTGTTAGCAGTAGCGCTCATCTGTTAGCAGTAGAGCTCATCTGTTAGCGGTAGACGCTGTGATGTGACCTGAAACCCAGCAATAGGCCAGAGATGCGCCTCATTTGAAAGCTAAGACCTACAGAACTGTCTCGTTTTTGGTTCCGTTCTTGTTGCTGGATTTGAGGAACATCTGGATAAACTGGAGTAGATGTTCCGAGTTTAGTTTCCTCCTAACACACGGGGGGAGGAAAAGAAAACATCTGTAGATGATAATACAACAATAAATAACAGCTGTTTATGTGACCTCCTCTGACCTCCCCAGGCTCCTCCTCCACAGCGCCTCCTCCTGTCCTCGTCTCTCCTTCTGACTCCTCCTCCTCGTCTCCTAAACCATCTCCCTCCCCTCCTCCTCTCCTCTCCCCTTACGACCTCGTGTCCTCCCCCTCTCCCCCCTCCTCCCCCTCCATGACGCCTCCCTCCGTGTCTCCCATTTCACCTCCTTCCCCGTTCTCTCCTCCTCCTGCCTCCTCATCTCCTCACTCGTCTCCTCCTTCCTTTCCTCACTCGTCTCCTCAGATGCTCCCTTCACCACCTCTCCTTGTCTCCTCTCCTCCCCCAGACTCCTCTCCTCCTCAGATGGCTCCTCCCTCCTCTCCTCCTCAGATGGCTCCTCCCCCCTCTCCTCCCCCCGGGCCGTGCCTCCTCTGCGCCTCCCTCCCGCGCCTCATCTCCTCGCTCCTGGCTCTGCACCAGCGGGAGATGAAGCGGCTGCTGGAGGGCGCCATGGCGAGCGTGGAGCGGCGGCTGAGCGCCCTGGAGGAGGCGGAGCCGGCGGGCGGGCCCAGCCAATCGGAGAAGAGGAGGCGGCGAAGGGAAGAGAAGGAGACGAGGAGGAAACGCAGGAAGAACGGCCAATCAGAGGAGAGTGTCGCCTCCGAGAGCCAATCAGAGGACAGTGCCGGCTCTGGAAGCCAATCAGGGGAGAGCGCTGTCGCCGAGGGCCAATCAGAGAAGAGCGTGTGTGCTGTTGTCAGGAGGAACGGGTGAGTTTGAACAGATCACATTTAATACATTAATTAATAAATGAATACCATTTAATTAATTATCTGTGGGTAAACACCTTTGAAGTGAAGCGTCTCTAACAATCTGCTCACTCCAGTATCGGTCAGTCCTGTCCTATTCATAGATGATCACTATGATCAACCCCAACTCCTCCCTGTTGGTCTTTATCTAAGCTGCGGCCGTTAGTCGCTGATGAAGCCTTTTGGATGAGAGGCGAAACGTTCGAAGACTTCAACTACACAAATTAATTAATTAATTAATAATTGAATATAAACTGAATTAATACATGAAATCACTGAATGAAAGTAAATAATAATACATTAATAACATAAAATAAATAAAATGAGTAATAAAATACGAAATATATAAATAAAATCGCTAACTTTAAAATAAGATGAATAAATAATGCGAAATAATTAATGAAAGAAAAAATAAATACATTTGATCAAATAAATGTGATAAAAATGTGTTAAATTTACATTTATAAAAAAAGTAATAAATGCCATAAATGTAATAAATAATGAATAAATCATATCAGTCGCTACAGTCATTGGTTGATCTAGAAGTGTATCAAGCCCCGCCCCCTTAATTTGCATGAGTTGAGAGATTTCAAGAAAATAATAATATAAGGTCAACTAAAAATAAAAGTGGAAATCAATTTAAAAAAAAAGTATAAATAAATGAAAGAATAAATAAATGGAGACAGAAAATAATTATTTGTCTTTATTATTTTATTTTAACACAAAAAGAGAGGTTTAATAACTAGTTTACTTCAGCATTTAGGCAAAATAATGTATTATTAGGACTTTATTTGTCAATGTTAATTCAAAATAACATAAAACATAAAATAGAGTTTTAATTCCGCGTTTGCAGTGATATTTGATTAATAATTCGTCAATATATTAATTTCTTATTTTGGCAGTTTTGGTCGCCATCAGCTGGTGACACAATCTGCATACCCTCCAGTGTCTGTAGTTTAAACGATTAACGTCCAAATGTAACGGATGTTGATTCCTCCAGGTTCTCGTCCTATGATCCTCTGGGGGCGACGGGGGCGTGGCGTTTCTCAGACTCCGCCCCTCGCTCGTATCGCCGCGGCGACGCGAGGGCGGTGCTGTCGTGGCTGCTGACGTCGCCAGGACACGCCCCCGTGCGGTTGCCCTGGCGCCTGTCGGTGGTCACCGTGGAGACGTCGGTGGGCGCCACCCTGAGCGGCGTCGGGCCGGTTCCGGAGCGCCCCCTGCAGGACCACAGCGCGCCACCGTACATCGCCGTGGACCACAGGCGAGTCACGAGGCTTTTATTGTGAAGGCACCGCATCAGACAGATCAAGATTGCTCCTTTAGTTTGGAGAGTTTTGTGATGTTTATAGTTTCACTTCCTTATTGGACACCGACAGGAAGTGACATAGCAGAAGGTAAAGCATTTTTAACTTTGCCGTGCCGACCAATGGGAAATGAGTCAAACGTTTCCTTCTTCTATGTCACTTCCGCTCAGCAGCTTAAAAATTAAAATAACTTTTCTGACATTTATTCATTAAAACAAATAAATGATAATTATGCAACTGATGTTATTCATCTAAATAAGCCATATTTTAAATGTACGGTGCCTTCACAATAAAAGCCTTAAATGTGCTATTTTCAAAATGAAAGCTTTAAGGCTTTTTTAATGAAAACACCTCAAAATTAAGATTTTGTTTTGAAAATACCGCTAATGTAAGGATTTTATTTAAAACATTTCACACAATTTAAGACTTTTAATTTGAAAGTGACAGTACGGGCTCTGAAACCTATAGATAATATTAGATACAGAGGTCCATCAACTCCACTATTGATATAGTTGACTAATAATATCCTTCAGGTTTTGTATGAAGCAAATAAAAACATATTGCCAGTGAACATCCAAGAAAGGTATGAGAGAAGAGAAAGTCACTATAATCTGAAAGGAACAGACATCTTAAAAAAAAATAAGGAGTTAGTTTATGGAATAAACTTCAGAAAGAAG
>JAJBBP010000030.1:347500-412500 GCA_021464625.1 Proterorhinus semilunaris | reverse complement strand
CGCCCCCTCAGGTAACCCCGCCCCCTCAGGTAACCCCGCCCCCCTGAGGTAACCCCGCCCCACTCAGGTAACTCTGGCCCCTCAGGTAACCCCGCCCCCTCAGGTAATCCCGCCCCCCTCAGGTAACCCTGCCCCCTCATGTAATCCCGCCCCCTTCAGGTAACCCCGCCCCTTCAGGTAACCCCGCCCTCCTCAGGTAACCCCGCCCCCTCAGGTTGTCCCGCCGATATCTCCGGAACCAGAAGTGATTTCATTTCAGAACCATCAGAGATAGACTTTAAACGAGCTCCCTCTGAAGAACCGCTTAAACATGAATATACAGCGCCCCCTGTTGTCACAGTTCCACACTGACGTTTAGAAGCTTCACACACATATTTGGTTTAAATATCATTGGTGCAGATCGGCCTCAGAAAAACCACATTGACCTTTGTTAATATTTGTACGATTGAAACCGTTACACGTCACACGGCGGTAGCGACACGCCTGGGAACTGTTACCAGTACTTTAAAGAGAAAACAGAATAAAGTGTAGAACATTTACAACATCTTCATCTCCAATGGCAAGAAACATGTGGAATAAAATGTGTTTGTTTTCATCAGAGTTTTGTTGAACCAGTTTCACCAAAGTGTTTCCAGGACTTAACCACTAGGCCATCGTAGTTTCCGTTCCGGAGCTCGAGCTTCGTTTGTGTTTTGATTTTGTTTCTTTGTTTGTTTTAGGGGTGGGGCTGGTCGCCATGGTGCCCCGGAAGCGGGTGGCGGCCAGGCGTGGTTGCCGCGACGACGACTGCGACTCTGACGTGATGCTGCTGCAGCGTCTGAGCGCTCTGCACGACTTCCTGCAGAGACAGGGGCTGGACCACGACTCCTGACCGAGAGACGTTACAGAGGAGACGGGGCGTTACCGAGGAGACGGGGCGTTACCGAGGAGACGAGACGTTACAGCGGAGACGGGGCGTTACCGCGGAGACGGGGCGTTACCGCGGAGACGGGGCGTTACAGCGGAGACGAGAAGTTACCGAAGAGACGAGACGTTACCGCGGAGACGAGAAGTTACTGAGGAGACGAGACGTTACCGCGGCGACGGGGCGTTACCACGGCGACGCTGTACTCGAGGAGGACAGACACCTCTGGTCAGACGCTGCTCCGGCACGAGTCACAAACACACTGGAGTTTATTTAAAGATCATGATCCACTTCTGCTCAGAAACCACCTGGAGGACAATCAGGCCGAGAAGCTCCAGACGCTTTAATCAAAGTCCCATCAGGTTTGAAATGAGCTGTGACCGAGATGACGCTGTAATCCAAATATGGTCATTTCCTTAGCGGGAGAAGCAGCGGCGAATATACACGCGAGCAGACAAAGGGATTAAAGGAAAAGGTTCGAGTCACATTAAAGGGATACTTTCAGGTCTGTCAGTTGTTGAGGCTGAACATTTATTTTGAAAATCACTGGATTTTCTCAAAGACTGAAAAGTTCTGGACAAAGTGCGGACGACTGGACTTTTGTTTTCATAGGACAGAATTAACGACCTGGACGAGCGAGAATTACACGGTTTTATCCTGATTGAGAAATTCTAACTGCCATGAAACGTAAGGTTTGGACCTAGTGAAATCCCAGTTTAGTCCCGGTTTAATCCTGGGTTAGTCCCGGTTTAATCCTGGGTTAGTCCTGGGTTAGTCCCTAGTTTGTAAAACACTTAAACGGTTGAGAAAGTTCTGCACAGGAAAATGTTCCACTTTAAATGAAAGGCTCTCCGCACTTCCTGGTCCTTAAGCCAATCACCTGCTCCCGTCATGATGCCCCTCCCCTTCCTGACCCCACCCACAGACGGTCACGTTACTGAAAACAAATGGCTGTTTTTGTTTTTGGAGGAAATAAAGGTTTGTGACACTGCAGCGGCTCCTGGTCTCATTTCACACCGTGAAACTCAAAGATGTTTTTTATCATTAACTAATGATAATTAACTAATGATAATTAACTAATGATAATGAGTTTAGTCTCGGTTCAGTTTGAGAGAATCGTGTTTCATCAGCGGCGTCGAAGGCCTCGCGTCTGTAGATGAGATCGGAATCATTATCATTGGACCCGAGCGACAGCCTGTGAAGTGAAAACAGGACCGGGCCAAGGATGGATCCCTGTGGCACCCCAGAGGAGGCGGAGTTACAGTGATCAGATGAAGCCAGTTTCATTATTAGTTTATTATTAAAGTTATTTCACAGTAAAAATTACAGTTAAATCAGTTTAAGGCGGCGACCGAGGGGCGTGGCCTCAAGTCACGGAGGGAGGAGTCTTGTCACCTGTCAGCACACCTGAGGGGCGGAGTCTAACCCCCCCGTGGTTTAGCAGGAAAACGCTGTAACAAGAGAAGAAGAAAGTTAGAACCAACGAGTCTGCGGTTAAACCGGTTACCTGCTGGTTAGGGGCTCAGGTGTGGGTAGAGCGGGCGGTTAAACCGGTTACCTGCTGGTTAGGGGCTCAGGTGTGGGTAGAGCGAGTGGTTAAACCGGTTACCTGCTGGTTAGAGGCTCAGGTGTGGGTAGAGCGGGCGGTTAAACCGGTTACCTGCTGGTTAGGGGCTCAGGTGTGGGTAGAGCGGGCGGTTAAACCGGTTACCTGCTGGTTAGGGGCTCAGGTGTGGGTAGAGCGAGTGGTTAAACCGGTTACCTGCTGGTTAGGGGCTCAGGTGTGGGTAGAGCGAGTGGTTAAACCGGTTACCTGCTGGTTAGGGGCTCAGGTGTGGGTAGAGCGAGTGGTTAAACCGGTTACCTGCTGGTTAGAGGCTCAGGTGTGGGTAGAGTGAGCGGTTAAACCGGTTACCTGCTGGTTAGGGGCTCAGGTGTGGGTAGAGTGAGCGGTTAAACCGGTTACCTGCTGGTTAGAGGCTCAGGTGTGGGTAGAGCGGGCGGTTAAACCGGTTACCTGCTGGTTAGGGGCTCAGGTGTGGGTAGAGCGGGCGGTTAAACCGGTTACCTGCTGGTTAGGGGCTCAGGTGTGGGTAGAGCGGGCGGTTAAACCGGTTACCTGCTGGTTAGGGGCTCAGGTGTGGGTAGAGCGGGCGGTTAAACCGGTTACCTGCTGGTTAGAGGCTCAGGTGTGGGTAGAGTGAGCGGTTAAACCGGTTACCTGCTGGTTAGGGGCTCAGGTGTGGGTGGTTAAACCGGTTACCTGCTGGTTAGGGGCTCAGGTGTGGGTAGAGTGAGCGGTTAAACCGGTTACCTGCTGGTTAGGGGCTCAGGTGTGGGTAGAGCGGGCGGTTAAACCGGTTACCTGCTGGTTAGGGGCTCAGGTGTGGGTAGAGCGGGCGGTTAAACCGGTTACCTGCTGGTTAGGGGCTCAGGTGTGGGTAGAGTGGGTGGTTAAACTGGTTACCTGCTGGTTAGAGGCTCAGGTGTGGGTAGAGCGGGCG
Source organism: Proterorhinus semilunaris (assembly GCA_021464625.1). NCBI lineage: Eukaryota > Metazoa > Chordata > Actinopteri > Gobiiformes > Gobiidae > Proterorhinus > Proterorhinus semilunaris. The sequence continues at coordinate 409,092 of JAJBBP010000030.1, read as the reverse complement.
GTTAAACCGGTTACCTGCTGGTTAGGGGCTCAGGTGTGGGTAGAGCGGGTGGTTAAACCGGTTACCTGCTGGTTAGAGGCTCAGGTGTGGGTAGAGCGGGCGGTTAAACTGGTTACCTGCTGGTTAGAGGCTCAGGTGTGGGTGGTTAAACCGGTTACCTGCTGGTTAGAGGCTCAGGTGTGGGTAGAGTGAGCGGTTAAACTGGTTACCTGCTGGTTAGAGGCTCAGGTGTGGGTAGAGCGGGCGGTTAAACCGGTTACCTGCTGGTTAGGGGCTCAGGTGTGGGTAGAGTGAGCGGTTAAACTGGTTACCTGCTGGTTAGAGGCTCAGGTGTGGGTAGAGTGAGCGGTTAAACCGGTTACCTGCTGGTTAGGGGCTCAGGTGTGGGTAGAGCGGGCGGTTAAACCGGTTACCTGCTGGTTAGAGGCTCAGGTGTGGGTAGAGCGGGTGGTTAAACCGGTTACCTGCTGGTTAGGGGCTCAGGTGTGGGTAGAGTGAGCGGTTAAACTGGTTACCTGCTGGTTAGAGGCTCAGGTGTGGGTAGAGCGGGCGGTTAAACCGGTTACCTGCTGGTTAGGGGCTCAGGTGTGGGTAGAGCGAGCGGTTAAACCGGTTACCTGCTGGTTAGAGGCTCAGGTGTGGGTAGAGCGGGCGGTTAAACCGGTTACCTGCTGGTTAGAGGGTCAGGTGTGGGTAGAGCGGGCGGTTAAACCGGTTACCTGCTGGTTAGGGGCTCAGGTGTGGGTAGAGCGGGCGGTTAAACCGGTTACCTGCTGGTTAGGGGCTCAGGTGTGGGTAGAGCGGGCGGTTAAACCGGTTACCTGCTGGTTAGGGGCTCAGGTGTGGGTGGTTAAACCGGTTACCTGCTGGTTAGAGGGTCAGGTGTGGGTAGAGCGGGCGGTTTAAACCGGTTACCTGCTGGTTAGGGGCTCAGGTGTGGGTAGAGCGGGTGGTTAAACCGGTTACCTGCTGGTTAGAGGCTCAGGTGTGGGTAGAGCGGGCGGTTAAACCGGTTACCTGCTGGTTAGAGGGTCAGGTGTGGGTAGAGCGGGCGGTTAAACCGGTTACCTGCTGGTTAGGGGCTCAGGTGTGGGTAGAGCGGGTGGTTAAACCGGTTACCTGCTGGTTAGAGGCTCAGGTGTGGGTAGAGCGGGCGGTTAAACCGGTTACCTGCTGGTTAGGGGCTCAGGTGTGGGTAGAGCGGGTGGTTAAACCGGTTACCTGCTGGTTAGAGGCTCAGGTGTGGGTAGAGCGGGCGGTTAAACCGGTTACCTGCTGGTTAGGGGCTCAGGTGTGGGCGGTTAAACCGGTTACCTGCTGGTTAGGGGCTCAGGTGTGGGCGGTTAAACCGGTTACCTGCTGGTTAGGGGCTCAGGTGTGGGGAGAGTGGGCGGTTAAACCGGTTACCTGCTGGTTAGGGGGTCAGGTGTGGGGAGAGTGGGCGGTTAAACCGGTTACCTGCTGGTTAGGGGGTCAGGTGTGGGGAGAGTGGGCGGTTAAACCGGTTACCTGCTGGTTAGGGGTCAGAGCTTGGACTGGTTCATGCGTGACATGAGTTTCTCCAGTTTCATGGCCAGGGTCATGTCGCCTTTGATCCGCAGTTTCCCCGACATGAACGCCAGCGTGGGCTTCAGCTTCCCTGGAACACAATCAGCACACCCTCATTAACCCTGGGACATCATCCTCATACCCTCATTAACACTGGGACATCATCCTCATACCCTCATTAACACTGGGACATCATCCTCATACCCCCCTCATTAACCCTGGGACATCATCCTCATACCCCCCTCATTAACACTGGGACATCATCCTCATACCCCCCTCATTAACACTGGGACATCATCCTCATACCCCCCTCATTAACACTGGGACATCATCCTCATACCCCCCTCATTAACACTGGGACATCATCCTCATACCCTCATTAAAGAGTAACTCACCCTCAAATCCACTTTTTTTTCCTGATGAACTGTATAAATGAGTGTCCAATAGTGTTTCTGCCTAAAAGCGTCAGTGAGGCGCCATCTGCTGCGAACTGTCGGTACTGCATTTGATTTTTTAATTCGGCGCCCCTATTTGCGCAGAGGTTAGAGATGACGTGCGAGGTTAGACCTGACGTCAGATGCCCCGCCGCGCTGGGCTATAAAAGCGGCCCAGTCTCGCTCACGCCCCCGTAGCGAGTTGGAGTTGGAATAGCGAGAGAATATTTACATCGATTGTCAGGTTTGCGAATTGTTAACATAGCGTTTAGGTAGATTTTATTAGCATAGCTTGTTGTATTATAATAATTGTATAGTGTTAGCAGTGTTAGTTGTTGAATATTGTAGTTTTAGTCATTAGTTGCTTTTATTGTTAGATTAGTTAGCTGAATTTAGCTTAGTTAGTATTCAATATCGTGTGTATTTTAGTGTATATTGTTTATTGTACTGTGTTGTACTACTGTGTTAGGATGGGTAGAAAGTGTAGCGTAGAGGGCTGCCATAGTTCTGGAGGTTTGCACAGGTTTCCGCAGGACTTAGAAATTAGGCGCCAGTGGTTGCGCGCAATTGGCTTGGGGGAAAACTGCGAACTCCCTCCTCATGCTGGAGTTTGCAAACATCATTTTACGCGCGATTCCTTCGCCAACTTCATGGAGGTTGAACTGGGCTATGCTACTCTTCTCCGTTTGGAGCGCAAGGCAGTCCCCACCCTTGCTTTACCACGACTGAGCCATAGCCCACCAACACTGCTGCCCCGCCAACACGAAGATTTCGGGCGCCAATCTGAGGTGAGTGAGAAAAATGATAGCCTATAACTGCAAATAATGATTTTCCCATCTTGGATTTGGTAATAATTGCAATGATTGTAGCTGCAGTAAAAAAGATGGGGTGGCATATTATAAAGTGCTAGGCTATGCTTATAAATCATCAATACAAGTTTATAATGTATGTGTTTGCATGTCTGTAATTAAAATTAAACAACAATTACCATAGTGAACATTTTATACATATTATTTATTTTTATATTTTATATTTAGCTGCGATGCTAACATCGATCGAGCTCAATGCTAAGCCGCTGGCTTTGTAAATTACAGAGGAATCACACTAATAAAATAACCCAGCGCCTCAGAGCAGTCTCAGGTACAAGGCCTCGCACGGTGCTTCTCGTGTGTAGAGAGAGCTGTAGAGATGTCCCTGTGGAAAATGTTGCTAAACACGTTAGCTCGCTGGAACTCCATCAGACTTTGTTTACGAGTAGCGCTGCAGGTGCCGCGTCAAAGTCGGATGACACTGTCCTGTCAATCACAGACCCAGACCCCGCCCACCCCTCCCCCCTCCCGCGCGCCCCTTAGTCCTCCAGGCAACGCCCCTTGTCTGTTAATATTTTCAAATCTGAGGCTCTGAGGCTGAGGCTCTGGAAGGGGGGGTTAGTAACCCTTTAACACTGGGACATCATCCTCATACCCCCCTCATTAACACTGGGACATCATCCTCATACCCCCCTCATTAACACTGGGACATCATCCTCATACCCCCCTCATTAACACTGGGACATCATCCTCATACCCTCATTAACCCTGGAGATGGACTGACAGTGTTTTCCACATGTGACAGATGCAGCACCTGAAACCCCTCACGGCGGGGAGGTTAGACGGGGAGGGCAGTCGGGGCTTTAGTGGGTTTACTTCCCTCACGGCGGTGAGGTTAGACGGGGAGGGCAGTCGGGGCTTTAGTGGGTTCACTTCCCTCACGGCGGTGAGGTTAGACGGGGAGGGCAGTCGGGGCTTTAGTGGGTTCACTTCCCTCACGGCGGTGAGGTTAGACGGGGAGGGCAGTCGGGGCTTTAGTGGGTTCACTTCCCTCACGGCGGTGAGGTTAGACGGGAAGGGCAGTCGGGGCTTTAGTGGGTTCACTTCCCTCACGGCGGTAAGGTTAGACGGGAAGGGCAGTCGGGGCTTTAGTGGGTTCACTTCCCTCACGGCGGTGAGGTTAGACGGGAAGGGCAGTCGGGGCTTTAGTGGGTTCACTTCCCTCACGGCGGTGAGGTTAGACGGGGAGGGCAGTCGGGGCTTTAGTGGGTTCACTTCCCTCACGGCGGGGAGGTTAGACGGGAAGGGCAGTCGGGGCTTTAGTGGGTTTACTTCCCTCACGGCGGGGAGGTTAGACGGGGAGGGCAGTCGGGGCTTTAGTGGGTTCACTTCCCTCACGGCGGTGAGGTTAGACGGGAAGGGCAGTCGGGGCTTTAGTGGGTTCACTTCCCTCACGGCGGGGAGGTTAGACGGGAAGGGCAGTCGGGGCTTTAGTGGGTTCACTTCCCTCACGGCGGTGAGGTTAGACGGGGAGGGCAGTCGGGGCTTTAGTGGGTTCACTTCCCTCACGGCGGTGAGGTTAGACGGGGAGGGCAGTCGGGGCTTTAGTGGGTTCACTTCCCTCACGGCGGTGAGGTTAGACGGGGAGGGCAGTCGGGGCTTTAGTGGGTTCACTTCCCTCACGGCGGTGAGGTTAGACGGGGAGGGCAGTCGGGGCTTTAGTGGGTTCACTTCCCTCACGGCGGTGAGGTTAGACGGGGAGGGCAGTCGGGGCTTTAGTGGGTTCACTTCCCTCACGGCGGTGAGGTTAGACGGGGAGGGCAGTCGGGGCTTTAGTGGGTTCACTTCCCTCACGGCGGTGAGGTTAGACGGGAAGGGCAGTCGGGGCTTTAGTGGGTTCACTTCCCTCACGGCGGTGAGGTTAGACGGGAAGGGCAGTCGGGGCTTTAGTGGGTTCACTTCCCTCACGGCGGTGAGGTTAGACGGGGAGGGCAGTCGGGGCTTTAGTGGGTTCACTTCCCTCACGGCGGTGAGGTTAGACGGGGAGGGCAGTCGGGGCTTTAGTGGGTTCACTTCCCTCACGGCGGTGAGGTTAGACGGGAAGGGCAGTCGGGGCTTTAGTGGGTTCACTTCCCTCACGGCGGTGAGGTTAGACGGGGAGGGCAGTCGGGGCTTTAGTGGGTTCACTTCCCTCACGGCGGTGAGGTTAGACGGGGAGGGCAGTCGGGGCTTTAGTGGGTTCACTTCCCTCACGGCGGTGAGGTTAGACGGGGAGGGCAGTCGGGGCTTTAGTGGGTTCACTTCCCTCACGGCGGTGAGGTTAGACGGGGAGGGCAGTCGGGGCTTTAGTGGGTTCACTTCCCTCACGGCGGTGAGGTTAGACGGGGAGGGCAGTCGGGGCTTTAGTGGGTTCACTTCCCTCACGGCGGGGAGGTTAGACGGGGAGGGCAGTCGGGGCTTTAGTGGGTTCACTTCCCTCACGGCGGTGAGGTTAGACGGGAAGGGCAGTCGGGGCTTTAGTGGGTTCACTTCCCTCACGGCGGTGAGGTTAGACGGGAAGGGCAGTCGGGGCTTTAGTGGGTTTACTTCCCTCACGGCGGGGAGGTTAGACGGGGAGGGCAGTCGGGGCTTTAGTGGGTTTACTTCCCTCACGGCGGGGAGGTTAGACGGGGAGGGCAGTCGGGGCTTTAGTGGGTTCACTTCCCTCACGGCGGGGAGGTTAGACGGGGAGGGCAGTCGGGGCTTTAGTGGGTTCACTTCCCTCACGGCGGTGAGGTTAGACGGGGAGGGCAGTCGGGGCTTTAGTGGGTTTACTTCCCTCACGGCGGTGAGGTTAGACGGGGAGGGCAGTCGGGGCTTTAGTGGGTTCACTTCCCTCACGGCGGGGAGGTTAGACGGGAAGGGCAGTCGGGGCTTTAGTGGGTTCACTTCCCTCACGGCGGGGAGGTTAGACGGGGAGGGCAGTCGGGGCTTTAGTGGGTTCACTTCCCTCACGGCGGTGAGGTTAGACGGGGAGGGCAGTCAGAGTAAATGTGCTTTCAGAGGGCGTGACCGGGGGGTGGGCGGGGCTTACCTGCAAACATTTTGCTGAAGTCGGCCGAGTCCATCGTCATGACGACGTCTGCTTTGCCCTCGGGCTCGCCCTTCCCCGCAGACCCCGCCCCCGACTTCAGGTCCAGGAACCACACGCCGCTGTTCTCCCCTAGAGACCAGAGACCGGGTTTAGACCGGAGACCGGGTTAGACCAGAGACCGGGTTAGACCGGGTTAGACCAGAGGCCGGGTTAGACCAGAGACCGGGTTAGACCCGAGACCGGGTTAGACCGGAGACCAGGTTAGACCGGAGACCGGGTTAGACCAGAGACCAGGTTAGACCGGAGACCGGGTTAGACCAGAGACCGGGTTAGACCGGAGACCGGGTTAGACCGGGTTAGACCGGAGACCGGGTTAGACCAGAGACCGGAGACCGGGTTAGACCGGGTTAGACCGGAGACCGGGTTAGACCAGAGACCGGGTTAGACCGGGTTAGACCGGAGACCGGGTTAGACCAGAGACCGGAGACCGGGTTAGACCGGGTTAGACCGGAGACCGGGTTAGACCAGAGACCGGGTTTAGACCGGAGACCGGGTTAGACCGGGTTAAGTCCGGTTATTACCCGACAGGTCGAAGCGGTAAACGCCCTTCGTCGACTTCACGACGTCTTCGTTGATGACAGCTCTGATGACGTCGAAGGTGCTTTCGATTGGTCCAGAGGAGGCAGAGGGCGGGGCCTGGGAGGAGGGGGGCTTAAAGGCAGAAGTCGCACCTGGAACAGACCACGCCCATCAGAGAAATAAAAAGGAAAAGCATTAGCTTTTATTTTCCTTTAGCCGTTAACATTAGCTTGTTTTATGTATTTTCCTTTAGCCGTTAGCATTAGCCTGTACTATGTATTTTCCTATAGCCGTTAGCATTAGCCTGTACTATGTATTTTCCTATAGCCGTTAGCATTAGCCTGTACTATGTATTTTCCTATAGCCGTTAGCATTAGTCTGTCCTATGTGTTTTCCTATAGCCGTTAACATTAGCTTGTTTTATGTATTTTCCTTTAGCCGTTAGCATTAGCCTGTACTATGTATTTTCCTATAGCCGTTAGCATTAGCCTGTACTATGTATTTTCCTATAGCCGTTAGCATTAGTCTGTCCTATGTGTTTTCCTATAGCCGTTAACATTAGCTTGTTTTATGTATTTTCCTTTAGCCGTTAGCATTAGCCTGTACTATGTATTTTCCCATAGCCGTTAGCATTAGCCTGTACTATGTATTTTCCTTTAGCCGTTAGCATTAGCCTCTCCTATGTGTTTTCCTATAGCCGTTAGCATTAGCCTGTCCTATGTGTTTTCCTATAGCCGTTAGCATTAGCCTGTCCTATGTGTTTTCCTATACCCGTTAGCATTAGCCTGTCCTATGTGTTTTCCTATAGCCGTTAGCATTAGCCTGTACTATGTATTTTCCCATAGCCGTTAGCATTAGCCTGTACTATGCATTTTCCTTTAGCCGTTAGCATTAGCCTCTCCTATGTGTTTTCCTATAGCCGTTAGCATTAGCCTGTCCTATGTGTTTTCCTATAGTCGTTAGCATTAGCCTGTCAGCTACATTTTTTTCCCCCAGGTTGGGAAAAAACATTTCGCAGCCTGTCCTATGATTTCCCTATAGCTGTTAGCATTAGCCTGTTACGAATTTCTTGAATTATTTGACTGATTCAATGAGAAATGTTCTTAAATTCTACGCAAGAAACGTTTAAAACTAAGTTAGCCAATGCAAAACTAAAAAACTAAAACTCAATCAAAACTAAAAACATGTACAATAGGTTCCCCTCTGGGGCTAGGAAAAAAAATAAATCTAAAAGTTATGTGTGAACTTTGCTTTTTTGAAATATGTTTAAATGGTGTTACTTTTTGCGAATGTTCATGTTTTGTAAATTATTTACCCTTTGTAAGTTTTCTTTAAATGTCAGTTTTTGTGAATTTTTGTAAAATGTTTTTTGTAACTTTTTATTTTAAATATGTTGTAATTTTGTTTATGTTTTAGATTTTGTGAACGGTTTTCTTGTGATGCATTTTTTGAAACATTTCGGATGTTTGTTTTTTTCTAGCTCTTATGCCCATGAGCGTTAAAGAAGGTTTCCGCTGTTAGTCGTCCGTACCGTGCTCCTCCATCTTCTGAACCAGCGCCTCCGGAGCCTCGTCCAGAAAGAAGTCAGGAAGCAGCGGGTGCCCTGCGACCAATCACAGCACAGACACATGATGACATCAGCGCCTGACTGGAGCGTGCGGAAGGGCATCCGGCTCACCTGGCTGCACGGCGTACTGCTCGAAGTCCCGCACGCCCTCGCCCCGCAGCAGGTCCTCGTCGATGAGGAAGTGGCCCGTGAAGTCGCGGCTCTTCGTGAGGATGGTGTACGCCGCGTCCGCCATGATGTCGGCCGTACGGCACTGTTTCGCCACGCCCTCGCCGCCGAGCATGTCCATGGCCGCCGTCTGGATCGCTGCGGAGGAAAGATCGACCAATCAGCCAATCAATCGATCCATCAACTAATCAACCTCCCCTTTTCTGTTGGGGGGGGGGAGGAGTCACCTGTCCGTGGCCACAGGGCGTTGACGGCGATCTGACCTCTGAACTCCTCCGCCATCCCCAGCACGCACATGGACATGCCGTACTTCGCCATGGTGTAGGCTGCAAACACACAGGAGTTACTACACAGCGCCCCCTAGAGCTCAAACACACAGGAGTTACTACACAGCGCCCCCTAGAGCTCTAACACACACAGGAGTTACTACACAGCGCCCCCTAGAGCTCAAACACACAGGAGTTACTACACAGCGCCCCCTAGGGCTCAAACACACAGGAGTTACTACACAGCGCCCCCTAGAGCTCAAACACACAGGAGTTACTACACAGCGCCCCCTAGAGCTCAAACACACAGGAGTTACTACACAGCGCCCCCTAGAGCTCTAACACACAGGAGTTACTACACAGCGCCCCCTAGAGCTCAAACACACACACAGGAGTTACTACACAGCGCCCCCTAGAGCTCAAACACACACACAGGAGTTACTACACAGCGCCCCCTAGAGCTCAAACACACAGGAGTTACTACACAGCGCCCCCTAGAGCTCAAACACACAGGAGTTACTACACAGCGCCCCCTAGAGCTCAAACACACAGGAGTTACTACACAGCGCCCCCTAGAGCTCAAACACACACACAGGAGTTACTACACAGCGCCCCCTAGAGCTCAAACACACACACAGGAGGTACTACACAGCGCCCCCTAGAGCTCAAACACACACACAGGAGTTACTACACAGCGCCCCCTAGAGCTCAAACACACAGGAGTTACTACACAGCGCCCCCTAGAGCTCAAACACACAGGAGTTACTACACAGCGCCCCCTAGAGCTCAAACACACAGGAGTTACTACACAGCGCCCCCTAGAGCTCAAACACACACACAGGAGTTACTACACAGCGCCCCCTAGAGCTCAAACACACACACAGGAGTTACTACACAGCGCCCCCTAGAGCTCAAACACACAGGAGTTACTACACAGCGCCCCCTAGAGCTCAAACACACAGGAGTTACTACACAGCGCCCCCTAGAGCTCAAACACACACACAGGAGTTACTACACAGTGCCCCCTAGAGCTCAAACACACAGGAGTTACTACACAGCGCCCCCTAGAGCTCAAACACACAGGAGTTACTACACAGCGCCCCCTAGAGCTCAAACACACACACAGGAGTTACTACACAGCGCCCCCTAGAGCTCAAACACACAGGAGTTACTACACAGCGCCCCCTAGAGCTCAAACACACAGGAGTTACTACACAGCGCCCCCTAGAGCTCAAACACACAGGAGTTACTACACAGCGCCCCCTAGAGCTCAAACACACAGGAGTTACTACACAGCGCCCCCTAGAGCTCAAACACACAGGAGTTACTACACAGCGCCCCCTAGAGCTCTAGTACACAGGAGTTACTACACAGCGCCCCCTAGAGCTCAAACACACAGGAGTTACTACACAGCGCCCCCTAGAGCTCAAACACACACACACACACAGGGTGGTGGGTGTGGTCCAGGTGGTGGGTGTGGTCAGTGGTACCTGTGTGGTTCTTGAACCACACGGGGTTGAGGTTGAGCGGTGGCGCCAGGTTGAGGATGTGAGGAGAGCGAGAGTTCAGCAGATGAGGAATCACCAGCTTAGACCTGAAACAGACTCAGGTCAGAGAAGCTACAGGAGTAGTAGTAGTAGTAGTAGTATTTGTATATTACGTGAGGTACGTGCCCCGCAGGTTGATTCCTATAGTAGTAGTAGTAGTATTTGTAGTAGTAGTATTTGTATATTACGTGAGGTACGTGCCCCGCAGGTTGATTCCTGTAGTAGTAGTAGTAGTAGTAGTAGTAGTAGTAGTAGTAGTAGTAGTAGTAGTAGTAGTAGTAGTATTTGTATATTACGTGAGGTACGTGCCCCGCAGGTTGATTCCTGTAGTAGTAGTAGTAGTAGTAGTATTTGTAGTAGTAGTATTTGTAGTAGTAGTATTTGTATATTACGTGAGGTACGTGCCCCGCAGGTTGATTCCTGTAGTAGTAGTAGTAGTAGTAGTAGTAGTAGTAGTAGTAGTATATTACGTGAGGTACGTGCCCCGCAGGTTGATTCCTTTAGTAGTAGTAGTAGTAGTAGTAGTAGTAGTAGTAGTAGTAGTAGTAGTAGTAGTAGTATTTGTATATTACGTGAGGTACGTGCCCCGCAGGTTGATTCCTGTAGTAGTAGTAGTAGTAGTAGTAGTAGTAGTATTTGTATATTACGTGAGGTACGTGCCCCGCAGGTTGATTCCTGTAGTAGTAGTAGTAGTAGTAGTATTTGTATATTACGTGAGGTACGTGCCCCGCAGGTTGATTCCTGTAGTAGTAGTAGTAGTAGTAGTATTTGTATATTACGTGAGGTACGTGCCCCGCAGGTTGATTCCTTTAGTAGTAGTAGTAGTAGTAGTAGTAGTAGTAGTAGTAGTAGTAGTAGTAGTAGTAGTAGTAGTAGTAGTAGTAGTATTTGTATATTACGTGAGGTACGTGCCCCGCAGGTTGATTCCTGTAGTAGTAGTAGTAGTAGTAGTAGTAGTATTTGTATATTACGTGAGGTACGTGCCCCGCAGGTTGATTCCTGTAGTAGTAGTAGTAGTAGTAGTATTTGTATATTACGTGAGGTACGTGCCCCGCAGGTTGATTCCTGTAGTAGTAGTAGTAGTAGTAGTAGTAGTAGTAGTAGTATTTGTATATTACGTGAGGTACGTGCCCCGCAGGTTGATTCCTGTAGTAGTAGTAGTAGTAGTAGTATTTGTATATTACGTGAGGTACGTGCCCCGCAGGTTGATTCCTGTAGTAGTAGTAGTAGTAGTAGTAGTAGTAGTAGTAGTAGTATTTGTATATTACGTGAGGTACGTGCCCCGCAGGTTGATTCCTGTAGTAGTAGTAGTAGTAGTAGTATTTGTATATTACGTGAGGTACGTGCCCCGCAGGTTGATTCCTGTAGTAGTAGTAGTAGTAGTAGTAGTAGTAGTAGTAGTAGTAGTAGTATTTGTATATTACGTGAGGTACGTGCCCCGCAGGTTGATTCCTGTAGTAGTAGTAGTAGTAGTAGTAGTAGTAGTAGTAGTAGTAGTAGTAGTATTTGTATTTGTATATTACGTGAGGTACGTGCCCCGCAGGTTGATTCCTTTAGTAGTAGTAGTAGTAGTAGTAGTAGTAGTAGTAGTAGTAGTAGTAGTAGTATTTGTATATTACGTGAGGTACGTGCCCCGCAGGTTGATTCCTGTAGTAGTAGTAGTAGTAGTAGTAGTAGTAGTAGTAGTAGTAGTAGTAGTAGTAGTATTTGTATTTGTATATTACGTGAGGTACGTGCCCCGCAGGTTGATTCCTGTAGTAGTAGTAGTAGTAGTAGTAGTAGTAGTAGTAGTAGTAGTATTTGTATATTACGTGAGGTACGTGCCCCGCAGGTTGATTCCTGTAGTAGTAGTAGTAGTAGTAGTAGTAGTAGTAGTAGTAGTAGTAGTAGTATTTGTATATTACGTGAGGTACGTGCCCCGCAGGTTGATTCCTGTAGTAGTAGTAGTAGTAGTAGTAGTAGTAGTAGTAGTAGTAGTAGTATTTGTATATTACGTGAGGTACGTGCCCCGCAGGTTGATTCCTGTAGTAGTAGTAGTAGTAGTAGTAGTAGTAGTAGTATTTGTATATTACGTGAGGTACGTGCCCCGCAGGTTGATTCCTGTAGTAGTAGTAGTAGTAGTAGTAGTAGTAGTAGTAGTAGTAGTAGTAGTATTTGTATATTACGTGAGGTACGTGCCCCGCAGGTTGATTCCTGTAGTAGTAGTAGTAGTAGTAGTAGTAGTAGTAGTAGTAGTAGTAGTAGTAGTAGTAGTAGTAGTAGTAGTATTTGTATATTACGTGAGGTACGTGCCCCGCAGGTTGATTCCTGTAGTAGTAGTAGTAGTAGTAGTAGTAGTAGTAGTAGTAGTAGTAGTATTTGTATATTACGTGAGGTACGTGCCCCGCAGGTTGATTCCTGTAGTAGTAGTAGTAGTAGTAGTAGTAGTAGTAGTAGTAGTAGTAGTAGTAGTAGTAGTATTTGTATATTACGTGAGGTACGTGCCCCGCAGGTTGATTCCTGTAGTAGTAGTAGTAGTAGTAGTAGTAGTATTTGTATATTACGTGAGGTACGTGCCCCGCAGGTTGATTCCTGTAGTAGTAGTAGTAGTAGTAGTAGTAGTAGTAGTATTTGTATATTACGTGAGGTACGTGCCCCGCAGGTTGATTCCTGTAGTAGTAGTAGTAGTAGTAGTAGTAGTAGTATTTGTATATTACGTGAGGTACGTGCCCCGCAGGTTGATTCCTGTAGTAGTAGTAGTAGTAGTAGTAGTAGTAGTAGTAGTAGTAGTAGTAGTAGTAGTAGTAGTAGTATTTGTATATTACGTGAGGTACGTGCCCCGCAGGTTGATTCCTGTAGTAGTAGTAGTAGTAGTAGTAGTAGTAGTAGTAGTAGTATTTGTATATTACGTGAGGTACGTGCCCCGCAGGTTGATTCCTGTAGTAGTAGTAGTAGTAGTAGTAGTAGTAGTAGTAGTAGTAGTAGTAGTAGTATTTGTATATTACGTGAGGTACGTGCCCCGCAGGTTGATTCCTGTAGTAGTAGTAGTAGTAGTATTTGTATATTACGTGAGGTACGTGCCCCGCAGGTTGATTCCTGTAGTAGTAGTAGTAGTAGTAGTAGTAGTAGTAGTAGTAGTAGTAGTAGTAGTAGTAGTAGTAGTAGTAGTAGTAGTAGTAGTATTTGTATATTACGTGAGGTACGTGCCCCGCAGGTTGATTCCCAGCATCAGGTCGACCTTCTTCATCTGCGTCTCCAACGTCCCGGTCAGACTGATCGCACTGGCGTTATTCACCAGGATGTCTATGCCTGAGCCAATCACAGGAGAGAGGGGTTTGAACAGGCCAATCAGAGGAGAGAGGGGTTTGAACAGGCCAATCAGAGGAGAGAGGGGTTTGAACAGGCCAATCGCAGGAGAGAGGGGTTTGAACAGGCCAATCGCAGGAGAGAGGGGTTTGAACAGGCCAATCAGAGGAGAGAAGGGTTTGAACAGGCCAATCACAGGAGAGAAGGGTTTGAACAGGCCAATCAGAGGAGAGAGGGGGTTTGAACAGGCCAATCAGAGGAGAGAGGGGTTTGAACAGGCCAATCAGAGGAGAGAGGGGTTTGAACAGGCCAATCAGAGGAGAGAGGGGTTTGAACAGGCCAATCGCAGGAGAGAGGGGTTTGAACAGGCCAATCACAGGAGAGAAGGGTTTGAACAGGCCAATCAGAGGAGAGAGGGGGTTTGAACAGGCCAATCAGAGGAGAGAGGGGTTTGAACAGGCCAATCAGAGGAGAGAGGGGTTTGAACAGGCCAATCGCAGGAGAGAGGGGTTTGAACAGGCCAATCGCAGGAGAGAGGGGTTTGAACAGGCCAATCGCAGGAGAGAGGGGTTTGAACAGGCCAATCAGAGGAGAGAGGGGTTTGAACAGGCCAATCGGAGGAGAGGGGTTTGAACAGGCCAATCAGAGGAGAGGAAAAACGTACCTCCGAAAGTGTCCACGGCCTTCTTCACGGCGGCTCCGATCTGCTGCTCGTCTCTGATGTCCACGACACACGGCAGAGCCTTCCCCCCCGCCGCCTCCACTGGAAATACAAATACTTAGTACTTTAGTATCGAAAACCAAGTATCGTTAAGTATAACGATACTTCCCAGCCCTACAGGTTTTATTAGACCGGAAGAAGAAACAGGAACCTGGAAAACAGAATGTGACGAAGGCCAAACCCCAGGCCCGATGATCCTCCCTGATCGTCTGGAGTTTACCATGAGTGTAGTAGTATTCGTAGTATTCGTAGTACTCGTACCTTGTAGATGGTCCCGGGGAGTTTGGGATGAGGCTAGTAGTATTCGTAGTATTCGTACCTTCCTGGGCCGCGGTGTAGATGGTCCCGGGGAGTTTGGGATGAGGCTAGTAGTAGTAGTAGTAGTAGTAGTAGTAGTAGTAGTAGTAGTAGTAGTAGTAGTACTCGTACCTTCCTGAGCCGCGGTGTAGATGGTCCCGGGGAGTTTGGGATGAGGCTCCGCGGTCTTCGCCGCGATGACCACGTTGGCGCCGTCCCGCGCCGCCTTCAGAGCGATGGCTTTACCGATGCCCCGACTGGCGCCCGTGATGAACAGGGTACACCCCGCTAGTTTACTGCAAATACAAGTACTATTACTGCTACAAAGTACACATACAGCTGGAACCAGGTGTTTACATACACTTAGAACTTCCTAAAGTATTTGTCACCTCAGGCCTTAAGCGTAACTGCAGTCTCTATACTAAGCTCGTGCATGTTATACTCACTACTGCCACCTCAGGCCGTAAGCGTAACTGCAGCCTCTATATTAAGCTCGTGCATGTTATACTCACTACTGCCACCTCAGGCCGTAAGCGTAACTGCAGCCTCTATATTAAGCTCGTGCATGTTATACTCACTACTGCCACCTCAGGCCTTAAGCGTAACTGCAGTCTCTATATTAAGCTCGTGCATGTCATACTCACTACTGCCACCTCAGGCCTTAAGCGTAACTGCAGCCTCTATATTAAGCTCGTGCATGTTATACTCACTACTGCCACCTCAGGCCTTAAGCGTAACTGCAGTCTCTATATTAAGCTCGTGCATGTTATACTCACTACTGCCACCTCAGGCCTTAAGCGTAACTGCAGTCTCTATATTAAGCTCGTGCATGTTATACTCACTACTGCCACCTCAGGCCTTAAGCGTAACTGCAGTCTCTATATTAAGCTCGTGCATGTTATACTCACTACTGCCACCTCAGCCCTTAAGCGTAACTGCAGTCTCTATATTAAGCTTGTGCATGTTATACTCACTACTGCCACCTCAGGCCTTAAGCGTAACTGCAGTCTCTATATTAAGCTCGTGCATGTTATACTCACTACTGCCACCTCAGGCCTTAAGCGTAACTGCAGCCTCTATATTAACCTTGTGCATGTTATACTCACTACTGCCACCTCAGGCCTTAAGCGTAACTGCAGTCTCTATATTAAGCTCGTGCATGTTATACTCACTACTGCCACCTCAGGCCTTAAGCGTAACTGCAGTCTCTATATTAAGCTCGTGCATGTCATACTCACTACTGCCACCTCAGGCCTTAAGCGTAACTGCAGCCTCTATATTAAGCTCGTGCATCGGACCAGAATGAACCCCTTGATGATTTGGTGGTGTTTCATCCGGGTCGGAGTCACCAATACACACTAATGGACTCACGAAGAAGAAGCTAACAGGCTAACGGGCTAAGCTAACTGCGGGCTAGCGCCACTTAAACAGTATTTACAGCCGCGTTTGAGTGAAACAAATGATCTCCATTGTGTAATTGGATGAACAACATCCCTCTGTGAGTAAAAAAACAACATGTACGACCCCTGCAGTGGCGCTTATGGCCTCTAGGGGCACGAGTTACATAGCACTGCTTTAATTTTAACATTTTTAAACTCTGTATAGTCCGTATAGTATAGGGACTAATCGATATTGTAGTTAGTAGTAGCAGTCGTGTTAGTAAGTAGTGTTAGTAAGTAATGGTAATAGTAATAGAAATAGTAATGTAATAGTAATAGTAATGTAATAGTAATGTAATAGATCTATATTTCAGTAACTCTGTCGGAGCCACCGTCACCTTTGCCCTCGTTTCGCGAGGACACGGAACTCCGTACAGAAACCCGCTCATTTCCACAAACCTTCATTATTATCACAGGCTTCAGACGGAACCGGACCCGGACCCGGTACCGACAACAATCCCGAACCCCCGCGCTTTCCTCCGGCTGCGGGTTTATTCCGGAACTCTGCTTTTACAAACGTTTATTCACACATGTGTGCCTTTATTCGCCCTGACTGACCCGGTTCACGGACGGGTCTTTCCTGCTTTAGCTTCACACATTTATACAAAAACCCAACGCGTTTCTGAAGAACTTTGGTGCAAACCCGCTCGGTAAAAGACAAAGGAACATTTCTGTGGAGTTCGTGAGAAACAACTGAAGCTAATTCAGATGTGACACGGGTGATTCGCTCTGTTTTTAGGGAGTTCGTTTGACCCGGGACGAAATGCCGAGGCTGTAAAGACGCGGCGCTTCTTCGTGAGTCTGAGCAGTTTGTAAAATGTTCCTCTGTCTTAATGAAAAGATTAAAGCAGATTTAAAGTAAAGCTTTAACACAGACTCACCCTGTGTTCTGCAGCATGACGTGATTTCACTGGAGCCGATTTGGGAGAAAACAATCACCTTTCACCCACTGAGGCACGAGCTGCAGCGGCGCCCCCTGTGGGAGCGGAGGCGCATTACAGTGACCTCTGGGACTTTTATAGCACTATATTATTTATTTACGGCCTACAGCAAACACACTGATTGTCTTCCTCAGTGGGACATGACCTGGTGAAGGCGCACAATGAGTGAAATAATTAACAGTAAAAGTTAAAATCCGGTGATTCGTGAGGAACACACAGAAACATGACCCGTGAGTGGACACATGAGAGCAGAGATACAGATGCGTTTTCCTTATTGTTCTCCTCAATAACCGTGACCGCCGTCAACAAACCCACCAACACTAGCTCAACATTAAAGAGTGACGACAGTAGAAATCTTTAGTTTGTCGTCGGCCATATTGGCCTCACATTTGAACTGGTCCTCGGACGTTAAACACTGGTGTAGATGATCGATCATCTACCAGTGAGACTTCATGGGGAGGCACAGCGGTTAGAGCTCGTGCTTCACAGCTAGAAGGTCCCGGGTTCGATTCCCTCCCTTTCTGTGGAGTTTGCATGTTCTCCCCGTGTCTGCGTAGGTTTCCTCCGGTTACTCCGGTTTCCCCTACCACTAAAAACATGTACAATAGGCCAGGGTGTTTGAGAGTGCGCATGGGGGACGACGGATGTAAACAATCCGGTGTGGCTTGTTTACATGCATGATCCCATGTATGTTCATTAACATGTCCCGACCAAATAAACTAAGCTTTCTAATAGGATTAATAAAACTTTAATGAGAGTTCTTAACGTTTCCTTCAGTCAGAACTTTCACTGAGACGGATTTGAATCGTCGAGTCCTCGACCCCGAGAATAATAACGGCCTCTCCAGCGACGGACATCGTTATGAGCACTATTAACGTGAGCCCGGCACAGACGTTTATTTATACTGGGATTAACATTTCAAGGAAACCTTAAAGAGTCACAGGATCAAAACTATTTACACTGAAGAAAGGAAAGAACCAAACGTGACGGAAACTTCATTTATTTCATCTGTCAAAGTCACACAGGGTTTTCACAATAAAAGTCTGGTCCCACAATAAAACATTTCACAATAAAAGCTCTGATGAATCTAACACATAAACTCTGCTCTTTATAAACCTTTTCATTTGTGCAAAATCACAGAGTCCCGCCCACGGCCAGGACGTTTACAACATGTACAATAGGGTTTGATCGTCACGGCGACAGCGGCGCTTCCCTGACGACGCTCCGGTGCACAGGTGTTTAAGGCCAGACGCTGAAACGACAAGTGGAAATGTAAATCACGAAGCTGAGTCTGTAAAGTCTGTAGGAGGAATCTGAGGTGCAGATGTTTTACAAACGGTTACAAAACTTTCAAACATTAAAAAAAAAAAAAAAAAATCTAAAACTTTTTTTAATTGTCCAAAATGTTCCAAACTTTTGAACTTTTGAAAACGTTTAAAAAAAATAATAATAATCTTGAAAAATGTTGAAAATTTAGTTTTTCTGTTTAAATATGTTTTGTTCAACACATTCCTTCTTTTCTTCATAATGTTCAAAACTTTTCAAAAAGTAAAAAATTCCAACATTTTTAAAACTTCACATTTAAATTTTTTCTTTTATTTTCCAAAACAACCCTGTTTTTAAAGCGTGGAACCGGCCCTAAACTTCAGTCACTTTAAAGCTCAGATGTTCCTCACGTGTCAGGAGCTGAGGGGCGTGTCTGAGCCTGGACTCTGGTCTGAGTCCTGGTCCTGGTCCTGGTCCTGGTCCGGGTCCGCTCCGGGGTCCGGGTCGGGGCTGGACGCTGACAGGGGCGTCGGCTGCAGCAGTCGCTCCATGAAGCTGGGCACCTGGAGGCCTGTTTCCACGGCGACGCCCCCACACCACACCTGCACACGGACAAAAGAACCCGACGTCAGAGCCGGTTTGGAGCCGATATCGATATTTAGGCCGATATTTGAAGTTTAGTTTAGTTTATTTCCTTCTGCTCAAAAGCAGTGGCCAGAAGCTCATGAGCTACAAGCCCCGCCTCCCCCGCTCGCTGATTGGTCGGTTGAAACTCAACCGATGAAACGCGGCCACTGAGGTCAGACCCAGACGTACATGTAGGGAAAAGATCATTGACCGGAGTTTACGGAGGGCAAAGGCCCTGTGGGCGTGTCCCGGGCTGTGATTGGCCCGTTTGAACCTGTGGGCGTGTCCCGGGCTGTGATTGGCCCGTTTGAACTCACGGTGAAGGCGGGCACCAGGGATTGGCTGAAGCGGGTCTTGAAGGCGTGGATGAGGCGCATCGTCTCCGCGTCCACGAACAGCAGGTCGCCGTTGCCGTGGTGACAGTACACGCCCACTCGCCGCGGCAGGGTGGGGGGCAGGCTCTTGCTGCGGTTGTTGTGTTTGGCCGACGCAGACGGCTGCAGCCATTGGCTGAGGCTCAGGCTCCAGGAGGCGGGGCTTTTCCCCAGCTGGACGAATCGGGTGAGGGCGCCGCGATAGGCCACGCCCACCGACACGGCCTTCCAGTCTCCCATTGGCCGCACCTCCCAGTAGTGCCCGCCTCCCGAGATCTCCCGGTCTCCTATTGGACACGGCAGGGGGAGGAACATTTCAGCAGATAAATGAGAAAAATAAGAATTAAAACAGGAATGTTCAACCAAAGGTAAAAATGGAAAACATACAAAATTACAAAATACAATAAAATGAAACAAAACATTTAAAAAACATGACGAAAAACTAGAAGGGAAATTTGCAAAAACAGAAAATAATATAATAAGGGGGAATAAAAAGCTGACAGAATGAGACAAAAGGGAAAAAATGGAAATGACCAAAAATAATGAAAAAAAAGAAAATCACTGAATTACAAAAAATAATGTTGAAAAAATATTAAGAGAGACTGAATGAAAAGGCAGAGTCGGAGTCGTACCGAGGACGGTGTAGGACTCTCCGGCAAAACGCTCCCGCGACGCTCGACCAACACTTTTACTGGGAGAGGGAGTCGCACTGCGGGAACTGGGGGAGACAAGAGAGAGAGGTGAGCGAGAGGGGAGGGAGGGGGGAGAGAGGAGAGAGAGGGGGGAGAGAGGAGAGAGAGGAGAGAGAGGGGAGAGAGAGGAGAGGGAGGGGGGAGAGACAGGGGAGAGAGGAGAGAGGGAAGAGAGGGGAGGGGAGAGAGAGAGGAGAGAGAGGAGAGAGAGAGAGAGGGGAGGGGAGAGAGAGGAGAGAGGGAAGAGAGAGAGACAGAGGAGAGAGGGGAGAGATATATTTGAAGTAGTGGATCATGTGATATGGAGCAGCCAATGAGAGTTGTCTATGTTCATGTAGTGAATAAATATAAATATGAAGTAAATTAGAAAAAAGTTAAGTGATGTATTCAGGGCTGGACCAGCAGAAAAATGCCAGAATTATTCCCTTTTTTTATTTATTAATTAATTAATCCCCCCCCCCCCCCATTTTCTCAATTTCTTTCCCTATATATACCCCCCCAATATTTTCTAAAGTGTTCCGCTTTATTTATTACAGTTATTGCCTATTGTGCATTTCTTTCAAACAGCAGTTTCAAGATGATCTTGTAGACAATACATTGCCCAGTTCTAGTCCAAAACATGCACAACGGGCTCCCGGCGGCTGTCCAGCCCTGGATGCAGATGAAGGTGTGAGATAAAAGTGTGTGACAGTGTAATGAGCAGTGTAATGAGCAGTGTGATTATGTGATGATGTAATGAGCAGTGTAATGATGTAATGAGCAGTGTAATGAGCAGTGTAATTATGTGATGATGTAATGAGCAGTGTAATGATGTAATGAGCAGTGTAATTATGTGATGATGTAATGACCAGTGTAATGATGTAATGAGCAGTGTAATTATGTGATGATGTAATGAGCAGTGTAATGATGTAATGAGCAGTGTAATGACCAGTGTAATTATGTGATGATGTAATGAGCAGTGTAATTATGTAATGATGTAATGAGCAGTGCAATGATGTAATGAGCAGTGTAATTATGTGATGATGTAATGAGCAGTGTGATGATGTAATGACCAGTGTAATGAGCAGTGTAATTATGTAATGACCAGTGTAATGAGCAGTGTGATGATGTAATGATGTAATGACCAGTGTGATTATGTGATGATGTCATGAGCATGAGCGAGTGCAGCAGTGACCGGCGCCGAACATTCAAAAACAGAGGGTTAGTGACAGTGAGAGCAGCCAATGAGAGCGAGTCTGTGGAGAGAGGCGGGGTTAATACAGCAGTGAAGACGCGTGATTGGCCGATGGAGAGGAGATGGGTGTGGTCTACCTGAGAGTCCAGCGTCGCTACGGGAACTGCAGAAGGACAAAGGTCAGTGTCATCAAATATGGACACGAGGTTCATTTCCCTTTGCTTTTGTACCATTTTTCCCCAAAATGTTCCCCCATCTTCTTTCCCCATGTTCTTTCCCCCCCCTTATTATACCCCATTTCCCCCCTCGCCACCAATTTTCCTATTTTTAAATACATTTAAAATATTTTTTTTCTCCATTATTTAAAATAGATAAAAATGCATCTTTGAAAGCATTTGTTCCACTTTTCTTGACGTTGAAGATGAACTCGTTATGTTTGCGGGCGCTCTGGGGGGCCCCTAGTGGCCGCTCATGTCCTTATGTCTGGGGCCCTGATGTGGAGAAAGTTTTACTCTGGCTTTGCGTCCGGACGTGGCTCTGACCTGGACTTGTCTTTGCTCCGGACGCGAGGGTCGTGTGCTTTGCTGCTCGAGCTCCAGGTGGCGCTGTGCTCCTGCACCGTGAGCTCTGGATGAGCCGTGGAGGCGTCCAGACGGAAGTGAAACGCTGGAGACGATGGAGGTCCCGCCCCCCAGAGACAAACGGGAGAGAGAGAGATTTAAAAAATGACAAAACCATCAGTAATCATTCTAAATAATAGGATCATAAAAAACAAAGAAGAATTAAGAATGTCAAAATTATAAAAAAATATTGAAAAGATCATTACAAAAGAAAGATCATTTAAAAAAAGTTAGATAGAATTCAGATAAATGTCAAAAATTAGAAAAAAATATATAAAAAACTGATAAATTAAAATTAAATTAAAATAAAAAGAGAGAAAATAACAATAGTAATTAGAGAAAGATTTAAAAATGTAGAAAAAACGCAGAAAAAAAAAGAAAATGACAGAAAGGGGGAAAAATATGGAAAGAAAATGATAAAAAATGCGATAAAGCAGAAAGAAGTTTAAAAAAGCGAGGCCCCGCCCCTCGTCGGACCTGGCGTGGGGAGGAACAGCGGCTCGGAGAAGTCGCCCGCCGCCGCTTTGTTCCGCGCTCGAACCCGAAGCACCACGAAGCGGGAGTCGAACCGCAGACCGGAGACGGTGCTGTGATCGTCCCTGATGCCCTGGAGCTTCTCCCAGCATGCCTCGGCCACGGGGGGCGTGGCCTCGTGGTCGCACTTCCTGTACTGGAGTTCGTAGCTGGCGCCTGATTGGTCCACGGCGCTCCACTGCACGAAGATGGAGTTGTCTTTGACGAAGCAGCGCGAGGCGTCAAAGAGCGGAGCCTCAGGCACTGGAGAGAGAAAGGAAGTCAGCCACAACTCAGCCAGAACTCAGCCGGAACTCAGCCTCAAGTCAGCCACAACTCAGCCACAACTCGGCCTCTACTCAGCCGGAACTCGGCCATAACTCAGCCTCAACTCACACAGCTACAAATCGAAGCGGAGTAACATCTAAACTAGAAACTCACTTTTACATTATAATGCAATCATTTACGATCATTTAAAGTAGATAAACTGTACTGCCCCCTTGTGGGAAAGGTGATTTGTGTTTAGAGTTTTTGACACTGTAAATAAAGAATAGTGTTTGTACTGGCCTTCCATTTACATGTTACAGTCCCAGCAGCACTTTATTATGCCTTTAAAAATGTTTAATGTTTATATTATTGGAGCAGCAGCAACGTCTTTGGGCAAAATGCTCTCGGTTCAGGCGGGGGTTAAGGGGTTAATTAGACAGAACAAACGAGAGCTTTAATTACGAGTCTGAATAAACATAGCGTTGAGTTCACGATAAAACAATGAAAAGAGAATAAAGTTTCCTAAAGTAAATATAGTTTCAATATTTAAAACTTTATTTTGCTGTGGGATCGACATCGGTTTTCAGTATCGAAACCGAAGTAGCGCTCACCTAGCAGGAAGTAGTTCTCATCTGGCAGGAAGTAGTTCTCACCTGGCAGGAAGTAGTTCTCACCTGGCAGGAAGTAGCACTCACCTAGCAGGAAGTAGTTCTCACCTGGCAGGAAGTAGTTCTCACCTGGCCGGAAGTAGTTCTAACCTGGCAGGAAGTAGTTCTAACCTGGCAGGAAGTAGTTCTAACCTAGCAGGAAGTAGTTCTCACCTGGCAGGAAGTAGTTCTCACCTGGCAGGAAGTAGTTCTCACCTGGCAGGAAGTAGTTCTCACCTGGCAGGAAGTAGTTCTCACCTGGCCGGAAGTAGTTCTAACCTGGCAGGAAGTAGTTCTAACCTGGCAGGAAGTAGTTCTCACCTAGCAGGAAGTAGTTCTCACCTGGCAGGAAGTAGTTCTCACCTGGCAGGAAGTAGTTCTCACCTGGCAGGAAGTAGTTCTCACCTGGCAGGAAGTAGTTCTCACCTGGCCGGAAGTAGTTCTAACCTGGCAGGAAGTAGTTCTAACCTGGCAGGAAGTAGTTCTAACCTGGCAGGAAGCTGAGGTTGTGAAGCCCCGCCCTCTCTGCGCTGAAGTCGACGGAGAAGCGCGACATGTTCTCAGAGGAGAGCGGCCGTAACGAGAGCCGGAAGGCGGGCGCCATCGTCACCCTGAGGAAGAAAACAGGGTCAAACAAACGGCCTGAAGGGGGCGCCATCGTCACCCTGAGGAGGAAAACAGGGTCAAACAGACACCAGGCCTGAAGGGGGCGCCATCGTCACCCTGAGGAAGAAAACAGGGTCAAACAGACACCAGGCCTGAAGGGGGCGCCATCGTCACCCTGAGGGAGAAAACAGGGTCAAACAGACACCAGGCCTGAAGGGGGCGCCATCGTCACCCTGAGGAAGGAAACAGGGTCATACAGACGGCCTGAAGGGGGCGCCATCGTCACCCTGAGGAGGAAAACAGGGTCAGACAGACACCAGGCCTGAAGGGGGCGCCATCGTCACCCTGAGGAGGAAAACAGGGTCAGACAGACACCAGGCCTGAAGGGGGCGCCATCGTCACCCTGAGGAAGGAAACAGGGTCAAACAGACACCAGGCCTGAAGGGGGCGCCATCGTCACTGAGGAGGAAAACAGGGTCAGACAGACACCAGGCCTGAAGGGGGCGCCATCGTCACTGAGGAGGAAAACAGGGTCAGACAGACACCAGGCCTGAAGGGGGCGCCATCGTCACCCTGAGGAGGAAAACAGGGTCAAACAGACACCAGGCCTGAAGGGGGCGCCATCGTCACCCTGAGGAAGAAAACAGGGTCAAACAGACACCAGGCCTGAAGGGGGCGCCATCGTCACCCTGAGGGAGAAAACAGGGTCAAACAGACACCAGGCCTGAAGGGGGCGCCATCGTCACCCTGAGGAAGGAAACAGGGTCATACAGACGGCCTGAAGGGGGCGCCATCGTCACCCTGAGGAAGGAAACAGGGTCATACAGACGGCCTGAAGGGGGCGCCATCGTCACCCTGAGGGAGAAAACAGGGTCAAACAGACACCAGGCCTGAAGGGGGCGCCATCGTCACCCTGAGGAAGGAAACAGGGTCATACAGACGGCCTGAAGGGGGCGCCATCGTCACCCTGAGGAGGAAAACAGGGTCAGACAGACACCAGGCCTGAAGGGGGCGCCATCGTCACCCT
Organism: Proterorhinus semilunaris; assembly: GCA_021464625.1. Lineage (NCBI taxonomy): Eukaryota > Metazoa > Chordata > Actinopteri > Gobiiformes > Gobiidae > Proterorhinus > Proterorhinus semilunaris. The sequence continues at coordinate 384,605 of JAJBBP010000030.1, read as the reverse complement.
GAGGAAGGAAACAGGGTCAAACAGACACCAGGCCTGAAGGGGGCGCCATCGTCACTGAGGAGGAAAACAGGGTCAGACAGACACCAGGCCTGAAGGGGGCGCCATCGTCACTGAGGAGGAAAACAGGGTCAGACAGACACCAGGCCTGAAGGGGGCGCCATCGTCACTGAGGAGGAAAACAGGGTCAGACAGACACCAGGCCTGAAGGGGGCGCCATCGTCACCCTGAGGAGGAAAACAGGGTCAGACAGACACCAGGCCTGAAGGGGGCGCCATCGTCTCTGAGGAAGAAAACAGGATCAAACAGTCACCAGGCCTGAAGGGGGCGCCATCGTCACCCTGAGGAAGAAAACAGGGTCAGACAGACACCAGGCCTGAAGGGGGCGCCATCGTCTCTGAGGAAGAAAACAGGATCAAACAGTCACCAGGCCTGAAGGGGGCGCCATCGTCACTGAGGAGGAAAACAGGGTCAAACAGACACCAGGCCTGAAGGGGGCGCCATCGTCCCCCTGAGGAAGAGCTGGGCCGTGTGTCGTTACAACATATCAAATATTTCACTCATGAAAACAAAAAGACGACACTGAATCAACACAAACACACACGAGTCAGAGTCACTCACCGATCCTTGATGAGTTTGGCCGCCTGGAAAACAAACAAGGACAGAGCCGTTAAAACAAACACACAGCTTTACCCAAATCATAAAAGCTTCTGGAAAAAAGCAGCAAAACAGCGACAAAAACTCTAACTAAAAACATCAAAAAAGTGCAGAAAAAAAGTCATAAAAATTACAAAAATGCAACAAAAATATGACACAAAAGTGACGACAACACGGCAACAAAAAGATGCCAGAACTCATTTTTTTATTTTTTATTTTATTTTTTTTGGGCCAGAACTCTTTTCTTAATCTCAGAGGGACTTTCCTGGTTAAAAAAAACAACACAAGGAAAAATATTTGATGATTTTTGCAGGTCTTAGCTTTCAAATGAGCCGTTAACTCTGGCCTATAGGCTGTGACCTTTTAGGTTTGGGTAAAGCTGAACTGGAGAAAATGTACTCGATTAAAGCGATGGGTAAGAGGTTATCATAATTACCATAAGTAACCTCATTACCATAATTGACCTCATTACCATAATTAACCTCATGAACATAATTAACCTCATTACCATAATTGACCTCATTAACATAATTGACCTCATGAACATAATTGACCTCATTACCATAATTAACCTCATTACCATAATTAACCCCATGAACATAGTTAACCTCATTAACCTCATTAACATAACTAACCTCATTACCATAATTGACCTCATTAACATAATTAACATAAGTAACTTCATTAACATTAACGTAACGTGAGAAGAAGCTCCTCCCTCTTCAGTCTAAAGCGTCACCTGTAGAAACTTCTCCTCGTCACTGATGTCGAGGGCGGAGTCGGCCAAGCTCAGTAGCTCCTCCCCCGATGCCAACGCCGTGACGCCGTCCGTCTGCGCCGCCTGAGGACCATGTGACACGAGGACCATGTGACACGAGGATCATGTGACACTGACGTTAAAACCGCGGGAGGCGACCGAGGCCGACTCACCTGTAGCTCCGCCTCCTTCCTCTGCTGCGATTGGAGGATGGCTGCCCGGAGCTCCACCCCTCGCTCCTCCAAGGCGGAGCTCAACTGCTCCAGCTCCGCCTCCAGCTCCGACATCACTCGACATGACTCCTCCTACAGGAAGCAGCGGAGTATGGTCTGTTACCACGACGACGCGGCCATTTTAACATTTACTTAATCTGTATCGGAAAGTCAACGGAGAAACAGCAGCTGCTCCACAAGAAACCTCTGTGACGAACTTTACCCACTTTAATAAACTTAAACTGACTGATTAAGCTTAAACTGATTTTTTTATATACAGAGCCTTTAGAAAGTAATAATACACCTTGAACGTTTGCACATTTTGTCATGTTTACCATAAACAAAGATTTTATTTTGAATGTTTTACTGAAAGTTCACTCCTCGCCCTAACCATTAAATAGAGGCCACCTGTGAGTAATCTACTCTCAGTATAATCCCAGCTGTTCTGTGAGGGCCTCACAGCTATGGTCAGAGTGTATTGGTCACTAAACAACATCATGAAGGCCAAGGAGCTCACCAGAGAGGTCAGGGGTAAAGCTGTGGAGACGTTTAAAGCAGCGTTAAGTTATACAAAGATTTCCCAAGATCTGAACATCTCACGGAGCACTGTTCAATCCATCATTCAGAAATGGAAAGAGTAAAGCACCACTGAGAACTTACCAAGACACGGCCGTCCACCTAAACTAACAGACCGAACAAGGAGAGCACTGGTCAGAACCAAGTGCCCCAAGATAACTCTGGAGGAGCTGGGACGTCCTGCCGCTGAGCTGGGGGAATCTGTACATGGGACAACTATAAGTCGTACTCTACACAAATCTGGCCTTCATGGACGAGTGGCAGAAGAAAGCCATTATTGAAAGGAGGCCATAAGAAACCCCGTCTGAAGTTTGCTAGAAGTCCTATGGAGGACACAGCTCCATGTGGAAGAAGGTGCTTTGGTCAGATGAGACAAACGTTATGGAGCAAACCTAACACTGCTCCTCGTCCTGAGTGCACCCTCCCCAGGGTCAAATATGGTGGGGGGGCATCATGCTATGGGGCTGCTTTTCCTCAGCGGGACTGAGAAGATTGTAAGAATAGTTGGAAGATGGATGGAGCCAAATACAGAGACATTTTGGAGGAAAACCTGCTGGAGTCAGCAAGAGAACTGAGGCTGGGGCGGAGATTCACCTTCCAGCAGGACAATGACCCTAAACACAAACATGTACAATGGAACGGTTTCAAAACAAACATATGAATGTGTTAGAATGGCCCAGTCAAAGTCCTGACCTAAATCCTATTGAACATCTGTGGAAAGACCTGAAAACTGCTGTTCACAAACGCTCTCCTTCTAATGTGACAGAGCTGGAGTTGTTTTGTAAAGAGGAATGGGCTAAAATGTCAGTCTCTACATGTGCAAACCTTGTAGAGTCAAACCCCAGAAGACTTGCTGCTGTTATTGCAGCAAAAGGGGGTTCCACAAAGTATTCAGTCATGCTGTATGAATACTTATGCACCCCCACTTTCACTTTTCTATTTTATGTTAAATAACAGAATCATGTTTCATTTTGCTTTCACTCCACAGTCGTCTGTTACTCGTGTGTGAACTTTCAGTAAAACATTCAAAATAAAATCTTTACGTTTATGGTAATTTAACAGAATGTGCAAAAGTTCAAGGTGTATTAGTACTTTTGTGGCATTAGAGAAATTCCTTGGAATGAAATGAATGAAAGTCTTTCAGTTAAAGAGGAGTCTGTAAACTTTAGTCCCTGCGTGTGTTCCTCCCGTCTTTAGCCGCGCTGTCTCGTGCTACACGTGGATACCAAACATGTCGGTCTTTGTGAATGAGCAGGAGCCACAGACGTGGTGAGGTCACTTCCTGTCTGACCTTCAGGCCGGTGCGGCTCAGCTCCAGCGTCAGCAGGAAGTCCTGGAGCTCCTGGTTCTTATTGGTCAGAGTGCTGATGATGCGGCGCAGCGCCTCCTGCTGGACACATGATGTTACAGACGTGTTTGTGATCATTAGCCTTTAAGCACCACGCGGAAGTATCCGAGTATCAGATACTGTTACATTTACTCAAGTACATGGGCTTTTTTCAGTACTTTTTACTTCTACTCCAGTAATATTTACATGAAGTATGTTTCTTACTCGAGTAAAATAGTCACTTTAAGGCTGCGGCGCTTTGTGTGTCTCACATTGCTTTTTATAGCCACACTAGGGGGCGCTGTCTGCTGGTCTGATGTATAACATGTGTATTGGTTTTCTTCTTCTTTCCTTATGTTAGATCCATAAACAAAACTGACAGACGTTAGCTTCCGCTTTAGCCACATTAGCCGCTTTAGCCGCTTTAGCCACATTAGCCGCTTTAGCCGCTTTAGCCACATTAGCCGCTTTAGCCACATTAGCCGCTTTAGCCGCATTAGCCGCTTTAGCCGCTTTAGCCGCTTTAGCCACATTAGCCGCTTTAGCCGCTTTAGCCGCATTAGCCGCTTTAGCCGCTTTAGCCACATTAGCCGCTTTAGCCGCTTTAGCCACATTAGCCGCTTTAGCCGCTTTAGCCACATTAGCCGCTTTAGCCGCTTTAGCCACATTAGCCGCTTTAGCCGCTTTAGCCACATTAGCCGCTTTAGCCGCTTTAGCCGCATTAGCCGCTTTAGCCGCTTTAGCCGCTTTAGCCACATTAGCCGCTTTAGCCGCTTTAGCCGCATTAGCCGCATTAGCCGCTTTAGCCGCTTTAGCCGCTTTAGCCGCTTTAACCGCTTTAACCGCTTTAGCCGCTTTAGCGCTAACATGCTAATGCTGTTTTTCTCTGGCTGTATGTTTGTGGTCGACATGTGACACATCTTAAATAAATACACGCATACATTTTAGTGAATGAGCAAAAACGATTTAAATCAACACATCTGGCTTTAAACCGTATCTTGTCCTTTTATCTCAAAAAGCAAAAAGGTTAAAGGTTTTTCAAATCTCACGCTAACGTCAGGAGCTCCGTTAAACATTTTCTTCTTCAAACATTTGTTGGGACAAAATCGAGGCGACGAGGAGGAAATTACAACAAAAAAGACAAAAACACGTCAAAAACAACGTACCAAAAATAGCCAAAAATGTGGCGACAACGCAACAAACAAGTCACGATCAGTTTTGTGGAACTTAGCTTTCAAATGTTCTCCAGTCCAGCAGCTTTTGGACTTGGGTACTTGCAAACTCGAGACCAGTGCTGGGTTAAGGCTAAGAGGTTAGCTAAGTTTTATGTGACTCATTTACAGACACCTTTAATATTCCTCTAAAGCAGGGGTGTCAAACTCATTTGGGTCGCGGGCCGCATATAATGTAAACAGGAAATAAAATATTTTTCCAATAAATGAATAATAATAACAACAGCTTAGACTTTACAAGTTTCTCAAAGTGCTCCATAGTCTTCATCAGAGTGAATGGTCCTCTTTTCAACAGAGATGTCGACATTTATCAATTATGTCAATCGATAAAATAATGTAAAAACATTCAACAAGGATCCCTGTAAACATAAAGGACGACACTCTGTGTCCATTTTTCTCTTTTTTGACAAAGACATTTCCCTGAAGAGGGCGCCAGAGTCAACAGAAAAAGCAGGTAAAGCGATAGAACTGACTCAAACACAGCGCCCCTAGCGGACAATATAAGAACTGCACATTTTAAAGAAAATGAAGTTTATTCTGCTTTAATAGAATCGGAATCAGAATAGGTTTTATTGCCATTGTCATGAACAGGTTCACAACTAGGAATGTTACTCGGTGCGTTTGCGCAGATGCACTAAACGCACCAGGGCGGCCGTTACAAGGCGCCCCTAAAAAAAACAAAAAAGAATATATATATATATATTTTTTTTTAATAATGCATATTTATCCCGTGGGCCGGACTGAACCCACTGGCGGGCCGGTTCTGGCCCGCGGGCCGTACGTTTGACACCCCTGCTCTAAACCCTCCTGAGGGCCAGAGTTCCTATGCTGGAGGGCCGCTCTGGGCCCGCGGGCCTGACGTTGCTGTAGAGGCGTAAGAAGATTAAAATAAACTAGGATAAAGTGAGCGTCTTCATGAGCAGCAGATCTGAGTGACACCACACAGTGACGTCGAGCAGTGCAAATGACCCGGATCTTACGTCCGTGAGTCCGACGCAGAGGTAGATTTAGGTAAAGCTGAGCTGGAGAAAAGCGCTCGGTTAAGGCGGGGGTTAAGAGGTTAAACAGCCTCTGAGCCTCTGACCCTGGACCCGCTCTAACGCGGGATAAAGCGCGTGACAGGCGGAACCGGGCCGAGCACGCGCCTCCCCGGGTCCGTGCACGATGCGCGGGGCCGTGCACGCGCCCCCGGTTTGCAGTAAATCGATAATAAACGGATCGATACTCGCCTTCTGCGCGTCCATCGGGCCGGAAGTGAGCGCACCTCTCAGCGGCGCACCTGCGCTCACTTCCGGCCCCGGGCGCTTTCACAGTAAAAGCCCAGTTCCTTTTGTACATGTTTTTATTTTTTGTGGAATCTCCGTCAAAAACTAAAGATATCAGAACCCGGGAGAGAGAGAGGCTCAGAAATAAATCAATCAATTCACATTTGTGTCTGAACCCGTGTTTAACCTCTTAACCCCCGCCGGAACCGAGCGCCTTCCCCCAGCTTTACCCAAATCTAAAAACTTCTTAAACAACGATCATCATCATAGAAAAAATAACACAATAAAAAAGCGACAAAAACACGACTAAAAAATTATGAAAAATCAACACAAAATGACACACACACAAACACACAAAGATGTAACAACAACGTAAATAACAATAAAGCTCAAACACATCCACGGACAGATCGAGTCTTGTGTTTTAAAATTTTAAAGTGAAAAGATCAAACGCTGCAGTTCCTCTCCGCTCCTCCGCGCGGCGCCCCCGCGGCAGGGGGACGTGATGACGCAGTGACGCAGTGACGCGCAGATAAACAAACAGCAGCAGCAGCAGCTCCTCGTGACCTCCGCCGGAGCGCGTGCAGCTGCGGACACATGAGCGCGAGCGCTGCCCAGGTGAGTCCGCACGCGCACGGAACCGGGACAGAACGGGTTTAGTCCGGGTTCAGTCCGGGTTTACCCCCAGATTCCACATTCCCCGTGCTCGCTCCGTTCCACTCCGCCCCGACCGCCGCAGCAAATACGTTGCTATTTTGAACGTTCAGAAACATTCCACATCGTCCACTCCGCTCCGAGGGCCAACGTCGCCGCTCCGCCTCTCCGCCTCGGCACGATAAAAATACGGACCAACTCTATTTTCAGCTACGTCTGCGCCCCGTCAGCTCCGTCCGTATCAAGCTCAACAGTTCAGAACGCACCAGAAGACAGGAAAGAGAACGGAAACAACATCCGGATTTTCGAAAGAAAATGTAGAAATATAAATACAGAACGTTTCGAACATATAAAGTATTTTTATACGTATATTTACATTAAAGCTGTGCTATATATAATATATTTTAAATCGTACACTACTTGTAAATGACAAAATTACATTACAATTTTGCTTTTGCAATGAATGAAAAGTTTGTTTTGGTACCGGCTTTATCTGTACACACATTTTATCGCGTGATCTCGTACGTCTCGCGCATGCTCTCCTCAGCTCCGCAGTTGGGCGGAGTGGAGCCCAGACGGAGCAAGACGTGTGCAGTGGGCGTTTGATTTCGGAATCCTTCGGAGGCGGTCCGCGGCGGGCTGGAGCGGGGCGGTGACGCGAGATGTGGAATCCCGGGTCCTGGGTTTAGTCCGGGTTTAGTCCGGGTTTAGTCCGGGTTCAGTCCGGGTTTAGTCCGGGTTCAGTCCGGGTTTAGTCCTGGGTTTAGTCCGGGTTTAGTCCGGGTTTAGTCCGGGTTCAGTCCGGGTTTAGTCCGGGTTTAGTCCGGGTTTAGTCCGGGTTCAGTCCGGGTTTAGTCCGGGTTCAGTCCGGGTTTAGTCCGGCCTAGGATCAGGACCTGGACTGGGCGGGACTTGAGACTTTGACTCAGTTCTAGATCAATCTGACTCTTCCTCAAAGATACTCTTCAAAGTATCTGTACTCTTTAAAGTACTCTTAAAAGTATCTGTACTCTTTAAAGTACTCTTAAAAGTATCTGTACTCTTTAAAGTACTCTTAAAAGTATCTGTACTCTTTAACTTCATAAACTCTGCTGTAAATGATGAGATCGTGATTAACCTCTTAACCCCCGCCGTAACCGAGTACATTGTCTCCAGTTCGGCTTTACCCAAATCTAAGCACTTGTTGCAGGCCTCTGGTTTTACATTTGTAGTGAATAACTGCTCTGTCTGTGGCGTCATTTCACGTCTGACCCTTTAGTGACGTCATGTTCACGCCCCCCGCAGGTGAAGGTGCTGTACTTCGCCCGCAGCGCCGACCTCGCCGCTTTGAGGGAGGAGTCTGTCTCCGTGACGACGCCCACCAGCGGCCGCGGGCTGTGGGCGGAGCTCCAGCGCCGCCATCCCAGGTCCGACCCCTCCCCTTTTCACAGCGTTACTGTGGCAACTTCCGCTGCTAGGGGGCGCTGTGTTCGGCTGTAGTAACTCCAGTGTGTGCTAGAGCTGACGTTGAAGGAAAATGTATTTATTTTTAAATGCGGGGAAAAAATGGAGAAAAAATAAAAAAATATATATATTTTTAATTTAGAAACTGTGACATTTTAAAGAAAACGTAGGAAAATTGGGGAAAAAGTTTGAAAACATTTGAAAAAATTTTGGGAAAAAAATGGAAGTGAAAATAAATGCAGAAAAATAGCAAGCGGCCATTAGTAACTCCTGTGTGTGTGTGTGTGTGTGTGTGTGTGCGTGTGTGTGTGTGTGTGTGTGTTTGTGTGCGTGTGTGTGTGTGTGCATGTGTGTGTGTGTGCGTGTGTGTGTGTGTAGTCTGTCGGAGCTGCAGGGGGCGCTGGTGCTCGCCGTGAGGCAGGAGTTCGTCGCCGTTGACGACGATCAGCCGCTGTTGCTAGGCGACGGGGACGAGGTTGCCGTGGTCCCGCCCCTCAGCGGCGGATAGTCATGGCAGAGCGATCCGATTGGCCCGAGCGCCGGGACGAGTTCAGGCTGCGCTCTGATTCGCTGTCGCTCCAGGAAGTGGTGGACGCCGTGAAGAGCCCCGCCTGCGGCGCCGTGTCCGTGTTCATCGGTGAGTTCCTGAGGTTTGGTATCCATGTGTAGCACGAGAGGCTCGACCCAAAGCTGCAAAAGTGTTCATTAGTGTTAGTGGCTTTAAGTAAGTTTTACATTTTTGTTGAAAATGTTTAGAAAAATATTCGTGTACTTGTACTTGTATTCGTGTACTCGTGTACTTGTACTTATATTCGTGTACTTGTACTCGTGCATTTGTACTTGTACTTGTGTACTTGTACTTATATTCGTGTACTTGTACTTATATTCGTGTACTTGTACTTATATTCGTGTACTTGTACTTGTACTTATATTCATGTACTTGTACTCGTGTACTTGTACTTATATTCGTGTACGTGTAGTTGTACTTATATTCGTGTACTTGTACTTATATTCGTGTACTTGTACTTATATTCGTGTACTTGTACTTATATTCGTGTACTTGTACTCGTGTACTTGTACTTATATTCGTGTACTTGTACTCGTGTACTTGTACTTATATTCGTGTACTTGTACTCGTGTACTTGTACTTATATTCGTGTACTTGTACTCATGTACTTGTACTTATATTCGTGTACTTGTACTTATATTCGTGTACTTGTACTCGTGTACTTGTACTTATATTTGTGTACTTGTACTTGTACTCGTGTACTTGTACTTATATTCGTGTACTTGTACTTATATTCATGTACTTGTACTTATATTCGTGTATTTGTACTCGTAGGACTGACCCGCGAGGACGAGCTGGAGGGCAGGAAGGTGATTGGTCTGCAGTACGAGGCCTACGAGGCCATGGCCCAATCAGAGCTCTGCAAACTGACCCGCCTCATCAGAGCGCGCTGGCCCCGCGTGACGCACATCTGTGTGCAGCACCGCCTCGGGTCAGAACCGCCTCAGAACCTCCTCGGGTCAGAACCGCCTCGGGTCAGAACCGCCTCAGAACCGCCTCAGAACCGCCTCGGAACCGCCTCGGGTCAGAACCGCCTCAGAACCGCCTCGGGTCAGAACCGCCTCAGAACCGCCTCAGAACCGCCTCGGGTCAGAACCGCCTCAGAACCGCCTCGGGTCAGAACCGCCTCGGGTCAGAACCATAACACCTGCAGCCTCGGGTCAGAACCGCCTCAGAACCGCCTCAGAACCGCCTCGGGTCAGAACCGCCTCAGAACCGCCTCAGAACCGCCTCAGAACCGCCTCGGGTCAGAACCGTAACACCACCGCCTCGGGTCAGAACCGTAACACCTGCCGCCTCGGGTCAGAACCATAACACCTGCAGCCTCGGGTCAGAACCAAAACACCACCGTCTCGGGTCAGAACCATAACACCTGCCGCCTCGGGTCAGAACCGTAACACCTGCCGCCTCGGGTCAGAACCGTAACACCTGCAGCCTCGGGTCAGAACCGTAACACCTGCCGCCTCGGGTCAGAACCGTAACACCTGCAGCCTCGGGTCAGAACCATAACACCTGCCGCCTCGGGTCAGAACCGTAACACCTGCCGCCTCGGGTCAGAACCGTAACACCTGCAGCCTCGGGTCAGAACAGTAACACCTGCAGCCTCGGGTCAGAACCATAACACCTGCCGCCTCGGGTCAGAACCGTAACACCTGCCGCCTCGGGTCAGAACCGTAACACCTGCCGCCTCGGGTCAGAACCGTAACACCTGCAGCCTCGGGTCAGAACCATAACACCTGCCGCCTCGGGTCAGAACCGTAACACCTGCAGCCTCGGGTCAGAACCATAACACCACCGTCTCGGGTCAGAACCATAACACCTGCCGCCTCGGGTCAGAACCGTAACACCTGCCGCCTCGGGTCAGAACCATAACACCTGCCGCCTCGGGTCAGAACCATAACACCTGCCGCCTCGGGTCAGAACCGTAACACCTGCCGCCTCGGGTCAGAACCATAACACCTGCAGCCTCGGGTCAGAACCAAAACACCACCGTCTCGGGTCAGAACCATAACACCTGCAGCCTCGGGTCAGAACCGTAACACCTGCCGCCTCGGGTCAGAACTGTAACACCTGCCGCCTCGGGTCAGAACCGTAACACCACCGCCTCGGGTCAGAACCGTAACACCTGCAGCCTCGGGTCAGAACCGTAACACCTGCCGCCTCGGGTCAGAACCGTAACACCTGCCGCCTCGGGTCAGAACTGTAACACCTGCCGCCTCGGGTCAGAACCATAACACCTGCCGTCTCGGGTCAGAACCGTAACACCTGCAGCCTCGGGTCAGAACCGTAACACCTGCAGCCTCGGGTCAGAACCGTAACACCTGCCGCCTCGGGTCAGAACCGTAACACCTGCCGCCTCGGGTCAGAACCATAACACCACCGCCTCGGGTCAGAACCATAACACCCGCCGCCTCGGGTCAGAACCATAACACCTGCCGCCTCGGGTCAGAACCATAACACCTGCCGCCTCGGGTCAGAACCGTAACACCACCGCCTCGGGTCAGAACCGTAACACCTGCCGCCTCGGGTCAGAACCGTAACACCTGCAGCCTCGGGTCAGAACCGTAACACCTGCCGCCTCGGGTCAGAACCGTAACACCTGCAGCCTCGGGTCAGAACAGTAACACCTGCCGCCTCGGGTCAGAACCATAACACCTGCAGCCTCGGGTCAGAACCGTAACACCTGCCGCCTCGGGTCAGAACCGTAACACCTGCCGCCTCGGGTCAGAACCGTAACACCTGCCGCCTCGGGTCAGAACCGTAACACCTGCAGCCTCGGGTCAGAACAGTAACACCTGCCGCCTCGGGTCAGAACCGTAACACCTGCCGCCTCGGGTCAGAACCGTAACACCACCGCCTCGGGTCAGAACCATAACACCTGCAGCCTCGGGTCAGAACCGTAACACCTGCCGCCTCGGGTCAGAACCGTAACACCTGCAGCCTCGGGTCAGAACAGTAACACCTGCCGCCTCGGGTCAGAACCATAACACCTGCCGCCTCGGGTCAGAACCATAACACCTGCCGCCTCGGGTCAGAACCGTAACACCACCGCCTCGGGTCAGAACCATAACACCACCGCCTCTTTCCATCACTCACTTTGCTGAAGGGGCGTGTCATGACCTCGCTGCCTGTGCTCTGATTGGTCAGGTGGGTGGCGGTGGGCGAGGCCAGCGTTGCCGTGGCGATCTCCGCCCCTCATCGCCGGGACAGCGAAGAGGCCGTCCAGTTCTGCATCACGCGCCTCAAAGCCTCCGTGCCCATCTGGAAGAAGGTAATGTTCATCGTTTCTCCAGCAGGGGGCAGTGTTTGACCGGGACAGGAAACGGTAGTTACCCAACAGGAAGTGAGCGTCATGTTTGTCTGAATGTTTCAGGAAGTGTTTGAGGACAGAGGCTTCAGGTGGAACGAAAACGCCGAGTGCAGCTGGAGCCGGAAACACCGCAGCACAGCGCCCCCTGCTGGAGGGGAGGCCCTGGACCACAGCACAGCGCCCCCTGCTGGAGGGGAGGCCCTGGACCGCAGCACAGCGCCCCCTGCTGGAGGACAGGCCCTGGACCACAGCACAGCGCCCCCTGCTGGAGGGGAGGCCCTGGACCGCAGCACAGCGCCCCCTGCTGGAGGAGAGGCCCTGGACCGCAGCACAGCGCCCCCTGCTGGAGGACAGGCCCTGGACCACAGCACAGCGCCCCCTGCTGGAGGAGAGGCCCTGGACCACAGCACAGCGCCCCCTGCTGGAGGGGAGGCCCTGGACCACAGCACAGCGCCCCCTGCTGGAGGACAGGCCCTGGACCACAGCACAGCGCCCCCTGCTGGAGGAGACACGGAGATGCTCTGAAAATAAACTGTGGCATTTATAGAAGTCTGTTTGTGGCAGTTTTATTTCAACATGAATGAGTCAAAATAACTCTTTTCCATGGGAATTAATGGGAATTAATGGGAATAAACAGGGAATTTACCGGAATTAATATAAATGAACGGGCGTAAATGGGAATAAACGGGAATTCATGGTAATAAACAAGGAAATAATGGGATTAAACAGGGAAATTCATTAATTTATACATTTTATTTATTTAACTTTTAGGTAAAAACTCATTGAGATTTGTGACATATTAGATACAGTTTGATATTTCAGAGGGATGTCGGATCTTATTTAGTCTTTAGGCGATTACTGAATAAACGTGTTGAAATGTCCTGGTTTTACAGAGTTAAAGCCTTTCCCCTCCTCCTCCTCCTCCTGGTTATTTCCTCTCCTCCTCCTGGTTATTTCCTCCTCCTCCTGGTTATTTCCTCCTCCTCCTGGTTATTTCCTCTCCTCATCCTCCTGGTTATTTCCTCTCCTCCTCCTGGTTATTTCCTCCTCCTCCTGGTTATTTCCTCTCCTCCTCCTGGTTATTTCCTCCTCCTCCTGGTTATTTCCTCTCCTCCTCCTGGTTATTTCCTCTCCTCCTCATCCTGGTTATTTCCTCTCCTCATCCTCCGGGTTATTTCCTCTCCTCCTCCTGGTTATTTCCTCTCCTCCTCATCCTGGTTATTTCCTCTCCTCATCCTCCGGGTTATTTCCTCTCCTCCTCCTGGTTATTTCCTCTCCTCCTCCTGGTTATTTCCTCTCCTCCTCCTCCTGGTTATTTCCTCTCCTCCTCCTGGTTATTTCCTCTCCTCATCCTCCGGGTTATTTCCTCTCCTCCTCCTCCGGGTTATTTCCTCTCCTCCTCCTGGTTATTTCCTCTCCTCCTCCTGGTTATTTCCTCTCCTCCTCATCCTGGTTATTTCCTCTCCTCATCATCCTGGTTATTTCCTCTCCTCCTCCTCCTGGTTATTTCCTCCCCTCATCATCCTGGTTATTTCCTCTCCTCCTCCTGGTTATTTCCTCTCCTCATCATCCTGGTTATTTCCTCTCCTCCTCCTCCTGGTTATTTCCTCCCCTCATCATCCTGGTTATTTCCTCTCCACCTCCTGGTTATTTCCTCTCCTCCTCCTGGTTATTTCCTCTCCTCCTCCGGGTTATTTCCTCTCCTCCTCCTCCGGGTTATTTCCTCTCCTCCTCCTCCTGGTTATTTCCTCTCCTCCTCCTGGTTATTTCCTCTCCTCCTCCGGGTTATTTCCTCTCCTCCTCCTCCGGGTTATTTCCTCTCCTCCTCCTCCTGGTTATTTCCTCCCCTCATCATCCTGGTTATTTCCTCTCCTCATCCTGGTTATTTCCTCTCCTCCTCCTCCTGGTTATTTCCTCCCCTCATCATCCTGGTTATTTCCTCTCCTCCTCCTGGTTATTTCCTCTCCTCCTCCTCCGGGTTATTTCCTCTCCTCCTCCTGGTTATTTCCTCTCCTCCTCATCCTGGTTATTTCCTCTCCTCCTCCTGGTTATTTCCTCTCCTCCTCCTCCGGGTTATTTCCTCTCCTCCTCCTGGTTATTTCCTCTCCTCCTCATCCTGGTTATTTCCTCTCCTCCTCCTCCGGGTTATTTCCTCTCCTCCTCCTGGTTATTTCCTCTCCTCCTCCTCCGGGTTATTTCCTCTCCTCCTCCTGGTTATTTCCTCTCCTCCTCATCCTGGTTATTTCCTCTCCTCCTCCTCCTGGTTATTTCCTCCCCTCATCATCCTGGTTATTTCCTCTCCTCCTCCTGGTTATTTCCTCTCCTCATCATCCTGGTTATTTCCTCTCCTCCTCCTCCTGGTTATTTCCTCCCCTCATCATCCTGGTTATTTCCTCTCCTCCTCCTCCTGGTTATTTCATCTCCTCCTCCGGGTTATTTCCTCTCCTCATCCTCCTGGTTATTTCATCTCCTCCACCTCCTGGTTATTTCATCTCCTCCTCCGGGTTATTTCCTCTCCTCATCCTCCTGGTTATTTCATCTCCTCCTCCGGGTTATTTCCTCTCCTCCTCCTGGTTATTTCCTCTCCTCATCCTCCGGGTTATTTCCTCTCCTCCTCCTGGTTATTTCCTCTCCTCATCCTCCTGGTTATTTCCTCTCCTCCTCCTGGTTATTTCCTCTCCTCATCCTCCGGGTTATTTCCTCTCCTCATCCTCCGGGTTATTTCCTCTCCTCATCCTCCGGGTTATTTCCTCTCCTCCTCCTGGTTATTTCCTCTCCTCCTCATCCTGGTTATTTCCTCTCCTCCTCATCCTGGTTATTTCCTCTCCTCCTCATCCTGGTTATTTCCTCTCCTCCTCCTCCTGGTTATTTCCTCTCCACCTCCTGGTTATTTCCTCTCCTCCTCCTGGTTATTTCCTCTCCTCCTCCTCCTGGTTTTGTCCTCCTCTCCTCCTCTCCTCCTCCTCCTCCTCCTCCTCCTCTCCTCCTCCTCGTCGTTAATCCTGACCTACTTTCCCTCCTCGTGTGAAAAGTGAAGTTACAAACATTTGTCCAAGGCTTCACTTCCGGGCAGACCTTCCCAACATGGCGGCCGTGCGCACCGCGGCCTGTCGCTGAACTTCTGCAGGACTTTCCTAAACTTCCACTCGACTCGTTCCTGGAGTGAAATGTGGTTCGGTTCCAGCCCGTGACCCTCCAGCGGACTCTCCCGGGGATGTGCTCACTCTGTGCGGCCTTCTGAAGGAGCTCCATCCCGCGGAAACACGAAGGTAGGAGCCGCTAGCACTTAGCCGCTAATGCTAACCGCTAGCTCCGAGCTAACGGCTTGTTTTGGTCTCGTTTCATCCACTTTGTGCGGGTTTTATGTAACAAATGTGGCTGACTGAGGCGGGAATGGCAGAGGTTGAGGAAACGAGGACTGGTGAATTGGTAATTGGCGTTTGGGTGATGGAAATGTGGTGTTTTATATGGTTAGCTGTTAGCTTTGTTGTGCTGCAGTGTCCCAACAGCTGTAAACTGGAGAGAAAGGCAGGGGTTTTAAACATTCATCACTCCCCGCTGTGCTAATCTGTCATATCTTTACACGTGTTGATCATGTCCAGGTGTTTGCTGTGGGGGAAGCAGAGACAGATGTGGTGATGATTTTGTGGTGATTGGACTCCTTAATAAACTAATGTGTCCTAGACACTAGGGATGGGTAATGTATAAACGATAATGACTTGTTATCGGTTTAGGTTCTACCGGTATCGGTATCATGGAAGTATCGAAAGCAGGTACAGAAAAGCGGAGGCCCTGATGGACTTGAAGTGCTCTAATTACAGTGTTATATATATTTTTTGCATTATAAATATGTGAGTTTATTCATAGTCTACCTGTGTCATATTTAGAATACAGTAGAAACACGGCAGAAAGTTGCCTTTGGCTCAAACACAGTCCGGGTCATTTGTCCAGCACATGTAATAAAATACATAATTAGTCCATTATAAAATCCCTTCATTGCAGATTCACCACTTTAAAAGAAAAAGGAAGAGACCGAGCGACATTAGGGGTTAGGACTTATTCAGCTCCTGATGCAAAGGGCACAAAAGAACTGCCGTGATGAAGGCGCTCGGAGTGACGGGACAGTGGATCGTCTTCTGTGATCTGATGGGACAGTGGATCATCATCTGTGATCTGATGGGACAGTGGATCGTCATCTGTGATCCGATGGGACAGTGGATCGTCTTCTGTGATCCGATGGGACAGTGGATCGTCATCTGTGATCCGATGGGACAGTGGATCGTCATCTGTGACCTGATGGGACAGTGGATCGTCATCTGTGGTCTGATGGGACAGTGGATCGTCATCTGTGATCTGACGGGACAGTGGATCGTCATCTGTGATCTGACGGGACACTGGATCGTCATCTGTGATCTGACGGGACAGTGGATCGTCATCTGTGATCTGACGGGACAGTGGATCATCATCTGTGATCTGATGGGACAGTGGATCGTCATCTGTGATCTGACGGGACAGTGGATCATCATCTGTGATCTGATGGGACAGTGGATCATCATCTGTGATCTGATGGGACAGTGGATCGTCATCTGTGATCTGATGGGACAGTGGATCGTCATCTGTGGTCTGATGGGACAGTGGATCGTCTTCTGTGATCTTGTGACGACGCTTTACTGTGACGCTCAGACAAACTGGTTTGTTGTCGGCCTGAGATTTCACTGCCCTGTGTTACACGTCACAGGTGCTGATGCTGTCGGTTCAGGCACAGGATTAAAGGAAGTGACTTGGATGTTTCAGCTCAGATTCCCCCCCCATGTTTTTATTTTACTTATTTATTCTTATTTTTGGCTAATTTCCTATTACCAGTGGCGGCCGTGGGGTTTCAGTAGCAACCTGGATTCACGCTGTCAAACGCATATAAACTGATCGACAGTCGGCGTGTGGATAAAACTACCTGTTTGCGTGGCATTTGTTCGCTAAAGGATTTGTCAACAATGCTAACGCAGCGGTGGCTCCGCCCCCAAACACAAACGCCTTCGGGAACACTCGTGCTAGCATACGGAAACACACGACGCATGACAGACGGAGACGAGTGCGTTATGACGTGGAAACAGGCGGATGCTTTTAGGAGATGTTTTGTTGACAGAGCGAGACACCAGAAATCAACCGTAATAAAAGATACTAAGCTTAAAGTTTTGTGGTATTTGACATACTTTTTTTTATAGCGCTCGTAGTCCGAGTCCCAGCGCAGCTGACGCGGGGAAACCCTCCTCCTGTCCGGGGAGCGTCTCCGTCCCGCTGTCGTTCCCTTTGCTCCCGAAGCTCTTCATAATGAAGGGAATATCCGTGATCAGGAAATCCACTTCATTTTGCCTCATTCTGACGTTTCCCAGAGGAACATCTGTTTATCCGGTTCTCTTCGGAGCGGCTGGAACGTCTTGCCCATGCGCGGCTACATTAGCGGTTTCCCCAGGCGAACAAACCGTAGGGGGCGCTGCTGAGCTACTGAAGGCCCTGGGGGCGGACTGTCAATGTATATCGAATTCTGATTGGCTGATAATCCTGTCAATCATGTGTGCGGCCTGACAACACCTGAGGAGGAGCCGCTCGCCAGAGGTGTTCAAGGCACTTTTTGAGCAGGAAATTACAGTTACACGTCAACAAAACCAATATGAGCGACTCAACTGTACCTTATATAAATACATTAGAAATTAAATATACTATCAAGATATTTTACACTTTTTTTTTCTTCATTTGGCCAGGGCCAGCAGAGACGGCACCACTGCCTATTACTAATATTTCCCCTAATGTTTGCCCTAATTATTTTTGCCACAATTTCTCCCCACATTTCGTGACACTGCAGATCTCCCACACACATGACTGGTTTCTGGTTCTAGACGACACGTATCTTATAGTTACTGGAAAGAATATCGGTATCGAAAACCCAGTATGGTTAAAGTACTGAATAAAGAAGGAAAGCTGGTCTGAATGAGTGGAAGTTCCAGGCCCACAGCTGCAGTTTCTCATGAGCGCCTTGATTCAAACAGACGATGGATTCTGTGGAGAAGCAAGAACATCCAGTTGAACAGAGATGTTTTTCTCTGCAGTCATGTGACGCGTGTGGCCTCAGATGAACTGCTTTCTGACTAATGTCATCGATGACTGTAATGATGGACAGTTCAGCTCCGGTTTCCAGACACGTGGACGAGCGAGGGCATAAGTGGAGGGGGAGATGGGGACGACGTGGAGGAATAAAGGAGAAAAAGAGGATAAGGACTATTCACGTTTGAAGCGCCAAATTGTAACTTTAGATGTTTCTGATGGTTTGCAATCTGTGGCTTCGTTGTAGAGAAAGTCCCCACAAATACGGAGACTTTCAGCCCTGCCCATAAGTTCATGATGTACAAACAACTATAAATATCCACAGTTCCCCTCCATGTGTTCATTGTGAACCTTTGAATGATTAAATGATTCACATTAAACTAATGCTTCATTGAATGATTCTTAAATGAAGCATTAGTTCAGACTTCCTGCACAGACCCTTTGGAGCTGAGCACCGTGCGATGCTTTCTGTCTTAAGATGTTCAGACGTGGGGAGGGTCAAACCGTGAGCTGCTGCTTTAACATCTTGGTTTCCATGTCCGAGGATAAAAGGACCACACTGTGGGTACGATGCTGATTCATGACGTCACACTCGGCACTAAACTCTAGGGCTGGTTTTCTCTACAGAGCTTTTGGTTCCACTGCAGTCGCTCCGACAGACTCCACACGGTACAGGCTCGGACTGAACTAGACGTTGAAGTGGTTTTCTGTAATGTCCAGCCTGATTTATTCAGCTTTGAGCCAAAAAACAAAAACAAGGAGGAATTTAAGTTTTTACAGATTTTTTCACTTATGATTATTCAACAACTAAACCAGATCCAAAATCCCTCTGAACATTCTTTGTCACAAAATAAAACCCTACATTTAAATCCGGGTCTGTCCATTATTCAGATTCATCGCTGAAAATGTCTGCAATGTGGACAGTTTTAATGCACAAAACGCCTTATTTCATATGAAGGTTTCCTCATATCTGTGATGTTCAGCAGGAGCTTCAGTTTGATCTCATCTCCCCCCTCCCTCCAGCAGAGGGGGCTGTTAGATTGATCTCATCTCCCCCCTCCCTCCAGCAGAGGTAATAAGACTGTGGATTATTAATCTCATCCCAGACCCAGTGTGATCCCGGTCTGATCCAGGTCTGATCCAGGTCTGATCCCGGTCTAATCCCGGTCTAATCCCAGTGTCAGTCTGACTTCACGCTCTTCGGAAGCTCTCGCTCTGAGGGCCATATGTTCAGCCTCTGCACGGAGACGACATGTTCCAGCAGCACAAGTCACATGTTTTAAAGCGTGGAAAGTGAAACCACCGTCTCATCTGATGACCCTCCCACAACCTCCTCAGGAGCAGAGGAACATCGTGAGTTGGATCGGTTGGAATTGGTGGATGAGGTCTTGTACCGGAAGAGGCAAGATGGAGATCAAGCGCTGCTCCAGCTCGTGCTGCCTGAAGAGCTCAGGACCTTGGTGCTGACGAGTCTTCACAATGACATGGGCCATATGGGTAGTGACCGAACACTTGACCTTGTGCGTACACGATTCTTTTGGCCTCGTATGTCAGCAGATGTTCAGACCAAAATTCGAACCTGCGATCGGTGTGTGAGGTTAACATCACTACAACACGTCCACTTGAATTGATGGATTTTCTGTCTCTAGAGCCGGATCAAAGTAACATCAAAGATATACTTGTCCTTACAGACCACTTGTAGACCTGCTTTAGACCTGCTTTAGACCTGGCTCTGCCAACGCCTAACCAGAAAGCACATACAGTGGCACGTTCTCTGTGGGAAAATGTCATTGTATACTACGGCATCCCCGAAAGGCTCCACACTGATCAAGGCCCTGATTTTGAGTCAAAGCTCATAAAAGAACTCTGTGAAATCGCCGGCATTGTGAAGACCAGGACTACTACTCATCATCCACGGGGTAGTCCTGTAGAGCGTTTCAACAGAACTCTCTTAGGCATGCTCGGAACTCTTGAGCCAAAGCAAAAGAGACGCTGGAAAGAGTACGTGAAGCCACTGTGTCGCGCATACATCTGTACCAAAAGCCATGTTCCAGGGTTCACGCCCTACGAGCTAATGTTTGGTCGCTCACCCCGTCTCCCAGTAGACCTGGCTTTGGGGTTGCCTGTCCGTGAAAACCCGTCCAAATCACACTCACAGTATGTCGCAAACTTGCGTTCCAGACTCGAGCAATCTTTCCAAATTGCCTCTAAGAATGCTGGGAAATCAGCAGAGAAGAATGAGACTCGGTTTGACCAACGCATAACTCCGTCGAGGGTGGATGTGGGTGACCTCTAAGACTGCGTGGGAAACACAAATTGGAAGAAAAGTGGGAGCGGAACATGTATGTTGTCCTCAACCGTGCTGAGGATCTCCCAGTATACACGGTGAGACCTGAGAAACTCCTGCTGGAACACTTCACCGTGATGTGTTACTGCCCTGTGGGTTTCTTCCAACAGATACTCCCCATGAACCTTCAGAAATAACACCGCCGCGTAAGCCAGTGACTCGTGGACAGCGACAGGCTCCTTGTACCGAGGACTTGGAAGAAGATGGTTGTGATTGGCCTGTCGTTGCAACTTATTCACCAGGAACCTTTACACGGGAAACGACTGCCTCTAAACCGCCAGTTGATCCTAGTCCGGCCAGTCCCTGGTGCTACCAACGCTATAGTGCCTATACTTACCGATCCGGTCGAGCCAAACTCAGTTGATCCTAGTCCGCCAGTCCCTGGTGCTTACCAACGCTGACAACAGTATAGGGCCTATACTTACCGATCCCGTCGAGCCAAACTCAGCTGATCCTAGTCCGGCCAGTCCCTGGTGCTACCAACGCTGACAACAGTATAGGGCCTATACTTACCGATCCGGTCGAGCCAAACTCAGTTGATCCTAGTCCGGCCAGTCCCTGGTGCTACCAACGCTGACAACAGTATAGGGCCTATACTTACCGATCCCGTCGAGCCAAACTCAGTTGATCCTAGTCCGCCAGTCCCTGGTGCTTACCAACGCTGACAACAGTATAGGGCCTTTACTTACCGATCGAGCCAAACTCAGCTGATCCTAGTCCGGCCAGTCCCTGGTGCTACCAACGCCTGACAACGCTATAGGGCCTATACTTACCGATCCCGTCGAGCCAAACTCAGCTGATCCTAGTCCGGCCAGTCCCTGGTGCTACCAACGCCTGACAACGCTATAGGGCCTATACTTACCGATCCGGTCGAGCCAAACTCGGCTGATCCGGAGGAGTTCTCTGCCGATGTTGCCGCCTCCAAATTGATCAAGATTTATCGCCCAACTCAAGTGAGTCTGAACTTTCATCTGAACCTGACGTCTCTGACTCGGACATTCCTGAAGGAGAAGCGGAGCTCAGTGGCCAAGCAGAGACATCCCGTACCTCGGCCGATACCGCTCATGACCCAACGGTAGGTCCTGACCGGTGTGTTGAGCGTCCCGAGCAGGCTGTAGTCGAGCCTGAACCATCTGTCCGGCGTTCTTCTAGAGCGTCTCGGTTATTCCGTTTTGGGAAATCCTGTAATCCCGGTTGTTCAGACGCTTTTGCTTTGAGTCGTCCGTTCACGTGGTCTGGCATGCACTCGGAGGGGCGTGGTCTTAAGGGGGGAGGGCGTAACACAGGTGCCGAATTCACTCTGTGACTATACGCCCATGCCCTTCTCCTATTCTATGGTTAGTTACGTGTTATCGTGAGAATCGGGTCATGTGACCGCGTCCCGCTAATCACGTCTCTTTAGTTTCCGGTACCCGGAAGTTACCGGTGGACGTGAGGGAAGCCCAAACAACTGTTGCTGCAGGTTTGTTGTTCGCTCTGGTTTCTCTTAAACATTCGTTTACAGTCTCCGAAACTAAAAGGCCTAAATGTAAATCATAGGAGCCGATCACCAGGGCCGGACCGCGACATCTGAGCCATGCGTTAAGATACAAGCGCCCTTGGCAAGAACACACACCGCAATGTAGCTTAGCTTTAGCCACGCCCAGTGTTTTGTATGGGTCCGGTTAGCATTTGCTGTTTCTGCCATATTTCTATTAGGTTTCTATGAATGTTGTGACGGAACCAAATAGTAATGACATCCATTGCACGTTATATTGAATGTTACTGCTGATCTTATGTGTATACTGAGAATGGCCGTTCCAGTATGCACAATGGTATTTACAGAGAAGGTAAATTATACACAATCCCTTTACCTCCTATGGAGTTCAATGTTCGCACAACAGTTCAGCGCGAGCCGAGGTCAGGTTTGAGTGTCCAGGGGGGGGAGTGACCCCTGGGGAGGGGAGTGACCCCTGGGGAGGGGAGTGACCCCTGGGGAGGGGTGACTGTGAGAGGCCCGGAGAATGAAGTGCGAGTGAGTTCCGACCAGCCCGGACAGAGCAGGAGGCTGGGGTTCCTGGGAGGAATCTCCAGGTGGATCGATACGTCTTTAGGCCGGGATCCTGTTTCCGTAGCTCGCCATCAAACTGTAAAAAGCCTGGCCTGAAAATAAGTCTAAGCTGTGTACACATGTCATAATCGAACAGTAAATAACACTACTTGTATTAAATACACTCATATCAACATCCATATTGTACAACATAATCATAATTTAGACATGTCCAATCAACAATCAAAGCTGCTAAAGTATGATGCAAACTATTAGCAGATAGCAGCAAACCCCCATTTCACTAAACCATCTAAACCAAAGTGCATATCTCAGTATTGTTGTCTCTTGTCTAAACCTTTTGTACATAATATGTGGTACCGATTAAAACACATATTACTGTCTCTGAGTCGACACCTAGTCTGAGCCTGACCCGTTCCAACAGCCTGAAGCATAAGAGCTTCCATATAGTGGAGTTAGTTATTGGAGTAGCATCCTGTTGCAGCACTTTGGCTACTTTAGTCCTGGTTCGCTCTGCAGTTTATAGCTCTGCTTTATTCCTGGTTTAGTCCCTGTTTAGTCCTGGTTTAGTCCTGGTTTGGTCTTGGTTTAGTCCTGCTTTAGTCCCTGTTTGGTCCTGGTTTAGTCCTGGTTTAGTCCTGGTTTAGTCCCCGTTTGGTCCTGGTTTGGTCCTGGTTTAGTCCCTGTTTAGTCCTGGTTTAGTCCTGGTTTGGTCTTGGTTCGCTCTGCAGTTTAAAGCTCCGGTTTAGTCCCTGTTTGGTCCTGGTTTAGTCCTGCTTTAGTCCCTGTTTGGTCCTGGTTTAGTCCTGCTTTAGTCCCTGTTTGGTCCTGGTTTAGTCCTGCTTTAGTCCCTGTTTGGTCTTGGTTCGCTCTGCAGTTTAAAGCTCCGGTTTAGTCCCTGTTTGGTCCTGGTTCAGTCCTGGTTTAGTCCTGGTTCAGTCCTGGTTTAGTCCTGCTTTAGTCCCTGTTTAGTCCTGGTTTAGTCCTGGTTTAGTCCCTGTTTGGTCCTGGTTTAGTCCCTGTTTGGTCCTGGTTTAGTCCCTGTTTGGTCCTGGTTTAGTCCCTGTTTGGTCCTGGTTTAGTCCCTGTTTGGTCCTGGTTTAGTCCTGGTTTAGTCCCTGTTTGGTCCTGGTTTAGTCCCTGTTTAGTCCTGGTTTAGTCCTGGTTTAGTCCTGCTTTAGTCCCTGTTTGGTCCTGGTTTAGTCCCTGTTTAGTCCTGGTTTAGACCTGGTTTAGTCCTGCTTTAGTCCCTGTTTGGTCCTGGTTTAGTCCCTGTTTGGTCCTGGTTTAGTCCCTGTTTAGTCCTGGTTTAGTCCTGGTTTAGTCCTGCTTTAGTCCCTGTTTGGTCCTGGTTTAGTCCCTGTTTGGTCCTGGTTTAGTCCTGGTTTAGTCCCTGTTTAGTCCTGGTTTAGTCCTGCTTTAGTCCTGCTTTAGTCCCGGTTTAGTCCCTGTTTGGTCCCGGTTTGGTCCTGGTTTAGTCCTGGTTTAGTCCCTGTTTAGTCCTGGTTTAGTCCTGGTTTAGTCCCTGTTTAGTCCTGGTTTAGTCCCTGTTTGGTCCAGGTTCGCTCTGCAGTTTAAAGCTCTGGTTTAGTCCTGGTTTAGTCCCTGTTTGGTCCTGGTTTAGTCCTGGTTTAGTCCCTGTTTAGTCCTGGTTTGGTCCTGGTTTAGTCCCTGTTGGGTCCTGGTTTAGTCCTGCTTTAGTCCCTGTTTGGTCCTGGTTTAGTCCTGGTTTAGTCCCTGTTTAGTCCTGGTTTGGTCCTGGTTTAGTCCCTGTTGGGTCCTGGTTTAGTCCTGCTTTAGTCCCTGTTTGGTCCTGGTTTAGTCCTGCTTTAGTCCCTGTTTGGTCCTGGTTTGCTCTGCAGTTTAAAGCTCTAGTTTGGTCCTGGTTTAGTCCCTGTTTGGTCCTGGTTTAGTCCTGGTTTAGTCCCTGTTTAGTCCTGGTTTAGTCCTGCTTTAGTCCCTGTTTGGTCCTGGTTCGCTCTGCAGTTTAAAGCTCTGCTTTGGTCCTGGTTTAGTCCTGCTTTAGTCCTGGTTTAGTCCCTGTTGGGTCCTGGTTTAGTCCTGGTTTAGTCCCTGTTTAGTCCTGGTTTAGTCCTGCTTTAGTCCCTGTTTGGTCCTGGTTCGCTCTGCAGTTTAAAGCTCTGCTTTGGTCCTGGTTTAGTCCTGGTTTAGTCCTGGTTTAGTCCTTCTTTAGTCCCTGTTTGGTCCTAGTTTGGTCCTGGTTTAGTCCTGGTTTAGTCCTTCTTTAGTCCCTGTTTGGTCCTAGTTTGGTCCTGGTTTAGTCCCTGTTTAGTCCTGGTTTAGTCCCTGTTTGGTCCAGGTTCGCTCTGCAGTTTATCCAGTGGCTCTGCTGTTCCGCTCAGAGACAGCCCCCCTCCCCCCTGTGACCCTCCTGGCTGTGATTGGCTGTTCCGCTCACGTGCCCCCCTCCCCCTCGGCCTTTCCCTCGGTGCTGATCTGTCCTCTCCTCCACAGCGACACAGCGATGGGGTGAGTCTGCCGTTTTTCTCCTGTTTTACTCCCTTTAAACCCCGACCGGGCCGGGTCTGGCCCACGAGCGCGGCCCGGACCCGGCCCGGGGGCGCTGGAGGTACGGGAGGAGGGAGGGCCCGGGCCGCGGAGCGATGACGGAACGGCGGGGCTTTCATTGTGCTCGGTGTCAGAGAGGGATAAACGCTAACGCAGAGTCACAAAAGGAAACGCCGAGGAGGAGAGAGGAGGCGCAGGGAGGAGGCGCGGGGAGGAGGCGCAGGGAGGAGGTGCAGGGAGGAGCGGGGATGAGGGAGGCAGGAGCGAGGATCAGGGAGGCAGGGAGGATGCTGGGACGATGGAGAAAATGGCCGCTCAGAGCCTGATGATGGAGCTGCTGCAGAGACGGAGGAGACAGGTTCAATGGATGAGTCTGGCCCCGAGCGGATTCACAGGCCTGGACTCACTTAGTCCTGGTTTAGCCCTGGTTTAGTCCTGGTTTAGACCTGGTTTAGACCTGGTTTGGTCCTGGTTTAGACCCGCTTTAGACCCGCTTTAGACCTGGTTTAGACCTGGTTTAATCCTAGTTTTGGACTCATTTTAGTCCTGGTTTGGTCCTGGTTTGGTCCTGGTTTAGTCCTGGTTTAGACCTGGTTTAATCCTAGTTTTGGACTCATTTTAGTCCTGGTTTGGTCCTGGTTTGGTCCTGGTTTGGTCCTGGTTTGGTCCTGGTTTGGTCCTGGTTTAGACCTGGTTTGGTCCTGGTTTAGACCCGCTTTAGACCCGCTTTAGACCTGGTTTAGACCTGGTTTAATCCTAGTTTTGGACTCATTTTAGTCCTGGTTTGGTCCTGGTTTGGTCCTGGTTTGGTCCTGGTTTGGTCCTGGTTTAGACCTGGTTTGGTCCTGGTTTAGACCCGCTTTAGACCCGCTTTAGACCCGCTTTAGACCTGGTTTAGACCTGGTTTAATCCTAGTTTTGGACTCATTTTAGTCCTGGTTTAGTCCTGGTTTGGTCCTGGTTTGGTCCTGGTTTGGTCCTGGTTTGGTCCTGGTTTAGACCTGGTTTGGTCCTGGTTTAGACCCGCTTTAGACCCGCTTTAGACCTGGTTTAGACCCGCTTTAGACCTGGTTTAGACCTGGTTTAGACCTGGTTTAGACCTGCTTTAGACCTGGTTTAGTCCTAGTTTTGGACTCATTTTAGTCCTGGTTTGGTCCTGGTTTGGTAGATTTGCAGAAGTCCAGAAAATCCTCCCAGTCGGACGTTTTCTACAGGAAAAGGAATTGACACAATTAAAGTGACAGTGTTTTCAGCTGGATTGTTCTCAGGAGTTCTCAGGCAAGTTTATTTGTAGAGCACAATTCATACACAAGGCAACTCAAAGCTTCACAGTTGCATAAAATTACAAGTAAACAGATCAAATCAATAAAACATCAACATAAAGTTAATCAATGACAGTAAAAGGCCAGAGTGCAGATAAAACACTTTCAGTTTTCATCTGCTCGGGTAAAAAGAGCTGTTTTCAGCCTGGATTTGAACATTGTCAGAGTTGAGGCCTGTCTCACATCCTCATGAAGACTGTTCCAGATTTGAGCTTTAGCCTCAGCGTGTTTAGTCCTGACTCTGGGAACCACCAGGAGACCCCTCCCTGAAGCTCTCAGGGCCCGAGATGGTTCATACGGCTCTAACATGTCAGAGATGGACTTTGGTGCTAAACCATGAAAAGACTTGTACACGAGCAGAGCTGTTTTAAATTCTATTCTCTGAGTGACAGGAAGCCAGTGCAGAGACCGGAGCACTGGACTAATGTGGTGGTATTTCCTGGTTCTTGTCAGGACTCGAGCAGCAGCGTTCTCATGAGTTCTCAGGAGTCCTCAGGAGTTCGTCACATGTGATGGTTCCAGACAAATGCAGCGGACACGATGAGGAATAAGGAGCCAGTGAGGGTCATGTGACACAAAGCGATCGTTATGAACCTTCTGCATCAGGGCATCCATGGTGATCTGCTCAGTGATCATGGTGACGATGGATGATGTTGCTCCTGAGAGAGTTTTGTGTCAAAGGGGTGATTGAAGTCCTGGTCGCGTTACGGACGGACCTGGAGCCGGTCGTTTTGCTTCTCGTGTGTTTTAAGTGTGAATATTCCCACCTTTCCAAAGCTTAAAGTTCCAGGGGAAGTTTCCGGAGAGTGTCGTGGGAATGTAGCAGCTCTCCACGAGTGATGAATACTAATGTGTCTTTGAGCTCTGCAGACCCCTGACTGATCTTTATTTCATCCTTATTCTAACCCTGTGCTTCTCAAAGCCTCTGTGTTGTCCTGCTCTCGTGATGAAGTCACTGTCATCGTATTGATCAGCTCCTGGACCTGGACCAGGTTTAGTCTGTGCTCTGGTCCAGCTCCATATCGACACAGATGAACCCTCGGTATTGTAGATGTTTGTGACGTGTTGATTGGTTTATAGATGTTCTGATCAATAGGAGCCGAAACACTGTGTTCGACCGGTCACTGAAACATCTCTGAAGTTCACAGCGTCAGAGCAGGCGCCAGTTTACTGCAGGGGCTTTTGGAATCACAGTAAACGACCTGTAACATCGGCCGACCCTTTAACCGCTGACATCATCAGTGACATCATCAGTGACATCATCAGGAGGCAGGAAGTGATCAAGAGAAATAAGATCAAACTAAAACTGGCGATTTTGAGTGGAACGTGTGCTCCTGTTGTGGCTGAAGGAACGTTTGAGACGATACAATAAGGCTCATTAGTATGCATGACGTCGCTCATTAGTATGCATGACGTCGCTCATTAGTATGCATGACGTCGCTCATTAGTATGCATGACGTCATCAGAAGTATCAATATCAGAGTAAAATGTAGCAGTATCGTATCGTCCCACAAAATATCGCGATATATCGGAAAATCGGCTAAAACAGTTATAACGCATCACTGGAGGATCAGTCCTCGCCCGGGCCGGAGGTTTTTAGGGACGGACTTTTCCAACAGCGTGAGAAAAGTCCCTAACGCAACGCCGTGTCCGCCCACAGGTCTGAGGAGCGGTTGCCATGGCGTCCTATGACCAGCTGCTGAGGCAGGTGGAGGTGCTGAAGATGGAGAACTCCACCCTGAGACAGGAGCTGCAAGACAACTCCACCCACCTGAGCAAGCTGGAGAGCGAGGCGTCCAACATGAAGGTAAACACGGGCTAAAAACATGCTAAAAACATACGAGTCCACCCACCTGAGCAAGCTGGAGAGCGAGGCGTCCAACATGAAGGTAAACATGGGCTAAAAACATGCTAAAAACATACGAGTCCACCCACCTGAGCAAGCTGGAGAGCGAGGCGTCCAACATGAAGGTAAACATGGGCTAAAAACATGCTAAAAACATACGAGTCCACCCACCTGAGCAAGCTGGAGAGCGAGGCGTCCAACATGAAGGTAAACATGGGCTAAAAACATGCTAAAAACATACGAGTCCACCCACCTGAGCAAGCTGGAGAGCGAGGCGTCCAACATGAAGGTAAACACGGGCTAAAAACATACGACTCCACCCACCTGAGCGAGCTGGAGAGCGAGGCGTCCAACATGAAGGTAAACACGGGCTAAAAACATGCTAAAAACATACGAGTCCACCCACCTGAGCAAGCTGGAGAGCGAGGCGTCCAACATGAAGGTAAACACATGCTAAAAACACGCTAAAAACATACGAGTCCACCCACCTGAGCAAGCTGGAGAGCGAGGCGTCCAACATGAAGGTAAACACATGCTAAAAACACGCTAAAAACATACGAGTCCACCCACCTGAGCAAGCTGGAGAGCGAGGCGTCCAACATGAAGGTAAACACATGCTAAAAACATACGAGTCCACCCACCTGAGCAAGCTGGAGAGCGAGGCGTCCAACATGAAGGTAAACATGGGCTAAAAACATGCTAAAAACATACGAGTCCACCCACCTGAGCAAGCTGGAGAGCGAGGCGTCCAACATGAAGGTAAACACATGCTAAAAACACGCTAAAAACATACGAGTCCACCCACCTGAGCAAGCTGGAGAGCGAGGCGTCCAACATGAAGGTAAACACATGCTAAAAACACGCTAAAAACATGCTAAAAACATATGAGTCCACCCACCTGAGCAAGCTGGAGAGCGAGGCGTCCAACATGAAGGTAAACATGCTAAAAACATGCTAAAAACATGCTAAAAACATACGAGTCCACCCACCTGAGCAAGCTGGAGAGCGAGGCGTCCAACATGAAGGTAAACACATGCTAAAAACACGCTAAAAACATACGAGTCCACCCACCTGAGCAAGCTGGAGAGCGAGGCGTCCAACATGAAGGTAAACATGCAGGACAATCAGGAAAAAATAGGGAAAAAAATACAGATAAAAAAGGTGGGAAAATTTTTGGATTTTTTGGGGGGGGGAATGTTGAAAAATTCTGGAAAAAACGCAGGGAAAAATTATTAAATAAAAGGAAAAAAAATATCCTAAATGTGGGGAAATGTGCTGAAAAAAAAACAGGAAAATATGCAGGCATTTTTTTTTTCTGTGGAAAATAATGTTTAAAAAAAAGTAAGAAAATATAGAAAAAAAATCTGGTGAAAAATTAATTTTTAAAAAAGCGATACATTCGGCAATCGTAAAAATGTAAAAATGCGTGGCATAATGGAAAACATGTGAATGAATTCAGATTAAAGAGAAGATTATAAAAAATGCGTGACAAATTGTGGCGCTCCCACAGACGGAAGTCCTGACGGTCTCCCATCCCGAATGTTCGTGAGCAAATGAAGAAAAGCGTGTCTGTGGAGAACGTGTAGAACTGTCCGTGTGACATCATCCGAGTGGACAGTTTCTCCCGTCATGTGACCCCCCCCCCCCCGGCGTTTCTATAAATAGCCTCCTCTCGTCCTGAATGTGCGCTGTCCCTTTAAGACCGGTTCAATATATCACTTTTAATCTAATACTGGCGTGAATATGACTGTAGCCTGTTCTTCTTTTATAACCCCCGCCTTAGCCAAGCACCACCTCTCCAGTTCACCACCACTAGGCCATTTGAAAGCTAAGAACTACAAAACGGATCTAAGATTTTCCATCACGTTGTCGTCCCTTTTTCGTCGTATTCTTTTTTTTTTTTTTTTTTGCGTTTTCGTCCTCATTTACGTCCAGGGCACAGATCGGGCACAGGCTCCGTTTGGGGAACTACACCCCCCTCCCCCCGCGCTCGTATTGTCCTGCACTTCCTGTCCGTCTCTTCCTGTTTCCTGTTGTGGTGGACATGTCGCTGTTCGATCGCTGTCGTCTCATCGTGGTAAGGATTAAATCAGCTCTAACTCTAAAAACATGAGGCTAAACCAGGACTAAACTAACTAACTAACCAATAATTAACTAACTAACTAACTAACTAACCAATAACTAACTAACTAAGGTCGTCCAGGAGGATTTGAAACGATCAGAGGTTAAAGGTATTTTTTAAAGACGAGACCGTCGAACAGGGAAACGTGAAACTTCTGCTGCAGAGACGCAAACATGAGGGAAAATGTATCTGTGTTTATATAATATAATGTCAAATTATTATTATTTTCTTTCAATTTTTTTCCTTTAAATTTTTTTTTAAGAATAAAAAAAAAATTGGATTTAAAAAATAAATAAATAATTAATAGTTTTGATTTTTTTTCTTTTTTTCGCCACATTAAAAAAAAAAAAAAATCTATTTATTTATTAGGTGAGCGGGTTGGGAGGAAGGGAGGAAGGGGAGAGTTCAGCCTCAAAGGAGAGGGGAAGGGGAGAGTTCAAGGTACCAGGTTTAGTTTCTTTTAAACCTCGACATTAGTGGCAACAACAGCCTTAACGTGTGATGTTTTGTGTCCATGTTTCAGGAAGTGCTGAAGCAGCTGCAGGGTTCGATGGAAGAGGAGAGCAGCGAGGGGGCGGGGTCTCAGGAGCTCATCGAGAGACTGAAAGGTGAGGACTGATTCGCTCTCGATCATCCAGAGGAGGGGATGCTTTCCGCCTGTTGTGCTGCAGTGAACTCGGACTGGGACCGTTAATCGATCCCAGTCCGATGCTGGAGAAAGATTAGGTTCTACTGGTGTGAAGAACATCTTTAGATCCAACTGTTGGTCCAGGGACGGGATTAAAGGAAGCTCAAATACATGATGTTTACCCCTGTTTTTCTTTTTTCCATTAAAAACTCAATGTTTTCCCCATTTTCCACAAATGTAGCGATTTTTTAAATTACAAATATTTTCCCCATTATTCCCCTTTCTTCCCCTGCTTTTCTTGACATTGGAGATGAACCTTCCACACATTAGTTCCCAATTTATCCCATTTTCCTCTGATTTTTTTATTTTCTTTTTAAGAAAATATGTGCTGATTTTTCCCCTCGTTTGTGGCATTGGAATATAGTATTTGGGCAAAGCCGTAAATATGACGTCATATTGTAATTCCACTGCATCACTTTGCTGTTGTGATGCTTCTGCTGGAGTGTTTCCATTAACCTTGACTCCTCTGTGTGACTCCTCTGTGTGACTCCTTTATGACTTCTTCATGACTCCTTTATGACTCTGTGTGACTCCTTTATCCCTCTGTGTGACTCCTCTGTGTGACTCCTTTATCACTCTGTGTGACTCCTTGTGTGACTCCTTTATGACTCCTTTATGACTCCTTGTGTGACTTCTTCATGACTCCTTTATGACTGTGTGTGACTCCTTTGTGTGACTCCTTTGTGTGACTCCTTTATGACTCCTTGTGTGACTCCTTTGTGTGACTCCTTGTGTGACCCATTTACCCGTCGGTGTGTTCCAGAGATGAGCCTGGAGGCGGCCGGGTTCATGCCCAGGACCAGGCCTCCTCTGCCCCATTCCTCCTCCTCGTCCTCGGCCTCTTCGTCCGGAGCTGCTGGAGGACCGCCCCGCAGAGCAGCGCCCCCCATGGGCAGAGAGGGGCACGACCGAGGAGAGCCACCTGCAGACAGGGGAGCGCCCCCCACAGGCAGAGACGGCCATGAGAGAGGAGCGCCCCCCACAGGCAGAGACGGCCATGACAGAGGAGCTCCCCCCACAGGCAGAGACGGCCATGACAGAGGAGCGCCCCCCACAGGCAGAGACGGCCACGACGGCGCGCTGGACGAGCTGGAGATAGAGAGGTACGGCCACGGGAACTTCCAAATGGGACGGAGAGAGAGGGGAAAATAACGGGGGGAGGGAGAGGATGTAGGGAGGGAGAGGATGTAGGGAGGGAGGGAGGGAGAGGAGGGGATGTAGGGAGAGGAGAGGAGGGAGGGAGAGGATGTAGGGAGAGGAGAGGATGGAGAGGAGAGCAGGGAGGGAGAGGAGAGGATGTAGGGAGAGGAGAGGATGTAGGGAGGGAGAGGAGGGAGAGGAGAGCAGGGAGGGAGAGGAGAGGATGTAGGGAGAGGAGAGGATGTAGGGAGAGGAGAGGATGTAGGGAGAGGAGAGGATGGAGAGGAGAGCAGGGAGGGAGAGGAGAGGATGTAGGGAGAGGAGAGGATGTAGGGAGAGGAGAGGATGGAGAGGAGAGCAGGGAGGGAGAGGATGTAGGGAGGGAGAGGAGAGGATGGAGAGGAGAGCAGGGAGGGAGAGGAGAGGATGTAGGGAGAGGAGAGGATGTAGGGAGGGAGAGGAGGGAGAGGAGAGGAGAGGAGGGAGGGAGAGGATGTAGGGAGAGGAGAGGATGTAGGGAGAGGAGAGGATGTAGGGAGAGGAGAGGATGTAGGGAGGGAGAGGAGGGAGGGAGAGGATGTAGGAAGAGGAGAGGACGGAGAGGAGGGAGGGAGGGAGAAAGAGGTGCAGCCACAGGGACCTTCAAAGGCTCATAACTTCAGAGTCTTGAAGGCTCTAGAGGACTCACTAAGGACCTGTTTGTGAAGCTGAAACTCTTCAAATGTAAAGATCTTAATTATAAATGTCATTGCTCATGTGGGAAATGAAGCATCCGTTGGTTTTGTAACTGTTGCTGTATTTCAGTATGTGCTCCTGCTCTCATGCTCCTATTGGTCCCCCTCAGGTCGCTCCTATTGGCCGAGCTGGAGAAGGAGGAGAAGGAGAAGGACTGGTACTACGCTCAGCTGCAGAACCTGACGAAGCGCATCGACAGCCTTCCGCTCACGGAGAACGTACGTCCACCACATTTAAAGTCCTGTGTCTGTGAGAGACTCACCTCTGTGTCTTCAGTTCACTCTGCAGACCGACATGAGCCGACGCCAGCTCGAGTTCGAGGCTCGCCAGATCCGCTCCGCCATGGAGGAGCAGCTGGGCTCCTGCCAGGAGATGGAGAGGAGGGCCCAGGTGAGGAGAGGGGGGAGAGAAGGAGAGAGGGGGGAGGGCCCAGGTGAGGAGAGGGGGAGAGAAGGAGAGAGGGGGGGAGAGGGGAGAGAAGAGGCTCAGTCTGACAGTGTTGTGTTTCAGGCTCGAGTGTCACGGATCCAGCAGATCGAGAAGGACATCCTCAAACTAGGCTCCAGGATACAGGTAACTCCCCCTACAGGCCACTATCACACACTACAGGTAACTCCCCCTACAGGCCACTATCACACACTACAGGTAACTCCCCCTACAGGCCACTATCACACACTACAGGTAACTCCCCCTACAGGCCACTATCACACACTACAGGTAACTCCCCCTACAGGCCGCTATCACACACTACAGGTAACTCCCCCTACAGGCCACTATCACACACTACAGGTAACTCCCCCTACAGGCCACTATCACACACTACAGGTAACTCCCCCTACAGGCCACTATCACACACTACAGGTAACTCCCCCTACAGGCCACTATCACACACTACAGGTAACTCCCCCTACAGGCCGCTATCACACACTACAGGTAACTCCCCCTACACGCCACTATCACACACTACAGGTAACTCCCCCTACAGGCCGCTATCACACACTACAGGTAACTCCCCCTACAGGCCGCTATCACACACTACAGGTAACTCCCCCTACAGGCCACTATCACACACTACAGGTAACTCCCCCTACAGGCCACTATCACACACTACAGGTAACTCCCCCTACAGGCCGCTATCACACACTACAGGTAACTCCCCCTACAGGCCACTATCACACACTACAGGTAACTCCCCCTACAGGCCACTATCACACACTACAGGTAACTCCCCCTACAGGCCACTATCACACACTACAGGTAACTCCCCCTACAGGCCACTATCACACACTACAGGTAACTCCCCCTACAGGCCGCTATCACACACTACAGGTAACTCCCCCTACACGCCACTATCACACACTACAGGTAACTCCCCCTACAGGCCGCTATCACACACTACAGGTAACTCCCCCTACACGCCACTATCACACACTACAGGTAACTCCCCCTACAGGCCGCTATCACACACTACAGGTAACTCCCCCTACACGCCACTATCACACACTACAGGTAACTCCCCCTACAGGCCGCTATCACACACTACAGGTAACTCCCCCTACACGCCACTATCACACACTACAGGTAACTCCCCCTACAGGCTACTATCACACACTACAGGTAACTCCCCCTACGGGCCACTATCACACACTACAGGTAACTCCCCCTACGGGCCACTATCACACACTACAGGTAACTCCCCCTACAGGCTACTATCACACACTACAGGTAACTCCCCCTACGGGCCACTATCACACACTACAGGTAACTCCCCCTACAGGCCACTATCACACACTACAGGTAACTCCCCCTACAGGCCACTATCACACACTACAGGTAACTCCCCCTACAGGCCACTATCACACACTACAGGTAACTCCCCCTACAGGCCACTATCACACACTACAGGTAACTCCCCCTACGGGCCACTATCACACACTACAGGTAACTCCCCCTACACGCCACTATCACACACTACAGGTAACTCCCCCTACGGGCCACTATCACACACTACAGGTAACTCCCCCTACGGGCCACTATCACACACTACAGGTAACTCACTCGCCCCCTACAGGCCACTATCACACATTACAGGTAACTCACTCTCCCCCTACGGGCCACTATCACACACTACAGGTAACTCCCCCTACAGGCCACTATCACACACTACAGGTAACTCCCCCTACACGCCACTATCACACACTACAGGTAACTCCCCCTACAGGCCACTATCACACACTACAGGTAACTCCCCCTACAGGCCACTATCACACACTACAGGTAACTCCCCCTACACGCCACTATCACACACTACAGGTATCTCCCCCTACAGGCCACTATCACACACTACAGGTAACTCCCCCTACAGGCCACTATCACACACTACAGGTAACTCACTGCACTCTAAATGATGTGTTTTTCAGGACGGAGCGCAGGCCGCGGCTGAACCCAGCACTTTACCGTCCGCCGCCGTGAGTTTAAACTGAAAACCAAAGTAAATCCCTGGAAATGATGATTTAATCAAAACTGCTGTGTGTGCTCAGAGCTGCGGCCGATTGGACCACGACTCGACCAATGACGGCTCTTACTCTGTGCCTCGACGAATCACCAGCCACCTGGGAACCAAGGTGAGGAATCCGCCCGGCAACACGATAGAGGATTGTCCTGAACACACAGGACCCGGTCATTTCCCCGTCAGGTGGAGATGGTGTTCCAGTGTTTTGACCCGGTCTTTGCTCCGTCAGGTGGAGATGGTGTTCCAGTGTTTTGACCCGGTCTTTACTCCGTCAGGTGGAGATGGTGTTCCAGTGTTTTGACCCGGTCTTTGCTCCGTCAGGTGGAGATGGTGTTTCAGTGTTTTGACCCGGTCTTTGCTCCGTCAGGTGGAGATGGTGTTTCTGTGTTTTGACCCGGTCATTTCCCCGTCAGGTGGAGATGGTGTTTGTGTTTTGACCCCGTCTTTACTCCGTCAGGTGGAGATGGTGTTTGTGTGTTTTGACCCGGTCTTTACTCCGTCAGGTGGAGATGGTGTTTCTGTGTTTTGACCCGGTCTTTGCTCCGTCAGGTGGAGATGGTGTTTCTGTGTTTTGACCCGGTCTTTGCTCTGTCAGGTGGAGATGGTGTTTCAGTGTTTTGACCCGGTCTTTACTCCGTCAGGTGGAGATGGTGTTTCTGTGTTTTGACCCGGTCTTTGCTCCGTCAGGTGGAGATGGTGTTTCAGTGTTTTGACCCGGTCTTTACTCCGTCAGGTGGAGATGGTGTTTGTGTGTTTTGACCCGGTCTTTGCTCCGTCAGGTGGAGATGGTGTACAGCCTGCTGTCGATGCTCGGGACTCACGATAAAGACGACATGTCTCGGACGCTGTTGGCCATGTCCAGCTCTCAGGACTCCTGCATCGCCATGAGGCAGTCGGGCTGTTTACCGCTGCTCATCCAACTGCTGCACGGCAACGACAAGGACTCACTGCTGCTGGGTAAGAACTCACCCGAAACATCACCGAAACATCACCAAACTATCACCGAACTATCACCAAACATCACCAAACTATCACCGAAACATCACCAAACTGTCACCGAAACATCACCAAACTATCACCGACACATCACCAAACTATCACCGAAACATCACCAAACTATCACCGACACATCACCAAACTATCACCAAACTGTCACCGAAACATCACCAAACTATCACCGACACATCACCAAACTATCACCGACACATCACCAAACTGTCACCGAAACATCACCAAACTGTCACCGAAACATCACCAAACTATCACCGACACATCACCAAACTATCACCGACACATCACCAAACTATCACCGAAACATCACCAAACTATCACCGAAACATCACCAAACTATCACCGAAACATCACCAAACGATCACCGAAACATCACCGAAACATCACCGACACATCACCAAACTATCACCGACACATCACCAAACTATCACCGAAACATCACCAAACGATCACCGAAACATCACCAAACGATCACCGACACATCACCAAACTATCACCGACACATCACCAAACTATCACCGAAACATCACCAAACGATCACCGAAACATCACCGAAACATCACCGAAACATCACCAAACTATCACCGAAACATCACCAAACGATCACCGAAACATCACCGAAACATCACCAAACTACCACCGAAACATCACCAAACTATCACCGAAACATCACCGAAACATCACCAAACTACCACCGAAACATCACCAAA